>CM037865.1:49219226-49819226 GCA_021292105.1 Anadara kagoshimensis
TATTTGAGTCAATACGCACTACTGACCGGTATCGCTTCTCGGCCTTTTGGCTAAGATCAAAGTGTAGTATCTGTACCTGGGAGGTTACCCCAGGATGAGGCCTTTCCATTGCACTAAGGATTGGCCGAATCCTGTGATACCACCAGGTTTTGCGGTTCCTCCCGGGTACCTTTTTGCACGGGGGTCCACAGCGTTCGCGCTGACCGCCGATACTTATAAAAAAAAAAAAAAAAAAAAAGTATCTGTACCTGGGAGGTTACCCCAGGATGAGGCCTTTCCATTGCACTAAGGATTGGCCGAATCCTGTGATACCACCAGGTTTTGCGGTTCCTCCCGGGTACCTTTTTGCACGGGGGTCCACAGCGTTCGCGCTGACCGCCGATACTTATAAAAAAAAAAAAAAAAAAAAAAAAAGTATCTGTTCTTATCAGCTTAATATCTGATACGTTCCCCATTGGGGAACTTCGATATTAAACTGATTTTTGGTACTAGATGAGATGTCAGGGGCTTGCTCCGCTCTCGTCACGGGTTGGCCTGGTATTGCAGTACCTCCAGGATCGGCCCACTCCCCTTTTGGGGAACATATCAAATCAAAAGAAAGTGCACCCTCACCAATTAGACTATCCACTAGACGTGTGTGCAGTCTTACCACCATACTCCTCATGCGTCGCGCGCGCGCGCGCGCAAATGCACACAACACATGCACGCGCACACCTATCATGATATTTAGACCAATTCATAAAAATCAAATTTAGCAACTTTCATACAAAATCTACAAAACAAGACTGCGCGCGAATCCACTCCGCATTTCAAAGCGAAGAACTTTGACAGCAGTTTGTGTGCTAATTTTCTATATTTTCTCTCTAGCGAATTTGTCTTATGAGTAAAGTGGTCCAGCTTGTCTCACCATAATGTACGCGGCGGATCTTTTATTTATTTATTTATTTATTTATTTATTTGATACATTCCTCAATGGATAAAATTTCTAATGTCTTTCTTATTTTGTTGATTATCCCCGTACTGTGGTCAGCATAACGGAAACATACGTATGTACAACGTTTTGGTCAAACAACTTACATTGCCAAAAAATGGTCTTTTTCTGACTTTTTCTACAGTATATGTGGAGCTATTCCTCCAAACGGTTCACCAAAAATGTTATTTCATAGCGTTCTACATGATTCTTTCTCTAGCAAAAAAGAAACATCTCTATAACACAAGTATTTTGAAGCAACGATATTACAACACACAGTAACGAAAGCATAAAGAATTTGTATTTGAGCCAATACGCACTACTGACCGGTATCGCTTCTCGGCCTTTTGGCTAAGATCAAAGTGTAGTATCTGATTATTTTTTAGTATGTTTCAGGAGGCTAAAGTTAGAGCAGAGATGGAGAAGACAGTTCGAGTGAAGATGCCGGCCAGAGGTGGTATAGATAGAGGTAGAGTGGTTCGACTTGTTGCGAATTACATCAATCCAACTTTGATTACAGCAATTTGGAGAGGCGAGGCAAATGATGAACTTTTTGTCACCTGTAAGGACGAAGACACGGCTCGAAAGGTACGCAGAATTCCTGAGATGAATGAGCATGGTTTTCGGGCAGAGGTTTGCTCTGAGAGGCGCTTGCTTCTCAGAGTCCATTGGTTGCCACAATGGGTATTTGATGATCAGCTGAGGGATATGTTTGGAGATTATGGGGAAGTGGAGGAGATTAGGAGGGAACAAGTTAGTATAGATAAAGTGCAGTGTGAGGATGGTGATGTTGTAGACATTAAGATAGAGACAGGGGTAAGAGTTGTGGCGCTGAAGATGGCGGAGGCAGACATCCCTAAGTTGCCGCACACTGGTTTTTTGATGGGGAAACGGTTTTTGGTGACGTTTCCTGGAAGACCTCCTTTGTGCCTCAAATGTAATGAGGTGGGGCACACCAGGAAAGACTGCTACAGAGAGAGATATAGAGAAACTAGATCCTATGCAGAGGCTTTAAGGACAGAGAACAGAGTACAGAGAACCAACAACAACGAGGAGAAACACCAAGAGAAGGAGACAGAAAAGAACGAGGAAACGCAGAAAGATGACACACAAGAGGACAACGTGGATGAAGCGGAACAACAGACAGGGGATACAGGAAAGCAGGATGAACAACAACAGGATGAAGAAGGTGGTGAATGGATAACACCAGCTCAGAGGAAAAGAGAAAGAGAAAGGCAAAGAAAGAAGAGGTAAGAGAAGGATCTAATGTTGAAAGTATGGAAGAAGAGAGTGATTTTAGCACTAATACCTCTTTTCTGACGGATTTGTTATCGCCTGATTCTAGGATTGAACCGTACCCAGGCACATATTGATTTCCCGGACATTTTAAACCTTTAAACGCCCAATGATGATGGAGACTCTTAATGGACCTAATATGACCTTGCCACGCCCATGGACTATGAGTTTAACCTTCGGGTGGTATTTGTTATGTAATTTTTTATATATGCTATTGTTAATTCCATGTAGATATGTACTCTCACGAATCTCAAATCTCTCTCTCCTCTGTCTGTCCTTGTGTACATGTATATTGTGATGATTAATTTTTTAACATCCTTTGTAATTGTCTGTATTCATTTCTCCTGTTATTTCCCTTTAAGTCAACACTGTCGTTTTCTGTCTTTGGTTTTCTATCACTGATGAAAAACTTGCTGCTGGTAAGTGGTTTGTCACCAAAATACTTCAACCCATTTTTGTGTGTTTTTATTTCTCTCAATATTTGCCTTTCTAATGTATTTTAATGTATCCGATTCTTTATCACTTTGTTTTAAAAAATTGAAAAATTTGTCAATAAATAACGATGACCCCTCTCCGTTTTCATCCTGAAAGAATGTAAGTTTTTCAGCAAAAATTTTTTAAAAGACATTATTCAACAATAACTGTTTATCTATTGTCCATCTTTGAAATATGTGCCTGTATAAAATTAAACCAAGATAAATTTTGGTACCATCCACG
The DNA here is from genome assembly GCA_021292105.1 of Anadara kagoshimensis. Taxonomy (NCBI): domain Eukaryota; kingdom Metazoa; phylum Mollusca; class Bivalvia; order Arcoida; family Arcidae; genus Anadara; species Anadara kagoshimensis. The sequence continues at coordinate 49,222,210 of CM037865.1, forward strand.
TAGAAGTCCTTTTGCTCAACCTTTATTAATAAACTTTCGCTTATTGCATGTTTTTTATTTTAAAAAATGTTTTAACTATAAAAGATTATTACTTTTTAAAAAGAATTTAATGGCAGGGGTACAAAATAAATTCAGATTTGAAGTACACACTTAAATTTGATGTAAATACAAAACAATAAATATTTTAATAACATTTTTGCACCAGGTACCAATAAAACAATTAGCATGTTATACATTACATTTGATTGTGGTATAAGCTGTATATTGTATGATGCAAATAAAGTTACATGTGTTATTATTATTATCATTATTATATTATTATTATTTTTATTATTATTATATAACAGTGATCATCCGATGATATTACAAACAAATATCAAGAAGGCGTAATATTATAAATGAAAAGTCTTTGAAATATCAAAATATAATAAAAATATAAATTTAAATAAATAAAATTACCAAAATTATTAGAATTCATTCATCAAGCTGTTTTGAAATGTAATCTAAAGTTAACTTTTAAAGATATACACAGGATCAAATTGAATTTGACCATGATCAAACCCCTCAGGTCATACTTTCACTTCAAGTGACCACTCTATTGTTACTTCAAAGAGTGGGTAAATAAGTGGGTGTGAAATAACAGCAGTTGGTCAGACTTCAATGGATACTCAGTCTGAGTAAGATTTTTACCCCTGTTCCTAGGACTGTATAACAAAATACTTTTATGACTTGGATGGTAGGTTTGTGTATGTTGATTGTAAAATTAAGAATTGTGACTTTAGATTGCTAAATGTTTATGCTCCTAATAATGAATGTGATAGAAAGCTACTTTTTCAGGACATTGTACCTCATATTGTGACAAAAAGACATATTGTGTTGGGGGGTGATTTTAACTGTATACATAATCATAGATTAGATAAAATTGGCGGTAATTTGGAGAGAGGTACAATTGGGTCAGACATTTTAAGAGATATTTGTTCTACTTTCAACTTATTTGATGTTTATAGATATTTATATTTTGGTTTGATAAATCTAAACATATATCTTGTTTTATTATTATTATCATTATTATTATTATTATTATTATTATTATTATTATAGCAGTATAGTTTGCTCTTTCATTCTTGAGAGGAATAATTTGTTTTAGGTTAATTTAACTGACCAAAGATTTCTGATCAAAGGAAGGCAAGCATATCAAGCCTTTACCTGTAATATACTAATTTATCTGACTGGCAAACATCACTTTTATAAAGATCAATTACCGATTAGATATCCATTTCTATTTGTATAATCTTAATCATACTACTTCTATTTTATTAAAATATTTCAATAATTCTTGAAATTAAAACAATATTTTTAAGTAATGTCTTTTATAATTTAGTTACATTTTTGTTGTAATACCAATACTTATTTCCTTATTTGATAAACAACTTTAATATTGTACCGGCGACATTTAATAATCTGTACAAAATGGAAGGACGAATTTTAATGATAATTTGTTATAATCTTAATCTATCATTCAAAATCTCGCATTTAACTTAAATGACTGTTTTATGAGGGAAACAGTGAGAATGTTAAATAAAATAATTTCATTATGTAGAAATTAATTCAATTCCCGGTGAGAGAGAGAGGGGGGTGCACATGTTAAACATTATAATAATAGCACTCTTTACAAATTGAAACAATAGAACTAGCGACTTTCCCACTGTTATAAATCTGGTGGAACTGTTTAAAAAAATTATTACCATTGTCCTACTAAAAAGCGGATCCGAGTGAATAGTCACTACCCTTTTTCAAGTTTTGGATCAGACCCGGCCAGAGACCAAATCCGCGACCTTCCACTTCTGGAGCGGACAGTCGACACTCTACCAACTCAGATGCCTGCTACCGAAGTGGTACGTCTCCTTCCTCTCCCTTTTTTCCACACTCGTTTAAAATTATCTATATGACATCCATCTAAACATCCAAGTTATTTTATTATATTAAATAAATTATTACATTATTATACTAAATAGTCAGTATAATGTTGCAACACACAAGAATCCTTTTTACCAGAAAATAGCACTTATCATTTTTGTTATGTCACAGTTAACAGTGAGAGTTATCTTCCCTTTCTTCAGTGCATCACTGATGACGGTGATCCTATTTAGGCTGGAACTACACCCAGTTCAGGATAGAGATATGGCGGCAACGCGTTACACACGTTTTCAAAGAAAAACACTTTATGTTCCCCTACAGAGTAAGTTGTTCTATCACCCATAATGAAGGTTTTTCTCTCTCAGTCAAGATTTGGAACTAGTATTTTGTGGTATGTTTGTCTTGCCATAGATCATTCACCTTTAATAGGTTTGTTTATATTTTATCAGCGTGAAGGCGGGGTTCCCTCCATTGTTAAGCGCACCTTGTGTTGGTGACCAGGTCACATTGCGGGGTCACATGTCAGTGAATAGATAGGCTAACAACTTTAGTTTTATGGTTTTATGTATACTATTACATGTAATAGAAAACATTTTGTAATTTTACACTGCATATTAGTATTAAGTAATACACCAGATATCTAGTCATAATGTACGTGTTTAGTTGCTACATGTAGAGTCAATGTGTATTCTTTGGACTCAATATCACTTTGTGTATATTTGTAGCTTTTTACCTTTCCCTGGAAAGTCTGTAATAAAGGTTAAAATTGGAATGCTGGTTTACGTCTTCTTTAACAACAAGCATAAAGGCATTACAGTAAAAAGTCTGTTACCGGACAAGGCATAGAATTATGGATGGGACTGAAGAGCAAATGGTTGGCCGTCTGCGGACATTGACAGAAAAGGGTGAAACGGTTTATGAAGTAAAGGTTCAAGATTTTCATACGAAACTGTTAAGTACAAAGAAACTCATTGAAGATAAGATTAACACACTTTCAAATGGACCAGATGGAGATGTTAAAAGGTTGAGACAAAGTTTTACCTCATATGAAGAACTGTCTAAAAAGTTCTGTGATTTTTTGACAAGAACACGTACACAACAAAGTTTGAATGAACTAAATGCACACACAGTGATTTATAGGAACATTATGTCAAGGGCAAATGTGGCTCTTTAAAGTTATCAACAGCCAGAGTTTGTCCCAGTGATAAAGAAAGAGATGTTTTCAAATGGACGTCTGAATATAGTTTTCATAGTAGACATGGTGCTCGGTCAAAACATTCTGGTAGTATACGTTCAAGACATTCTGGTGGTTTTAAGGGAAGTAATAGTAACATTTCAGTTATGTCAGAAAGGGCGAAGTTAGAGGAGGCCAAAATCAGATTTCAATTCGCGAAGAAAGAGGCCCAGCTGCTTAAACAGAAAACCGATATTGACATTGACCTTGGACTATTAAAGTCGGAACAAGAGGTTAAAGCATCAGAAGCGAGGTTGAATGTAATTCAAGATGAAGTTGATTATAAGTCAAGAGACATGTTGGATAATGAGTTAGATTTGTCGTCGGTGATTACCCAGAGAACTCGTGATTATGTTCAGAACCATGCATATTTACAAGAAGAAAGTATTAGGGCCCCTGTTGAACCCACTCCCAGACACACTGTTAAATTAGAGACAAAGGTGAACTCCAATCAAAATCAGAGTTTCTTAAGGCCCGAGGCCCTTGAATTTACACCCAAGCTTACACCTAAACCTAACCCGCAGACATTACATGTAGATAATCGTCCATCTCCAGTTTTGGATAATTCGTCGCATCCCATGACTCAGGGATTTACTGATTTGACAAAATATATTATGAAGAAAGATTTGATACTATCAAAACTCTCAAAGTTTAATGATAGCTCTGAGAGGTATTTCATTTGGAAAAAGAGTTTTAAAAATATTGTTTCCGAATTAGAAGTCACAACCAGAGGAATTAGATTTGTTATGTAGATGGCTAGGACCTGATTCATCTCAACAAGCTCTTAGTCTACGAGCAGCGAACTGTGTAAATGAGTCTGTAGCTTTGCAGAAAATTTGGGAGAGGATGGAAATGCGCTATGGTGCACCCGAGCTAGTGGTTCAATCACTGAAGGACAAATTAGAACGTTTTCCGAAATTATCAGTTCAGGGCGATGTAAAAGTTTATGAACTTTCAGACATGCTTTCAGAATTAGAAAGTTTAAAGGAAGATGACAGATACATATCAGCTTTGGCTTACTTGGATTCTTCTGCTGGCATCAATACTATTGTAAACAAACTTCCATCCTTTATGCAAACTAAATGGACTGATAGGGCGTTACGCTACAAGCAAGCACATAGTGTGTTATATCCCACGTTCACTGTATTTGTTACCTTTGTTCGAGAATTTGCTTTGAGAATGAATGATCCTAGTTTTAAGTATGGAGTACAATTTTCTCATCAATCGAGATTAAACCAGGATAGTTCTTACAGTAATAGGAGATCCGTTAACAGTAACAACAGGCAAACTTCACAGGGTAGATCTCTGTTTTCATTTAAGAAGACCAACATTCGAAATGGTGACATTAATAAACATTAATGTGTTATCCATGGCGAAACAGCGAAACACAGCTTGAAAGATTGTCGTGTTTTCCTAGCAAAGTCGATCTCGGACAAAAGAGACTTAATTAAGAATATGGTATTTGTTTTAAGTGTTGTGTAGGTAAACATTTGGAAAAGGACTGTCCTGAAAGAGTTAAAAGCCAAAGATGTAATAGCACTTCACATTGTTCCATATTTCACATTGAAAGATCTGGTCATGGCGGGGAAAACAATCTTGACACTGTTCTTAAAGGGCTTGATTCCGACTCAGGTTATGGCGGGGAACATAGTATTGATACTGGTACTAAGCAACTCAACTCGGACGCATCAATTAAGTCAACATATACTCAAATTTGTGGTGGAGATTTTATTGGGAAATCTTGTGGCAAAACAGTTTTGGTGTCAATTTATCAAAAAGGAAGGCCAGATCAAGCTCTCAAGGCTTATGCGGTTATAGATGATCAAAGTAACCAGACATCATCACGGACTACATTTTTTGATTATTTTAATGAAAACTCTGATCCGATTAGTTACACTTTTTCGTCATGTGCAGGCTAAGTCATCAAGACAGGAAGACGCGCCTCTGGATATGTTATCGAGTCACTCGATAAGGCATACAGTATTGACTGTTTCAACTTCAAACATTGTTGAATGTAACGAGATACCAAATTTGAGACAAGAAATTCCTACTCCGTCAGTAGTGAGATATTATAAGCATCTTCAAGATCTTGAATGTTGTATACCGGAGCTTAATCCTGACGCAGAAATTCTATTATTAATAGGTAGAGATGTAATTCCTGCACACCATGTACTTGAACAACGCATTGGACTTGACCATGAACCATATGCTCAAAGACTAAAACTAGGCTGGGTAGTTGTAGGTGAAACTGGTCTTGGATTGGTCCATACCTTAGATACAGTAAATGTGAACAAAACACAAATTTTGCGTAGTGGCAGACAATCCATATTCAAGCCGTGTGACAATGGTTTTAATGTTTCAAATCATAAAGCAGATATTTGTATAGGCCAGGATATATTTGTCAGAACAGTTGATGATGAGGACATTGGATTTTCACAAGAGGATGAAGAATTCTTTTAGATAGTATATCAAATAACCCTGCATATTCTAGAACTAATTTTACCAAAGATGAAGTTCTTTCCAACCATAGGGGAGTTCTCGAGTCTTTTGGTATCAATCTTAAAGAGGAAGATCTTGATCTTCCTTACTTGTATTGGATTCCTAAACTTCATAAAAATCCATACAAGGAAAGATATATAGCAGGCTCATCTAAATGTACTACTAAATCATTATCGGTAACTCTAACACAAATTTTGACAATCGTCAAAGATGGTCTTCAGTCTTATTCAGAAAAAGTATATTCTACATCTGGAATCAACCAAATGTGGATTCTAAAAAATTCTAAAGAATTACTTGAACATCTTGCTTCTAATACTTTATCTCATGTAAAAAGTATAAAAACATTTGATTTTTCTACACTATACACCACAATCCCTCATTCTAAATTGAAAGAACGTCTTAAAGAAATTATTCACTTGTCTTTCTTCTACAAAAACGGTAAGCCAAGATACAAATATCTGGTGCTGAACAGGGATTCTGGTTATTTTGTCAAGCATCATACGGATTCCAAACAAAAATATACTGAAGATACCATCAACAAAATGTTGGAGTTTTTGATAGATAACATATTTGTTGTGTTTGGTAATATAGTATTTCAGCAAACAATCGGTATACCAATGGGTACAAACTGTGCACCATTGCTTGCTGATTTGTTTCTTTATTCTTACGAAGCAGAATTTATGCAGAACCTTGTTAAATCTGGAGAGAAAACTGTCGCCAAATCATTCAACTCAACATACAGATACATAGATGACGTTCTGTCTCTTAACAATCCTAAATTTGGAGACTATGTAAATGTCATCTATCCTAGTGAGCTTGAAATAAAAGACACGACTGATTCCTCAAGTTCTGCTTCATATTTAGACTTATACCTGAATTATGACGCACAAGAAAGGCTACATTTGAAACTTTATGACAAACGTGATGACTTCAATTTTTCTATTGTCAACTTTCCTTTTTTATGCAGCAATATACCTGCTTCTCCTGCTTATGGTGTATTTGTTTCCCAATTAATACGCTATGGTAGAGCTTGTTCCCACTACGGGGACTTTGTACAACGAAGTAGGCTGCTTGCAAATAAATTGTTGACTCAGGGATATTGCAAGCCTAGGCTTATCAAGGCCCTCAAAAAGTTTTATGGCCGTCATCACAGTATTGTTGATAAGTTGGATGTCTCTGTGTCCAGGATTGCCTTGGATATATTTGACGTCTCATAGTTCCATGTTCCTTTCACACAATTTTGATTACACACGTGACGGGTGTAGCTAGCTAAACAGGAGGTGCTTACCCTTCCGGAGCACCCGGCCTCACTTCCCTGGTGGAAGTTCACGTGTCTAACCTAACTTGTCAGTTCCAAAGTTTTTACTTTGCTTCTGGATTGTGATTCGGAAAATGGATAAGTATGTTTGTTTTTGATTGATATTATGAGTACAGAATTTGTTTAAAGTAGTTCTGGAAATTGGAGTGCACCGTTACCATTTCGTAAAAATAGACCACGTCTGGCAAATAATTATTCACAAGCAAAAACTAGAACTGATAGTTTAGTGTCGAGTCTTAAGAGAGACCCTATTAAACAATAACATTTTCAAAAACAACCATGCAGAGGTAGCTCCACCATTGAAGGAAGGAGAAGAATGCTGGTATTTGCTTATTTTGGAGTTTACAACTCTAAGAAGCCAAATAAAATCCGTGTTGTTTTTGATTCTTCATCGAAGTATGAAGGGTTGTCACTTAATGATGTTTTAATGAAGGGACCGGATTTGACAAATAGTAGAGTTAGTGTTTTGTTAAATTTCCACAAGGACACTGTTGCAGTTACTGCAGATGTTGAGCAAATGTTTTTCAATTTTGAGGTACATCCAAAACACAGAAACTTTTTTAGATTTATATGGTTTAAAGACAATCATGTTACACAGGATCCGATTGAATTCCGTATGCGTGTCCATGTTTTTGGAAATTCACCATCGCCATCTGTGGCTACATATGGTTTACGTAAATCTGTATGTAATGAGAATGATGAGGTATGTGATGATGTATGTGATTTTGTAAATCGGAACTGTAATGTATCCGGCAATGTTTTACCACATTGCTGACATTTAGGTAAATTAATGGCTCGAAATATAAAGTTTCGGGGTTTAGAGGTTACTACGGTAATTGCTGGTCGTCTTTCCATGATATCTATATGGTTATAAAGAAGTAAAACAAACTATACATACATACATGTTTATAAGGAGGTGTGTTACAAAGAGGGGTGTTTCAAATATGATATCTGATAGTAAAAGACGAATAAGATAGATTTTTATTTTTAAAATGGGGTGTCACCTTTAACATTAAAGGTCTTAAACGATAAGTAAGTGATAAATTTACGCAACCGATGAGTGGTAAATCTATTTACTTTTAAAATGTCCATCATCTTATTATTTTCCCGACAATTTTTACGGTAATTGATATTTAAATATTTTTATATGTATATATAGTTGCAAAACATCGAGATTCTTTCCCGCACTTTTTAGTTGCAGTCTAAATCGAGCATTTTTCTTATCAACTTATTTTAAACGCATTATTTTATTATAATATTATGGCATTCAACGTATTTGCATCCGTTAAAGGTAAGAAATTTTAACTTCTTGTTTCATTTTAGGGAGAGAGTATATATATTTTTGTTAGGTTTTTACATTTTCATACAATTTCTAAACTATTATCTTATATTATTTCTCATATTTCTCTTATTTCAAATATTTGCAGAGAGAAGAACACGTGTCAAAGCGTTTGCTAGCTGTGGTAGTTCACAGTGTGGGAACGGAAGTTAAGTCAAACTGTACCGTTGTCGGTAGCTCTGTTTATCGAAGCGAGGAATGAAAACAGTGGAGTCAAACGTAAGTAAAAATATGTAAAATTATTGTTGTTATGAAGTGTTGTAAGATTTTTTATAGGTACATGGATATCACTATGTTAATGCAATTTTTAATTATCCAACACATTTTGTGAAAAATCAAGCCTAAAACTTTTATTCGTTTGTTGAACATGATAGATCACAGCGGAATTTTCATGAATTCACGATTCATTCTCAATTTTCTCTATATTACTATTCTATTTAATACCATTCTGAAGACAGTTTGCAAGCTATAAATGTTAAAAACAACTTGTGACTTATTACAGTACTTAGAAGTTTGGAGAAAACTTCAAAACACGATTTTATTGGACTGTGTGGTTTTCTGTTTACTGTACAGGTAGCTCACATTTTATGAAATTGTACTGTACAGGTAGCTCGCAACTGGCATTCAAAGTCAAAGTATAGAAAGTATAAAGAACGCTTTCATTTAATAGAAATGCATGTATCACGATTAATTTTTAAAAAAAACAAAGTTTGATTTTTTGTATTTGGGTTTCAGGGGTATAAACGTAGGGTTGCTATCTAAAATGCGTTTATCAGGCGTGACATTCATATTCTAAGGTCATCAACGATCTAAAATACATCAAGTCATAAAAAGGACATGGTCAGACAATACTGCTCTATGTAAATTAAGGCTAATATTTATTATGAACAATATACAACTGAATACTATTATGTCTCTAAAATAGTAAAAGGATATAGATATAATCATAGAATGTGAAGAATCACGCCTGGGTAACGCAGTTTCAAAAGGCTCTATGGCATAAATTGTCTAAATATCATAAAGCCTCAAATTTGTTTAAAACAAAATAAACAACGTTACGTTCTAGACTGTTCATTTGGCCATTGATTGGTAAATATCGTTCAGCTATCATATCTTAACCTGTTTTTTCCGCGATGGAACTCATGGTATTTTACATCTTTCATAATGATGCAACACAGAAAAGGCCATTGTAACTTAATTCTCATGGTCCAGTGATTTTCTTTGATAATATAAAGTTTAACAGGATAATTTTGCTGAAACTTGATTTGCAAGTAAAACTTTTAGATGCTTTATGTATTTCAACACAAAGCAATTCATTGTGACAAATTTTTATGACCCAGTGACTGTTAGATGATTTTTAAAGTAATAAAACAATTCTTATGAAACCTGATGTTAGGTACAATTTGGGATGTTTTACATATGGCAACACAAAGTTGGTCTTTGTGACCTAGTTTTTCATGGTCATGTGATTTTGTTAGATAACTTTTATAGTAGTTTGATGATTTTGATCAACATTGATCGCATATCAAGTCAAAGAAATTTATAAAGTTGCAGAGGATGAATGTCAAAGATTTCTACATGTAACAATAATGTTTTTAATTAAAGTTATTTATGTTGCCTTTTGCATTTTCCTGAAGGTTGTAGTAAATAGTAAAACATTTAACACGTCTAGTTATTAATGTGCAAATGAAAAAAGTCATAATTATATAGCATCTGTGCAGAAAAAATAACAATTTCCGGAAGTTGTTACACTTTCATCTTCATTCAAATACATCCATCATTGCAACTATTAACACTATCAATTATTTTTAATGTAAACGTTTGCCACCATTGGGGGTGGTGACTTACCCAGCGATTGAGCCCTGCTCAAACGCAATGTCTAGTTCCAAAATAGTTTTATATACGAAAATATTAAGGAATTTTTTTCTCTGCTGAAACCTGTTAATCCCTTAATGATCGAGTCCAGAACATATACCTGAGTTGATTCGTTTGGTATAAGCATTGTGTTGTCTTTCTCGTATTCCCTTGGGATGATGTGGAAAATTTTTAATTCGAATATCTCCTTGATTGAGGTCTGTTTTATTAAATTTCAGTTCCAAATCCTTGTGAAATATTATACAATGGTCGACAACCTCAGAAAAAATTAATTTTGCTTTACTTTTGCAGTATAAACAGTGGAATCGTTTCGGTGTTCTTTTAACATTTGAAATTAAGAAAATCCATCGATAGACATGGAAGATACGGAGATGACACGATATTGAGACAGACAACCAGACGGATGCACGAACGGGCGAATAGACTGACGGACAGACAGGGTGATTTCTATATACCCCCTGAACTTCGTTTGCGGGTGGGGGGTATAATAATGCATTAAACTTTGATTTATTTTGTTTTAATTTTGAGCTACCTGTACAGAAAAATTACAGATATTTAGAGCTACCTGTACAGTAATTTTTGAGCTACCTGTACAGTAAACAATCTTCAAGGTGCGAAGAAAAATCTTATTTATAACAATAACCATTTAAAGGAGGGTGATGTCATCTTAATATATGTGTAACTTTATATTAAAAGTTATGTTAAGTATTGTTTGTTACACTAGAAAATCCATCACGCTAGAGAATTTACGCATTTTTCGCTACAAGTCGATGTATTTTATCTCACTGTCTCGTGTTCAAGTGTTATTATTGTCGAGTGTATAAAGATATAAATGACAACGAATTCTTAAAATGGTAAATAATTTTCATCGTCAAATTTCTCCATTTAAATTTCTATCCAGATCTTGCATTATATGCTTAATACAAGTTAAAAAGTACCCACCAACCGTTTCGGACATATTGTTTTTATTTCGTCTCTCGCTTCGATGAACAGAGCTACCGAAAACTGTACAGTTTGACTCAACTTCCGTTCCCACACTATGGTAGTTGTGGCAAAGACATTTCCACAGAAATGTGTCTAAAATGTGACGCACTGAATTTACCAATCAATGATCGGGATGATCTACATGACATTATTGTTTATTCAAAATTCTATAAAAAGTGGTACATACCCAGTTATATTGAAATAACGAGATGTGTGATGTGGACAAGGGATAGAGTGACATTACCTGAGGAGATCGTGAAAAGTGAATATGTAGGAGATCGTTTTTTAACAGTGACAGTGATAAGATTTTTTTCTTTTTACAGGAAAATATGGTCATATTTGAAGAATATAGTGACAGTTCAGATGAGGATTGTTTTGGGTCTAGTGACATTTCATTCGAAAGTTCGGATACTTCTCTTAGAGTGTTTGGTTTAACTGAAAAAGATTATAAATATGAAATTTCTTCTATTTGTACAATAGTTATCAATTTGAGGAATAGTGAGGATCATTCTGGCCTAATTTTAGAAAATCCATGCGAGATACAAAGTTAAAAAATGTATCAAAATTAGCTTTAAAACAGTTGTTACATAAGTATCAAATTTATCTCTTTATACATGTAGCAAAAATTATAATATATAAGAAAAATTTTGATTTGCATTTATTTTATTATACATCTGTATTTCAATTCATCAGTGAATGCATTTATATGCGTCTTTATAAGACACCTTTCCATGTAACATCACATATAGTTCAAATGATAGACGATGGTTATACAGATTGGGAACTTATTTATGAAACTTTTCATTTTTGTCTCAAATGCAAGCAAGACTTTAATTGTATTTGGTCACTACATGAAGATAATCAAGATGTATCATATTTACCTGTAAAAACATTTGCATACATTCATAATATGTAACTGATATATTTATTATCTTATAATCATAATTTAGAATTTTTAAAAAAATATTTATCATTACAGTGTATTATCATCAATTTATTTATTTTATTTTTTGAAAATACATATTGTTTCATAAAAGTTGTAAAATTCTAGTTATTAAACAATTGTAATATTTGAACTAATTAGATATCTAATAATTTGATATAAAAATATTTATTTACTTACCAAGATTTTCCATGTTTTCTTTTTGAAATATTTGCTCCGACGAAAGTACGAATGTTCACAAAATAACTTTAGCAGCTAGTCTAAAACACTTGTAATATCTTACAGAAGACAAAAAATTTGTTAAAACATTCGGTTTAAATATGCTCTAGACCAACCAATGGTTTTTAGACATTTTTAGAATCAAATCGATCTCACAACAATTCGACAGTTTCAGAAAAGTAGGTTGTCCTCTGTAAAGATTGACAAGTGTTTAGGACAATAGCTTCCTTGTTAATTCATATAGAATTACCAACTCCTACACATGCATTAATTGTTTACTTTCATCTAATCAGGGGTTCTAACCTACATACAGGTGCACGCACGCCAGGTGATAACTCTCTTTGTGTTTCAAACCTATTTAATTTGCATACAGATGCGCGCTATCAGGACACCTTGACCTCAACTCATTTAATTTGCATACAGGTGCGCATTAATTTGCATACATGTGCTCATTTAATTTGCATACAGGTGCATCCACACTGGACACAATACCGAAGGTTTAAATTGCCCTTTACTACTTGTGCAGTCTTACCACCATACTCCTCATGCGTCGCGCGCGCGCGCAAAGGCACACAACACATGCACGCGCACACCTATCATGATATTTAGACCAATTGACGAACTTTTGTTACTTGCATGGATGAAGACTCGACTCGGAAGGTAAGGGGAATTTAGGAGCTGAACGAGGATGGTTTTCGAGCGGAGATTAGTTCTGAGAGGCGGCTGACGCTCAGAATCCACTGGCTTCCACAATGGGTATTTGATGAACAATTGTGTGACATGTTTCACGATTGTTGTGAGGTGGAGGAGATTCATTCGAAGAGAGCAAGTTGGGATTGAGAAGGTTCAGTGCAAAGATGGTGTGATTGATGTTAATATAGGGACAGCAGTAAGAGTTGTTTTTTTGAAGGTGGTATAACCTGACATCCCAAAACTACCACATACAGGGTTTCTGATGGGGAAACGTTTTTAGTAACGTTTCCTGAAAGACTTCCTTTGTGCCTCAAATGTAATGAGGTCGGGCACACAAGGAAAGTCTGTTATAGGGAGAGGTATATGGAGACTAGATCATATGCCGATACTTTAAGGACAGAGAGCAGAGTACAGAAGACCAACAACAATGAGAAGAAACATCAAGAGAAGGAGACAGAAAAGAAGGAAAGACAGAAAGATGACACACAAGAGGACGACGTGGTTGAAGCGGAACAACAGACAGGGGATACAGGAAAGCAGGATGAACAACAACAGGATGAAGAAGGTGGTGAATGGATAACATCAGCTCAGAGGAAAAAGAGAAAGAGGAAGACAAAGAAAGAAGAGGTAAGAGAAGAATCTAGAAGTTTGGAAGAAGAAAGTGATTTTAGTACTAATCCCTCTTTTCTGACAGATTTGTTGTCGCCTAATTCTAGGGATTGAACCGTACCCAGGCACAGATATTTTAAACCTTTTAAACGCCCAATGATGATGGAGACTCTTAATGGACCTAATATGACCTTGTCACGCCCATTGACTATGAGTTTAACCTTCGGTGGTATTTGTTATGTAATTTTTATATATGTTATTGTTAATTCCATGTAGATATATACTCTCACGATTTACCTGGGAGTATATACCAGGGTTCTTTCTTAATTTCTAATAAAACTACTACCTGTATTATTATAATTTTAATGTCTTATTCTAATTTTTTTTTTTTTTTTAGTTTTTTGTGCATATTTCGCACTTTTCGTGATTGTCACATTTTAGTTTGTTTTATTTAAAACTAGCCAACAATATTCAATACATGAAAAATAGCGAAAAACACTGAAAAACTCGGGTCTGACATAATCACTAAAAATTGATTGTGACGTCACAAGGTGTAACAAGAGCATCCGGTATGACGTCACAGGAGGTAACTAAGACGAATTGCGAATGTTACTGAAAAAGTCGGAATGCAGTGGGCAGAGTGCGTCTCCATGCTAAAAGCAGGAAAAAATGCAGAGGAAACTTTCAAAACGGACAGTGTAGAATGTACACTTGAAAGTATGCACAACGTTTTGTGTAAAAGCGAATTTTAGGATTTTTATAGTGAATTTTGGAGTATTGCGCAAAAAAAATGGAACAACACAGTTTTCCGTAAGTACCAAAATTTTGAGAGAATAATTTTGTAAATGTGTATTATAGTTTTGTAGTATGTACACTTAAAACGTATGTACACGTTTGTGTAAAAGCGATTTTTAGGATTTTAATAGTGAATTTTTGAATATTTCGCAACAAAAATGGAAGTACATAGTTTTTCGTGAGTATCAAAATTTTAAGAAAATATTTTAGAAAATGTTTTATCTAGTTTTGCTGGCAAAATTAAAACTGTTTAAAGTGAAAATTTTTATGGACACTGTTTCATTACACTTATGAAATCACATAGGTACTCAAGAAAACGGCCTCAAAGCATACTTACCTGGTGTAGAGGATACCGTGATCCACAAGGCGGTTCTTCCAGGATGAGGCCTTTTCATTGCTTTCCGGTTTGGCTGACTCTTGCGATCATCCCTTTATGATGACTCGGGTACTTAATTAATCAGTGTGGGGGTCTGCGTTCGCGGTAACCCCCGTGATAAAAAAGCAGTGCAAGTATCAAGTTAAGCCACAATGTGCAATGTAGCATCTACCACTTTACCCTTTATTTCCGATAAAACTACAAGTATTTTCATCATATTGTTGTAATATTCTTAATTTATCAATTTTTTTGCATATTTTGCACTTTTCGTGAATGTCATATTTTAGTTTGTTTCATTTAAAACTAGCCGACAACATTCAACGCATGGAATATGGCGAAAAACAATGTAAAAGTCGGGTCTGACAAAATTACTAAACAAGAGGCCCAATAGGGCCTGTACCGCTCACCTGGGCCGTTAACAGCACAAAAACACAATAAATACTACATTTAAGGAGGAGCAATAACTCTGATGTGGATATTTAGATATTTATGAAACTTGCTACTCACATCTGTGACCTTGACCTTCAAACCAATATACATGTCTATATAAAAGGTTTATAGTTTTCGAGATAATTCACAATTTTTTGTATTGTTTTGCTACTGTGACCTTGACCTTTGGACCCATGACCTTTTTCTATACAACAAAATTATTGTTACATCAATGCCAACAATATTCTAATGTACATGTTTATAAAAAAAGTTTATAGTTTTCGAGATAATGAACCATTTCAGTTTTCTTTCGCATCTGTGACCTTGACCTTTAAACCAATGACCTAAATCTATATATTAAAATGATCGTTACATCAAAACCAACAACATTCCAATATGCATGCCTATACAAAAAGTTTATAGTTTTCGAGATAATTAACGATTTTGGTATTGATTTGCTACCGTGACCTTGACCTTTGGACCCATGACCTGTTTCTATACATCAAAATGACCGTTGTATCAATACCTACAACATTCTAATATACATGCTTAAACAAAAAGTTAATAGTTTTCAAGATAATAAACCATTTTAGTTTTCTTTAGCATCTGTGACCTTGACCTTTAAAGCAATGACCTAAATCTATATATCAAAATGATTGTTACATCAAAACCAACAACATTCCAATATACATGCCTATACAAAAAGTTTATAGTTTTCGAGATAATTAACCATTTTGGTATTTTTTTGATTTTGTGACCTTGACCTTTGGACCCATGACCTTTTTCTGTACATCAAAATGATTGTTGTAGCAATACCTACAACATTCTAATATACATGCTTATACAAAAAGTTAATAGTTTTCAAGATAATGAACCATTTCAGTTTTCTTTCGCATCTGTGACCTTGACCTTTAAACCAATGACCTAAATCTATATATCAAAATGATCGTTACATCAATACCAACAACATTCCAATATACATTGTTCAGTCGGGGGACTACGATATGGGTAGACGTTGTTCACACTGAGTCCACAAAAACAGCCGTTTTTAATGGAACGCAATGACCTGCAGCAATAAAGTTTGGAATGATGATATATAAGTTCGTACTGCTTAAGTTAGTGCATTTAAAATTTCCAAAAACATGATAAAAAAAGAGAACTTTGAAACTTTTAAATTGTGATATTTAAAGTGAGCACTTCTCAAGTTCTCAAGTTTATAACACACCTGTATACCTTATATATGAATGTACTATAAATAGCCAGTATAAACATTACACCGAGTGTATATATTAAACTGGTAGTAAACATGGCTGATAACACACAGAACATGCAGTTAGCAAACCAAACGCTAGAAGATATTCAAGAGAAAACCTTAAAGGGGAGTCCGCGGTAGTTCCTACCGACCTAAAATGATTAATGGCTTTCTGTCTGATGACAAGAGGGTGAAGCTAATAATAGCAACACATTGTGTTTGTAAACATTAAGCACATGGGTACACAGACCAGTATAAAGGGGTATTCAGATACAGAGCAAGTACTGTGAATGGGCATACTATATCATAGGCATGATAAAATAAAACAGTGAAATTAAACTTTTAAAGCAAAATAAAAATAAGTTTTCAAATTCAATTTGTATTTTAATTGCACTAATTGAAGTGATTTATATCCATAAAATAAATAAAACATGTTACCTATTTAATGAGAAGTTTTGCCATCTAGCTGTGGATTGTATACATTGGAGTTTTTTAAGATAAATAAATAAATATAAAATAAATAAATAAATAAATAATTTGCATGAAAGTCCAAACTGTTTCATTTTTATCATTTCAAATGTTAAGTTTATTATCAGAAGATGTCACATTTTAAAGTTCAACTTGATATAATGCATATTTCCTAGCATCATTTTGATAAAAAAATGTTTACCAGAATATATTTCCTTCATACCAGGGTATTAATAATTATATTCTTATTTTCTCAATTGCTTCTACCCTACATTTTTGCTGAATTCACTATTCAGAAACAGATGGATCACTTTACAATCTTTAATTTGTTGGTAATAACAATTAAGAGGATAAAGAATGTCATTTCTGTTTTCATCCCAACTGTTTATTTCAATACCAATTGTAATCTTTTAGAAATTCGTTTCCCCAGGTAAAATCACTTCCTAAACTTTGTAAATAACAGTAAGAATGATTTATGTCTTCATGGTATGGGTAACACCAGCTGACAAGGTCAACATCCATTTTAGGCGGGAAAGTTATTGAATTGTCCAGTGTGTATTTGTAAAGTTTATTTGTCATTAATTTAAAAAATAGTGGATTATATAGACTTTAGAAACGGAAGATGAGAAAGGAAACTAACTTATTCAATAAGTTATGTAATTTTTTAATCTACCATTTGCTGTTTACCGGTAATTCAGTGTCAGAATTGGATTTAATCATTTAGAATTTAAAATTGTGCAAATGAACAGAATTTGATTTGTTCTACACTTGTAACAAGATATAGATTTGTTAAATTTAATGCCTTACCATAATCCAGTGATAATATAGGAATGTTTAGGGATGATGTAGATGACAAAAACAATATTAAAGAGGTCAAGTTATTGTATACTCAGACAGTGGAACTTTGTCACAAATAGTCATTGAATATACAATTAGAAAAGCATGTTTTTATGCTGCTAAGGCACTGGACAGTTTAAAACAGGTAATTTGAATGTGTGATGTCCAGGAATTTGTATTGAAAAATCACATCTCAATCAACTTCTAACTTAATTGTGCAAAACACAAACCATTGTTGATATCACTGCAAGGATGAAAACGTTTTACTATCATAAATTATATAAATAATAACCATAAATGGATCTATACATAAAATTTGGATTTTTCATTGGTGAGTTGTTATTTATATACATATATTTGCATTATAAATTTAGTGTATTGATTCTGTTTTTAGTCAAACATAATTTAATCAGTTATTGTCTAGAAAGCACGTGGTATTGTTTTGGTCACATGGCCTAGTTGAAAGTTCACATATTCCATATATGGAACAGGTTTATTTGAATCATCTCCTGCTTCAAATATTTACAGTGTGATTACATTTTAATTACAGAATTTTCAAAAGTAATTTTTTGTCATGATGTGCAACACATTCAGATGAGTTTGCATGCCAAAAATTGAAACTATGACAATTTTTTGACAATAGTTACTGAAAAAAATCTTGCCCTGTCATGAAAGGTGCAAGAAACTGAGACATTTTCAAATTAGGCTCCTCCCATTTCCTTTTATACTGCTGGCCCGGCTTTAAGTATCGTCACCCAAATGCAATCCAAAATTGATAATTTTATAACACGCATGGATAATATTCAAGAGATAGTAACACAATTACATGCACATATTCACAACAAAAACGGTATTGAAGATCGGTTACAGTTAGTAACATTTGAAAACCAGGATCAGTCTACCCAAATCAACCAGCTTAAGGCTGACAATACCCAGCTTAATCAAGAAGTTAATCGTATGTTGTCAAATTAGAACATCAAATTAACATCAATCAGTCAAACATCATAGATTTGACAGAACGCGGAATGAGAAACAATTTAATCATTACTGGTGTCAGAGAATCTGAAAATGAACAACTACATGTAAAAATTAATGAAATATTCAAAAACGAGATGAAAATCCCAACTGTCAAGTTTGACAGAATCCATCGTATCGGACGTAAAACGGGCACAAATGATACTTACCCAAGATCTATAGTGGGTCGCTGTACCGATTATTCACAAAAAGTGTTAGTGTTAGATAATGCTAAAAAACTTAAAAGCGGTATAAGGGTTTACAGTCACTACCCAGAAGCCCAACGCGAAAAACGCAAAAGAGCATTTGACCTCAGAGATCAGTATAGAGAAGGTGGGGTCAACACTAAAGTTAGTGGTGACAAGCTTATATTTCCGGACGGAGACGTACACAAAGAGAAAGTATCGCTACCTAAGGCACACAACATTCTCTACAACACAGAAACAAGATCAAAATATAATATTAAACAAAGTGATGTTACAACAGTCGGTGAAAATAGGTTCCAATCACATGTAGTGCGAGTAAAAAGTATAGCGGAAGCTAGAGAAGCCGCGCTTCAGATTATGAAGGAACCCCATATTATTGAAGCCAACCACAATGTTTTAGCATGCACCTTTCTGGATAGACATGGGTATTTGAAAGATTCAATTGACGATGACAGCGAATATGGAGCTGGCAGGAAAATTCTAAACATGCTCCTGGATAAAGAAATAGGAAATATCCTTGTAATTGTGTCACGGTGGAATCCTAAAGGAGAGAAACTCGGGTTTAAAAGATTCGAAATTATGAAAAATTGTGCTTATGACGGTATTAAAAAACTCTTCCTGAGTGAAAACAGCAAATAATTGAATAACTCAAATAAATTCTCGATAAAAATGAACTTATAGCACTAGATTACCTATTATAGACATTTTAAACGGATCCGAGTGACTTTAAAGAGTTATGTACCTTGAATAATCAAAATACTCCAAAAAATTACGATCTATTATTTTAAGTCTTAACCTGACGTTTCAAATAAATTAAAATGTTTTTGAATAAAAAATAAAAATAAATTTAATAGATATTTGTATTATATGTCAATATTATTTTTTTATATATTAAATATGGTGCATACTGTTTGAAGCCACTCGTGTCACTAATAAATAAATGTATATATCATGTTTGTATTGTTTCAAAATGAAAAGTAGAATTTAGCGTAATGTAAGGTTTTGCTTCGGGAGGTATTGATTGATGTTGTGTTAATTATCTTTTGTGCTGATAATCAGTTTCTCATCCGAGTTATCAATATTGTATATATTTTTCGTATTATCATTTAAATATGTTGTAAAGAACACCTGTACATAGACACCCGTTTTTCTAATACCTGATTAAAATGCACATATTTTTAACTGTCCAAAATCTAAACATTTTAATGATGTGATGTACTTATGACTAGTCTTTATGTACAGGTGGTCTTAGTGTATTTATTCAGTACAGTCCTGTCGAAGGTTTAACACTGAACCAGCGAGTTAGTGTCGAATTGTCGACTTACCTCGGTTTTTCGTTAATGATATATCGACAACTGATATTATATCTTTCGACAGCTATTCGTCAACTACATATCCGTATCTAATGGCTCGGCTGCTTAGTTTTACTCCTTTTCGTCGGCTCAATGTTTTAACTTTCGACAGGTCTGTACTGTATATGTGTAAATAATCTATAGAATATTTATTTAATTGGGTAATATAATTTTTGTGTAATATACGACGATGTTAATGGTGATTGCGATGATGAAGAATACGATTGAAATGATGTTACGATGATGATGATGATGATGATGAAATCTAATGGTGTTATTATTGTCATTATAATTACTGTGATTATAATCGTCGACATCACCAGACTCCTGTATCGGGATCGTTTCTTAACCAACATTTCCCTTGGCTTAAATCTGACAATTTTGATACTTTGATAATTGTGTTAATTGTCAAATATCCAGGAATTTAAGGTATCATTTTGACGATCAGTCAATCTTATTACATCTATAACTTAATTTTATTGATACTTTTATATGTAATAACATAAAAGATTGTAAAATTTGCCAGATTTGAGTTAGGGGAAGTCTGGGTTGATGAATGATTGTGAAGATGGGACTTGCATTATTATTATTATTATTATTTATTATTATATGGCCCTATAAAATCGTTAATCTAATATACATGTGCAGGTTAATAGTAGGTCAAATTCAGGCTGCTTAAAAACCATTTGAATGCATGAAAACAGCTGTCTTTTTTTCAAATTTATGGCTCCACTCTATTTAATTAAAGTCCCTTTAGTCCTCTTTCACTTTCTCTACACCCTTATTTTTCTTCTCTTCTGCCCTTTCTACTTTTTCTCATTTTTGTTCTTATTATACCTCTCTAAAAATGACATAGATACACACAAAACCAAATCTATATCCAAAGACAAATACTGCCAATGTAAGCAATTATTAGCCACATAACACTTAAACAACATGACTGATAACCAGTTTCTGAAAATACTATCTTATAATTGCAGAGGAATTGGTGATTTACATAAAAGAAGAGATGTTTTTAATTTTCTAAATGCTAAGATATTAATATCTACTGTTTACAAGACGTACATTTCGGTCCAAATGATGAAAATTTTATTTCAGCCCAATGGGGTGGTAAAGTAGTATCATGTTCATACAATACTGCTGCTAGAGGAGTATGTATACTATTTAAAGATAATTTTGAATACAAAATAAATTCACAATATAAACAGGACGATGGTAACCTCCTAGCTTTAAATATAACAGTAGAAAACCAATCATTTACATTAATAACAATATATGGTCCAAATACTGATACCCCTTCTTTTTATAGTAAACTTAAAGAAATTGTATGTAATAAGTTTGATAACAAAAATATTATAATATGCGGTGATTTTAATCTTGTTCTTAAACCAGAATTGGACACAAATAATTATAAAAACATTAATAACCCAAAAGCAAGATGTAAATTATTAGAAATAATTGATGAGACTAGTATAGTAGACCCCTTCAGATACTTGTACCCAAATTACGGAGATATACTTGGCGCAGAAAAAAACCCTTTTAAACAAGCTAGATTAGACTTCTTTTTAATAAGCAACTCTCTTATCAATAGAATTTCAAAAATAGACATTGACCCTAGCTATAGATCAGACCATTCAATGGTAATATTATCAATGGAATTAAACGAATTTTCTGTAGGCAGAGGTTTATGGAAATTTAATAACATTTTACTTGAAGATAAAAAATATCTAGAAAAAATTAAAACTACCATTTCAACAGTTAAACTCCAATATAGCGTACCGATTTATAACTTGAAAAACATAGATACCATTGACAATAAATCAATTCAATTTACAATTTCAGATCAACTGTTCTTAGAAACCTTACTTATGGAAATTAGGGGGCAAACAATTTCTTACAGTAGTTACAGAAAAAAACAAATAAATAAAAAGGAAAAACAACTAATAGATGAAATAAATAAACTTGAAATAGATATTGATAACATTCAAACAAACTACGACATTATCGAAAAAAAGAAATCTGACTTAGAAAACATAAGAAAAGAAAAACTTAAAGGTCATTTAATAAGGTCAAGAGCACAATGGATTTTAGAGGGAGAAAAACCGTCTCACTTTTTTGTAATCTTGAAAATAAAAATTATATATCAAAGACGATAACTAAAATAAAAAAGAAAGATGGCACAGAACTAAATGATCAAAAAGAAATTCTCGAGAAGTAAAATTATTTTATAAAAGTTTATATTCAGAAAAACCAATAGAACCAGTAAATCTTGAAGAACAGTTTAAAAATTTAAACATACCTAAATTATCAGACAAGGAAGCAAAATCTATAGAAGGAGAAATTACTTATACTGAAGCTCTTAATACGTTAAAACATATGAAAAATAATAAAAGTCCAGGGTCTGATGGGTTTACAACAGAATTTTTTAAAGTCTTTTGGAAAGATTTAGGAGACTTTGTCGTACGTTCAATAAATTACGGGTATTCATTAGGCCAATTATCTATAACTCAAAGAGCAGGGATCATAACATGTATACCAAAGGGGGTAAAGATAGACAATTTTTAAATAACTGGAGGCCCATATCTCTCTTAAACGTGGTATATAAAATAGCATCTGGCTGTATAGCTAATAGGTTAAAACTGGTGCTAAGTAACTTAATTTCAGAAAACCAAACCGGATTTATAAGCGGGCGATATATTGGAGAAAATATAAGATTAATATACGATATAATGGAATATACAGAACGAAAAGATCTCCCTGGGATGTTGTTTTTGATCGATTTTCAAAAAGCATATGATAGTGTAGCCTGGCCGTTTTTATTTGAAGTTTTAAATTTCTTTAATTTTGGGGAAAGTATAAAAAAATGGATTAAAGTTTTCTACACAAATATCACTGCAGCAGTAATACAGAATAATTATTTATCTGATTTTTTCCAATATCACGAGGGGTTAGACAAGGAGATCCAATTTCAAGCTATATCTTTTTACTATGTGCAGAAATATTATATATTCTAGTCGAAAATAATAAGAGTATAAAGGGAATCACAATCGGTACCGAAGAATACAAAATATCTCAATTTGCAGATGATACCACTTTTATTTTAGACGGATCAAAGTCTTCTCTGGAAGAAACTTTAAAAGTTCTAGATTATTTTGCAAAAATTTCTGGTCTAGATATTAACGAATCTAAATGTAAATCTGTTTGGATAGGTTGTAAAAAGTTTTGGGGAAACTTTTAATCATAGGTATAAATTTGAATGTAACGCTGAATATTTTTCTTTGTTAGGTATAATTTTTCAATAAACTTAGACGAAATAATAAATTTGAATTATGACAAAAAATTAAGGAAATAGAATCAATCCTGAAAGTATGGTCTTCTAGGAATCTTACACCACTTGGAAGAATAACAATTATAAAAACACTTGTAATATCTAAACTTAATTATTTATTTTTGTCTCTCCCTAATCCCCCTGAAAAGACTATAAAGTATCTACACAGCTTTTTTTCAATTTTATATGGAATTCAAAGCCAGACAAAATTAAACGTTCAGTAATTATTCAAAACTATTTAAACGGGGGACTGAAAATGATTGACCTTGAAAGTTTCATAAAGGCAATAAAGTTAACATGGATTCGCAGAATAATATCACAAAAGTCTAAATAATTAAATTAATCAAAAACATGGGGATCACATCGAATAGTCTTATAACAAATACAATACCCAGTAAAGAAATCAACAATTTTTGGCAACAAGTTTTACAAATGTTCACTGAGCTAAATGAGATAAACCGTTGTAAAACATGGTTTCAATATTTAAAATCTAGTATTTGGAATAATTCTGAGTTTACAATTGACAAGAAAATAGTATCTTCAAAACACTGGATACAACAAGGCGTTATATTTATAAGCGATCTAATGAAGAATAGTGATGAGTTTTATACTTTTGAGGAATTACAAAAAACGCATCATTTAAAATCTAATTTTTTAGAATATTTAGGAGTAATAAATAAAGTAAAATCAAATTCAAGAAAATTTCAAAAGCAAAATAATAAACTAATACGACCATTTATTCCACATGTCTTTGAAATTATTAAAAAATCAGAAAAAGGTAGCAAAGATATGTATAGTGTATTTCTCAAATCTAAAAGATGTAAAACAGAAGAATTAAATGGACAAGTGAATTTTATTTGACGAAAAAGAATGGAATAATACTAATTGTCTCCCTTTTTATACAACAAAAAACACGTATTTACAATGGTTTCAATACAGAATAAACAATAAATTACTCGCCACAAACAATTATTTGAAAAAGTTACAAATAAGATTAGATGACAAATGTACCTTCTGTAAAATATTTTGTGAAACAACTACTCATTTATTCTGGGAATGCCAAATTGTAAACGATTTTTGGATGAAATTAACAAAATTAATAAAAGCAAAATGTCAAATAGACCTATACATCAATGGAAAAGAAGCGATATTTGGAATTTTGAATTTTAACAAGGAAACAAAACCTATAAATTTTTTATATATTTTAATTAGAAATTATATTTTTAGAACGAAAGTTAAAGGAAAAACACTCAATGTTCAAGAATTTATTTCATACTATCAAGCTCTTTTATCACCCAGAACCATATAGCAATCGAAACAAATGAAATCGAGAGTTTGAACAATTTTGGAGACCTTTGGACAGCTGTTCTAGTTTTTTTTTTTTTTTACTCACCCCTGTCCTCTGTCAGCATCAATTATGTCATGTGCTACTTTTGAATTTTTATAAAATAATGCACTCAAATGTGCTACTTTTGAATGCATTGCTTTATAAAAAAGTCAGAGGTAGCAATGACAATTATACTACAATTATTACAAAAAAGTTTAATATTAAATTTCATATTAAATAAATATTATTCGTTTATATTTGTATTATTTATTTCTGCATTATTGGCTATGTTGATATATCTATTGTTTTTGTATTTTGTGTTAAATAACACTATTGATTGTGATTGTTCTATGTCAATAAAAATATACATTACAAAAAAAAAACATTCCAATATACATGCCTATACAAAAAGTTTATAGTTTTCGAGAAAATTAACGATGTTGGTATTGATTTGCTACCGTGACCTTGACCTTTGGACCCATGACCTGTTTCTATACATCAAATTGACCATTGTATCAATACCTACAACATTCTAATATACATGCTTATACAAAAAGTTAATAGTTTTCAAGATAATGAACCATTTCATTATTCTTTCACATCTGTGACCTTGACCTTTGAACCAATGACCGTAATCTATATATCAAAATGATCGTTACATCAAAACCAACAACATTCCAATATACATGCCTATACAAAAAGTTTATAGTTTTCAAGATAATTTACGATTTTGGTATTGATTTGCTACTGTGACCTTGACCTTTGGACCCATGACCTTTTTCTATACATCAAAATGATCGTTGTATCAATACCTACAACATTCTGATATACATGCCTGTACAAAAAGTTAATAGTTTTCAAGATAATGAACCATTTTAGTATTCTTTCGCATCTGTGACCTTGACCTTTGAACCAATTACCTTAATCTATATATCAAAATGATTGTTACATCAATACCAACAATATTCCAATATACATGCCTATACAAAAAGTCTATAGTTTTCCAGATAATAAATAATATTAGAAAGGTAAAAAATTAGGTCATGACCTTCATAATTGACCTTGACACCATTTTGAAGGTAATTACAAGAATATGTCAAAACTGAAAACCCCATGTCATTATCTGGTCAAATAGCCAAGTTTTAACAATTTGAAGCTATTTTACGATTTTTTTCAAAATTAAACGCAAAAACGCGTAACCTATTTTTAGTCCGAATTTCAAAAAATGAACAAACTATAGGCTTAAGACCCTAGAGAAGCCAAATATCACATCAGATTTGTTCTCCAATCATTGGCTTTAGAGATTTTTTAAGATTTTTGGGACCCTAGGTCACCTTGACCTAGATATGGTAGCCATGGCAACGCCACGAACAAATCTGAATTGCACCGGCCCATATATACTTCTTACCAAGTTTCATTGAAATCTGTCCAGTAGTTTCAGGGGAGAAGTCGAAAATGTGTGTTAACGACGCACGCACGCATTCGCGCACGCACATACACACGCTGCGCTATGCCATAAGCTCACATGACCTATGGTCAGGTGAGCTAAAAAGTGATTGTGACGTCACGGGTTCAACAAGAACATTCGGTATGACGTCACAATGGGTAACTAAGACGAAATGCGAATGTTACTGAAAAAGTCGGAATGCAGTTGGCAGAGTGTGTTTTCATGCAAAAAGTAGCAAAAAACATAGAGGAAACGTTCAAAACGGACAGTGTAGGATGTACACTTGAAACGCAAGTACAACGTTTTTAGTCCGTGGGCTAGGTGGACCCACCGTGCACCCCCCCCCCAGGATCCACCGACACTACTTTTTTCTGGTACCTTAGGGTGTCTAGTAATGGAATCAGGATGTTTCCCAGAAATAAGTTGGGATGCTCTTCATGAAAAACTTCAATATTTAGGAGTGCCTGAAAGTTTTCAGTAAAATTCTGTATTAGGGGTAGGGGAACGTTTTTTTCTTTCTTTTCAATAATATTATGCAGATACAGATCATATTTGGTATCATTGTAAAGGGAACATGTTCAGCTTTAATAAAATACAAAATTGGTTGATGTAGCTGCTACTATATTGTCACCATGACGTCATAAACACAAGTTTTGGGGAAAACGCTATAAAATCGTGTCAATTTATCCTTTATAAAATTATTTCTGTACAACATAATAAAACACATTGAGACAAAAATTGTTTTGCATTTACTTGATGAATTGTAGTTATAAATGATCATATATTCTCATCTTCCAAAAAAGACACCACTCTATTAGAAAAAATATATTAAAGATACCCATTTTTTTTAAAATGATCGAAACGGGGTAGGGGAACGTTTTTATCTTTGTTGTCGATGGTTTTATGTAGATATAGATTATATTTGGTATCATTGTAAAGGAAACAGGTTCAGCTTTAATAAAATACAAACTTGATTGGTGTAGCTATTACTGTGACGTTTCTATGACGTCATAAACACAATTTTTGAAGAAAAAAGCTATAGAATCATTTAAAATTATACTATATGAAATTATTTTTGTACAACTTAATAAAACACATGGAGACACTGTATGCTTTATATTTACTTCATAAATTGTTGTTTTAAATGATCATAATTCTCAATTTAAAGAAAAGACGCCACTCTGTTAGGAAAAATATATTAACTTGAAGATGCCCTTTTATTTAAAATTGATCGAATTTTAAGATTAATAGTTTTCACGATAAAAGTATCCCAGTATGTTTCTTTGCATAAATAATAATATCATCATCATCATCATCATTATCATCATCATCAACATCATGGCATCATCATCATCCATTATTCTATAGCTAAAAAAGCTTAATTAATAATCTTAGTTTGAGAATGACGTTAGTTTTAATCATTGCCAATGGTAATTTAGCAGTTGTTTTAATGGTGGAGATATGCCACATGGTTGTTATATGCATCTAGAGCAGTGGATTCTTCCGTAGGCTAGTTGTAGCGAAAAGAAAACATATAGAATAAATCTCTTTTGCCTCACTATCAAGACTCTTGCAGTGCCTCCTCTTAGCAACATTCAGAAAATGTACAGGTGAATTTGTGAGAGGTTTCCCAGCAGCTACAGTCCCCGAGATGCAGTTCCGTCATGTTTTCAAACAATCATAAGCAAAATCATAGACATTTGCTAACATTATCATCCATTATCCTTATAACATATGCTTCATCAGTACAATGCATTATAAGACAACAAGCTGCGCCATTATTTACTTTACTTTGACATAGTTCAAATAGTTCCTTGAACAATATATGGCTACCATAGTATTTTTCCAGTTGAAGCGATTTTGTTCCATCTCTTTTATTTCTCACCAAGATCTTTGGTCTTCTACTCTAACACTTGCCCTGTGGTGGTTTTATGAGCGTATGTCTAATCCAGTTCCACCATTTCTACACCATATAAGAGGGACAAATTTACATTTGAGTTGAATATTGGGTTTTTGTTCTTAGTGGCAGACTAACTTTCCATATGTTTCTGGATATTTTGATTCTTGTCTTGATGCCCCGTTGATGCACCAATCATGCTCCCCAAGTAATAGAGCTCAATTATCTCTTCAATTTATAACTACTTTAACTTATACCTTCTGTTGTATTGTTGTTCAACATTTTGTTTTGTTTGAGTTGATCTTCAGTCCAGTTTTTAAAACTGTTTTGTTCAGTAGTGTGGTCTTTATCCACATTTGATTTAATGTGAGGGTCAATAGGCAGATATCGGCAAAGCCCACATATTCTATCTGGGGTGTTTGTGTCCATTGTATTCCATTTATTGCAATTAAAGATGATTTGTGATTTGTATACAGCTTTGACATACTCCTGTATTCACATGAAAGCTTGGGGATAGTTTTCTCTATTGCGACCTTAACAAATGTACACTTAGTATTTATAAAGGTATAATACAGATTGTCATTCTACTGACTGTATGGCAATTTGGTCTGTGTAAGATTTTCTTTCCTAAAACCAGCTTGTATTGTTCAGAGCACCTAGTACCTCTTCTATTCCATCTTTTAGTCTATGTAGGGTGATCTTTGACAGTATTTTTGCAGCTACATTGGGTAGCATGGTGCCTCTCCAGTTCTTACATCTCCATGATCTACCTTCTTTAGTAGTTTATTGAGATAGTCCATCCCCCATTGTGTTGGAATAATTTCTCTTATCCAGATGTTGCACAGTAATTTAGATCTGTGGTGAAGCTAACTCCGTAGACACTGAATCTACAGAAATGACTGAGTGGCAGGCCAAACTTGATTCTATTCTAAAAGAATATACCCCTGATCAGATTTACAATGCAGATGAAACGGGGTTGTTTTTTAGATTAATGCCCGATAAGACTTTAGAATTGAAAAATGTAAAGTGTACAGGCGGTAAAATGAGTAAAGAACGAATTACTGCACTCGTATGCGCTTACATGTCGGGTAATGACAAACTTCCCTTACTAGTCATTGGGAAATCTTTAAACCCAAGATGTTTCAAACATGTCAAATCACTGCCTACTGAGTACACGGCAAATAAAAAAGCGTGGATGACCTCCGAGATTTTTACAAACTGGGTCAAAAAACTTGATGAAAAAATGACAAGAGCAAGAAAGCAAATTGCACTTATTATTGATAACTGTCCAGCCCATCCGCATATAAGGGGCTTAAAGTCAATCAAACTTGTGTTTTTGCCACCAAACACAACTAGCAAAACACAGCCTATGGACCAAGGGGTCATCAGAAATCTTAAGGTGCATTATAGAAAGCTCGTTATTAAAAAGAAAATTCAGGCCACTGATTCAAAGACTGAATTCACTATCAGTATTCTTGATGCTCTCTGTATGCTTAGACAGGCATGGGGTCTTGTAAAACAGTCTACAATCAGTAACTGCTACAAACATGCTGGTTTTGTAGTGCCCGATATAGAGAAATCAAATGATGGTGAAGATAGTGACGACGATGACGACATCCCATTAGCACGTCTAATTCGAGTTGGTTTTGTAGCAGATGTCGATTTTTCCGATTATGCAACCATAGACGATGATTTACAAACATCAGAGATCGTTTCAGATGAGACCATTGTTGAGAACATAATTTCAGCTAGAAGTATTCAGTGTGATGACGACGACGAAGATCCACAAGATAACGACGACAAAGCGCCAGTTAAGAGAACATTGAATGAGGTTTTATCCGCTGTTGATATCATTAGAGACCATTTAGAGTGTAGTGACAATTCGGACATTCCTTCTATTCAGTTCAACGCAGTAACGAGGTTCATCATGAATCAACACTTGTATAGACTTTGTACCGTACAGAAGGACATTTCTGATTTTTTTCATGTTGGATTAAAAGAAGACTGAACTGTGTGTTAATTTAACTCAGTGTGCTTAAATTTAATTTTATTGTGTAGTGCTACTTTAAGTGATAGTGAACTTTACGTTAATAAACTCGGTGTGGACAATAACTCGTGTAAATTTGATTGTTTCGTTTCGCTGTTTATATTCCTAAAATTGTATTGACTACGTATCAGATGATAATGACATTTGTTGATAGATAAGCTTGCGATTAAATTGTATGTATAAAATTTATTTTGTTTGTTATTCCTTTTTATTTAAAATGATTATGACTGTCAGTTATATCGGAAACTTCAATGGAACCTAGTAAGTTACGGTGAAGTTTCTGTTTAGTCTTCCATGCCGAGTTGCCGTCTTCAGGTTTTTCAGTCGAGAATTATTTCATCATTATTTATTTTTGTCATTACATTGTTTAATAGTATAAACATAAGTTGTAAATATTGAAATTATTTATTTTTGTCATTACATTGTTTAATAGTATAAACATAAGTTATAAATATTGAAATAAATAATGATGAAAAATTGCCGATTATGGACCGGAAGTCAACAGTTATGAGAAGTACAACAGAGTTACATCCCATGTCAGGGACTTGCCGATTTTTAAGTCGAACTTCGGATATGTCGAACTACTTTCCACGGACCCAACAAATTCGAGATAACGAGAGTCGACTGTATTTATTTATGTCCTATAGCTTTTCCTTTTTCAAGTTGATTCGTACTTTTATATTTCTTCTTTTGTTGGCACCCTTCCTTATTTTATTATCAAATGTATGTGATGTTATGTCCAATATTTCTTATGTAGGTGTTCATTTTGGTATATCGTTAAAATGTTCAGCCCATCTTTCTTATGTAGGTGTTAATTTTGGTATATCGTTAAAATGTTCAGCCCATCTTTCTTCTGTTGTGATCTTTTATTCATCCTTTCCTTAAACCGGTCTGTCTGTGTTTGCTGGTTTTCCTGTGTGGTTTTTGTTGTTGTTAGGTATAGATCTTCTAAGTTTCTCCCATTAGCTACTATTTCTTGTGCGGTTACAATATTTTCCATATATTTTCGTTCATCACTTGTTGTGTTCCTTTATATTTCTTTCTTTGCCTCCTCCTACTCCCTTCATACTAATTTTTTGCTAATCTGGTTCTGCTATTTGTTATTTTCTCTTGCATTTCCTTGTGATATTTTGTCCCGTGTTTCCTCTGACAACCAAATTCTCTGTGTCGTTATACCGGTATGCCCTTTTTATGCCAGCTCTCATTATTATCACCCATAGCTGTTAAAGCATAAAACCTGTTCTTCAGACTTATCTTAATTCTTCTTTCTTTTACAGTTGTTTCAATTTTCTAACATTAAACTTATGTTCTGTTTTTCCAGGATTTGTTTGGCTGCTTTTATTTTTATCTTTGTCGTAATAATTGGTGGTTCGAGTTGACATCTGCTCCATGCATTGCCCTGACATTGTATAGACTCCTCCTACATTTTTTCTATGGTTATATGGTCAATGTTTTTTCTGGTGATACAGATGTTACTTTATGGCAATCTGTACAATACTGTACCTCGTTGTAGTGATAAAGGATAAAGATAATAAATTATATCTTTAGAAAATTTCTATGATTTTGCTCATAACTGTTTGAAAAATGACGGAACTGCATCTCTAGGACTGTAGCTGCTCCGAAATCTAGCATAAATTCACCCTGGGTTAGTAGGATGTACAGTTGGTAGTGAAGTAAAAAAGATTAATTTATTCTTGAAGTTCCTTTTCACTACAACTAGTCAACGGCAGAAATCGCATGTTAGGTTTCCGCTTCTCTAGATGCATATAACAAACCTGTGGCATATGACTACCATTAAAACACCAGCTAAATCACCATCGGTAATACTTTGAACTAAAAGTCATTCTCAAACTAAGATTATTAGTTAAGCTGTTTGGAGCTATAGAATAATGGATGATGATGATGATGCCATGATGATGATGATATTATTATATATGTAAAGAAACATACTGGGATACTTATATCGTGAAAACTATTAATCTTAAAATTCGATCAATTTTAAATAAAAGGGCATCTTTAAGTTAATATATTTTTCCTAACAGAGTGGCGTCTTTTCTTTAAAATGAGAATTATGATCACTTAAAACAACAATTTATGAAGTAAATATAAAGCATACAGTGTCTCCATGTGTTTTATTAAGTTGTACAGAAATAATTTCATATAGTATAATTTTAAATGATTCTATAGCTTTTTTCTTCAAAAATTGTGTTTATGACGTCATAGAAACGTCACAGTAATAGCTACACCAATCAAGTTTGTATTTTATTAAAGCTGAACCTGTTTCCTTTACAATGATACCAAATATGATCTATATCTACATAAAACCATCGACAACAAAGACAAAAACGTTCCCCTACCCCTTTTCGATCATTTTTTAAAAATGGGTATCTTTAATATATTTTTTCTAATAGAGTGGTGTCTTTTTTGGAAGATGAGAATATATGATCATTTATAACTACAATTCATCAAGTAAATGATAAACATACTTTGTCTTAATGTGTTTTATTATGTTGTACAGAAATAATTTTATAAAGGATAAATTGACACGATTTTATAGCGTTTTTCCCCAAAACTTGTGTTTATGACGTCATGGTGACAATATAGTAGCAGCTACATCAACCAATTTTGTATTTTAGTAAAGCTGAACATGTTCCCTTTACAATGATACCAAATATGATCTTTATCTGCATAATATTATTGAAAAGAAAGAAAAAAACGTTCCCCTGCCCCTAATAGAGAAATTTACTGAAAACTTTCAGGCACTCCTAAATATTGAAGTTTTTCATGAAGAGCATCCCAACTTATTTCTGGGAAACATCCTGATTCCATTACTAGACACCCTAAGGTACCAGAAAAAAGTAGTGTCGGTGGATCCTGGGGGGGGGGGTGCACGGTGGGTCCACCTAGCCCACGGACTATTTTTGTTAAAGCGATTTTTAGTATTTTAATAGTGAATTTGGAGTATGTCGCAACAAAAATGTACAGAGTTTTCCGCAAGTACAAAAAATTTAAGAAAATATTTTTGTAATTGTGTATTATAGTTTTTATCTAGTGTTGCTGGCAAAATTAAAACTGTTTCAAGTGAAAATTTTCATGGTCACTGTTTCATTGCATTTATGAAATCACATAGGTACTCAACGAAACAGTCTCGAGGCATACTTACCTGGTACAAAGGATACCGTGATCCGCAAGGCGGTTCCCCCCGGATGAGGCCTTTCCATTGCAGTAAGGAATGGCCGAATCTTGTGATACCTCCGGTTCCTCCCGGGTAGCTTTTTGCACGGGGGTCCATAGCGTTCGCGCTGACCGCCGATCTTATAAAAAAAAGGTTCCACCAGGATGAGGCCTTTCCATTGCTCTCCAGTTTGGCTGACTCTTGCGATCATCCCTAATGTGGATGACTCGGGTACGAATTTTCTTAATGTGTAGGTCTGCGTTCGCGCTAACCCCCGTGATTACAAAGCAGTGCAAGTACCAAGTTAAGCTACAATACGGCATGTAGCATCTACCACTTTACCCTTTTTCCCGATCAAACCACATGTATTATCATAATTTTATTGTAATATTCTTAATTTTATAGATTTCTGTGCATATTTCGCACTTTTCTTGGTTGTCACATTTTAGTTTGTTTTAATTTAAAACTAGCCGGCAACATTCAATGCATGAAAAATAGTGAAAAACACTGAAAAATTCGGGTCTGACAAAATCACTAAAATTGATTGTGACGTCACAGGTGCAACAAGAACATCCGGTATGACGTCACAGTCGGTAACTAAGACGAATTGCGAATGTTACTGAAAAAGTCGGAATGCAGTTGGCAGAGTGTGTTTTAATGCTAAAAGTAGCAAAAACGCAGAGAAAACGTTTAAAACGGACAGTGTAGGATCTACACTTGAAACGTGTGTGCAACGTTTTGTGTTAAAGCGATTTTTAGGATTTGAATATTGAATTTTGGAGTATTTCGCAACAAAAATGGAACTACACAGTTTTCTGTAAGTACCACATTTTTAAGAAAAAAAAATTGAAAACGTGTATTATAGTTTTTATCTAGTTTTGTCGGCAAAATTAAAAACGGTTTAAAGTGAAAATTTTCATGGACATCTTTCCATTGCATTTGTGAAATCACATAGAGCGGGGGCGGGTATTACCGAATGCGCTTGTATTTCCGACTATATTTTTCAAAAAATCATACTTTTGATCATAAGTGTAGCAGCAGTCATGTGACGTCATTTTTATACGTCATAATCATTTACCCTTAAGCGTGACCGTCATCGCGCAACAAAGATAATTGAAACAGTAGGATAGCCAACCCGGCCAGCGCATTGATTCATCAAACAAAATTTCACGCGCAGACAAAGTGAAAAAATTGTCAAAAATTTGAATTCACTCGAGGCGGTAAAAATACACAATATTTATTTCACTGCGACTTTTTAATACTATTTGTAGTATTTTATTGTCTTTTGAGGACAAAAGTAAGTCATTAAAGACGATTTTTATCAAAGTCGGTGAGAATTTAACAATTTAAATCGTAATTGAATGTTAGGCACCGGCGAAAAATTGAAAATTTAAACTTTAAAAAATATCATTCTGTGTACGCAGTTCCTCATGCACCAAAGATGTTTTTACATGAACGGAAAAAACTTTTTTTTTCACGGTTATTTTGATGTATAATTTGTCAAATAATTTTCTTTACACAAAAAACGTACCAGTTTCAAATGTCGAAAAAATCGTTGACATTGCCGGATTCTCGATCATGGGCCGCCCCCTTTCCGGCTAATTTGACACAGAAAAAATGCTAAGACAGCTTCCTTATTGTATGTAATGTATAAATTTGATAATCGAGAGACGCTGTGGAGATACTTTTGTTGAAATAAAGTAAGTTTTTCCTTAAAAATATTGTATTTTCATTCCATTTCTCGTCTAATCTGCCGATTTTTTGGAACTACTTCCAGTCGGACATATTTGATTAGCATTCGTCCCGCTTCGATCACAATTTTAGCATGCAGAAAATGTCATCGTGTATTTTGGACAAAATAGTCAAGCTGTTTTGCCTTATTTGTCGTGTATAATTGATCTGCATGGCTGTCGAACACATTAGATACGCGTGTAATTTAATTTTACCCATATGACCTCGGGATCTGTACCAATACAGTGTACAGTGCAATGCAATCTGCTCATGTAGGGCTAGTTAGGGACTCAGAATTACTGAAAATTACCAACTGATTTTGCTTTGCTGGCAAAATATAAACAGGACCTGTCTGTCATATCAGTACATATCATTGGATAAATAAGCTAATATCATTAAAGAGGGTTAGACTGGATTTTTCTTTATGAAAAATTTCCCAAAATGAGGAAACATCTCCCATGTTAGTTTAGCCAGAGTCAACACAACATTGGTCTTTATTATTTAAATTTTTGTTTCTGTTCTGATGGCAATAACCCCGGCATTATTATTTTAGTACAATTTAGACATGAAAAGTTGATAATTTTGCTTCATTAAAAGTTTTAAGTCAGCTTGACATAGCACAAATAACATTTAAAATAGACTATGTGGAAGTAGGAAATAGAAAAAGTGAATACTAATCATTTGGATTTCATTTGACTTGGTTAAAAATTTAACTTCATATTATAATGATTAAATACAGATCTGTAAAATATTTACGAATTTCAGTAATTTCTTTAAAATTGTAAAATTCTAATAAATAAATATCACCTTCTTTTAGGAAAATTCATGGGAACTGGTTTGATAATAGCATTAAGAAATAAGTTGATGCAAATGCGGTGAAATTCATGACACAGTGTATCCAAATGGGCATTATTAGTTTGTAAGAATTCAAAATAATTGCAACACACTAGGCCTATTCCAGATTTATTGATTTATCAGTTAAATTTAGAATTGATTGGTTGGTATACACACCCTATTCAAGATTATTTCAATTATAATCAGGTAAATGAGATTAAGGAGGAAAATAGGTACAGGGGTGAAGATTTGCAGGGGCCCAGTAGCCAATGGCTTCTAAAATCGAGTGTGGGCCACTTAATGTTAACACATTTAAGCCATTTAGTACTGTTACAAAGTTACAAGTTGGTTTAGACACACATAATGCATTTTTCTTGGAAAAATGTTCCATTATGTGTAAACAGTAATAACCATGAGTGTTCATTCTAGGATTTTTTCAGATGGGTTCATTTCTAATAAAATTCCTCTAATAACAAGTTTAATAACATCAATGATTTTGCATACATCTAATGTTTGATGTGACTTGTAGTCTTTTAGGCTGATGTAAAAGCTTTTGTAATGAAGTATTTAAAAGTTTCATATAATGTAGCTTTTATATATGACAATGCTATCAAATATTTTGAACTTGCATTTGAAATCTAATTTCAAATGTGGCCAACTATGGCCTTTACAATGGTGCCATTTGGCAAATTAAAGGATCAACAGCCCCTTTTTAGAATGAACACTGTCATATGATCCCATAGTTTTTGATTTATTTGTAAATGATTTATCTATTTATCACAACCAGAACAACTAGAAAGTACCTGTCCCCCAAAAAATCACCTGTTTGTGTAGTTTCTAAATTAAATTTGATAATTTACACAATTTTAGTCCTTTTAATTGCTATTATGGCCTACTTGTCATTCATTTAACAAACAACAATATGACAAAATTTCTAACTATCTGCCTGTTCATAAATTTTTCTAACTATTTAGTAATTCAATATCTTTTATTTTTTAAATGTTAATTTTGTTCATATAAAAATATTTGTTTTATTTTTCCAAAAAATATCTGAGGTTACTTTCCATGGTACCCATGCCACATTTCATGTTAGTACATGTTTGAGGAAAGACAAAATGCAACTTATTTTAATCTCTTTTTATGTATTTACCCTATTTATCATCACTAACCTGCTCAACATATTGTGTCCCAGCTCTAACTTATTTCTCTGTAGAAGGTCTGATTTATTTATTTATTTATTTATTATCATCTCTAACCTGCTAGACATTTTGTAACCTGCTCAACATACTGTGTCCCAGCTCTAACTTATTTCTCTGTAGAAATTCTGATTTATTTATTTATTTTATTAACAACTGCTGACATATTGTGTCCCAGCTCTAACTTATTTCTCAATTTAATTTCTTAATTATTTATTTATTTATTTATTTATCTATCATTTATTTATTTATTTTCAATGTAGGCCCTATTTATTTATTCCTGTTGGGGTCCTAAAGTATCTCCATCAACAAACACATGTCATATGATGTGTGCCAGATGAGGATGCCTGTTGCAAAAAAAAAAATCGATAAATACAGTACAGACCTGTACAAAGTTTAGTACCCAGCTAACGAATTAGTGTCGGCAGTCCATATTGGTTCCTCGTTTGGTGTTTATATCGACAGCAGTTGCCATCGATCTCTCGGCAGCTTTTCGACCGCTACCTTTCCACACCTTAGGCACTCGGCAGTCGAGCTTTGACTTCTTTTGTTTAGCTTAGTGTTAAACTTTCGACAGGTCTGTACTGTACATTGCGTGTACTGTGTATACAGTAGACAGTTGACCTATATATTTGACACGGGGAACGTTGTTTACGTCATTACGTTAGAACAATGTTTATCAAGGTCGCGGCCATATTTGTTTTCATTGACAACAAGACGTACTGAAATCATGCTGTTGGATTTTTGCGATTTTCGCATATTTAACCCTCATGCACCAGGTACGATAATTTACTGGCGTATACTGTAATAATTTTCTGACATTGTATTAAAATTTCTAGGAAAAGTATTCTTTACACAAAAAACGTACCAGTTTCAAAAACGGAGAAGACATTTCTGTTGATTTTCAAGAGAAATCGGTTATCGTCGGGATATCAGTAATTTTAAATAAATGTGGCGTTATTGTCAAGTGGTTTGCAGATTTTAAAACATACATAGAAGAAGAGGTCGGCGACAAGGATTTGCTTATGGACCCTACGAGAATTAACAATGGATGAAACGGGGATTAGTCTCTGTATGAAAGGAAACAGAGTTATTGGTTTCAAAGGAGCTCGTGGTTTACCATTATGGAAATTCCGGCAAGACACAATTAACTGTTATGGCGGCATGTAGTGCATCTGCTCATTTTGTACCATCAATAATTTTTCCAGGTCAACGTTTCAGCTATGATCCACTTGAAGGTTTTGAAGAAGCTGTCCGTGGTAGGTCAGAGAACGGGTGGATGGACTCAGAAGTTTTTTGTAAATGGCTGGAAAATGTATTTATACCTTCTGTAAACGCAAGAAATGTTAAAAAAGCCTGTTGTTTTATTATTAGATGGTCATGTTACACATGTTTCAATGAAAGCGTTAGATATATGCCTTCAGAACGGAATAGAAATGTATTGTTTATTAGAGCATGCATCTCATGTCCTGCAACCTCTAGATTTGAGATTGTTCAGTTCCCTCAAGAAGCATGGCGACAGGCAGTGCGCGACTTGCAGGCTGGGCACATTGGCGAGTATGTAACTAAAACAAACTTTTCTAAGTTTTCAGAACAGCATGGGTACAAAGCACAACAGTAGATGTAGCTGTAAAATGTTTTAAGAAGGCTGGATTGTTCCCTCTCGATCAATTCGTGGTCGAACAATCGATAAAAATAGAACCGAGCAAGATATTTGATCTGTCAGCAACATGCAAAACTGAAATTAAAAATGAGGAGAAAAAACACAGAACAGGGTAAGCAAGAAAAAACAGCTTAAGTATTAGAGACAGGAAAATCCGATGAACGAAGTACGATGCCAACATTTATTGAAGACAGGGGTAACGCATACAGTAACGATGTCGGGTGAAACAAGTAAGAGCAATACAGAATAAGTAAATAATGACACAAAAACAGAATCCAATGAAACAAGAACAGTGACGTCTACATGTGAGGTCAGTGCAGCGTCGAGTGCAACAAGTAGAGCACCACCGTTGATTGAATCAAGTACAACGACTGCAAAACTTTCGCCATTCTCTAAACATCTATCCATTCCAACACCAAAATTAAGTAAACCAAAAGCAGCAAAAAGAATCCTGATTCCAAAGGCAATACCAGGCACAGAATATAGGAAACTTATGGAAGAAAACGTTTACAAAAAGAAGAACGAGAAAAGGAAAGGAAAAAACAAGAGAGACTTGAGAAAAGAAAAGCTAAAGAGGAAGAGAGGAAAAAGAAAAACAGATGCAGAAGCTAAACGTGAAAAAAACGATCGCAAGAAAAGAAACGCAAGCAACTACGTAAACAATTCCCGAGATTGTTAGAAAATTCTGATTCGGAATCTGATGGTGCCATGCCTATGGACAAGATAAAATGCTATGCTTGCGAACAACCATATGAGACTGATTTTATTGAGTGTTCAAACTGCTTCAGGCGATTCCATATAAGTTGGGCAGATGATGAGTACATGCAGAGCGAAGCGATTGATTTACATTATGAATGTAAATTCTGTTAAATATTGTTAAAATGTTTGTGGATTGCTGTTCGCGCACGTGGTTTGATTGATTTTTTTTTAAAAAACAATAAAGTGTTCGGAATTAGAATTTGTTTCGCTCGGAATTAGAACCTGCGGTCGGTAATGCAAGATGTTCAGTGGAAGTAACTTAAGCAATATAAATCCATTCTAAATACGCCAACAAAGGTCAATCTTTTGATAAAGAGTAAGATAAACAATTTCTACCACCCTAAAGAGTAATATTAGCATCAAGTGCGTGTATTACCGAACAGTAAGAAAAATAGCTTAAGTGTTCGGTTATACCCACCCCCGCTCGACGAAACACTCTCAAAGCATACTTATCTGGTACAGAGGATACTGTGATCCGCAAGACCATAAAGCATGAGTTCCTTAGAAGAAAGCGTTCTTCGTAAAACAGCAAGAGTAACGATGAGTGGAAGTAGAAGTGAGTGAGTGAGTGAGTGAATTATTTTTAAAACCGCACCAGCAATATTGCAGCTATTCGCGGCTAGAAAAAGTAAAAGATACAATAGTATTGCTAAACTGATAAAAACCAGTTACATCACAGTCAATTTATAAATTAAAACACTGGGTAATATATGATAAAATTATTATACAAGATAATTTCCCGAAGGGAGTTTAAAATTTGATGTCCACCGACATTACTTAAAAGATCTTTGATATTGCTGAATAAAAAGTATCCCTTGTAGGTGCAAAGTAAACACAATCCAGCAAAATGTGCTGGACAGAGTTTTGACTTTGACAAGGGATACACTGGGGTGTGTAAAATAACTATGGCCGATTTTACAGCGCCGAAGAACAATACCATCATGCCTATTGTACTGGGATAAAGGTGTAAATCCCAGACAAGGCTGAATTGAAGATAATTTATTATGTTCCTGGTTTTTCCAATGATTTGACCATTGATCATTAATATAATTGCATATCAATAATTTTAAATCAGCATGTGGAACTAAGCAAGACGTTATATTTTTAGACAATGCTGCTTTAGCAGCTGAATCGGCTTTTGCGTTGCCTTTAATCCTAACATCGCCAGGCAACCAACAATAATGTCTTATTTTATTAAAATCTGAAACTGCATATGTAACTAAACTATGCAATTCCAGAATTTCACAAATGAGAGGGGGATCAAACTTTCTGCTCTTTATTGTCCGAAGGACAGATAACTAGTCGGAGTATATTATAAAATTGTTATGAGGCGATTTTGAAATAAACTGTAAAGCAAGCAATATTGCTTTAGCCTCAGCTGTGAATAAGGAACTTTCATTTGGAAGGCGAATACTTATTGTTTCGTCCCCAATAACCGCAGGCGCTGATACCCGACCAGTAGTTTTTGATCTATCAGTATAAACTGAACGCCACTGACGTAGTTCCTCTCTAATAATTGGAGGAATCAAACGACTATATCTATCTTTAATAACAGCAAATTCCTGTTGGTATACGTCTTTGCTTGTTTCTGACTTTTTATAGTTTGTAAGATCCAAATTCACCTCTGGTTTATCAAGAAAGCAGGGTGGATCATCTGTTAATTTGTGTCTTTTAATAACATCGAGTTTTAAATTACATTCCTCCAAATGTGGTTTTAAACGTATTCCTAAAGGTGCAATAGCATTAACCCTTTTATTGTAGAGCTCTTGATAAGGAAGATTAAAAACACAATGAAATACCGGATTGGATGGATTTGCAAATAATTTTGTGGCATATTGCAGATAGAATTTAGTACGCCTTAAGTGCAGTCCGGGTTCATTAGCTTCCACGTATAAACTATCAATTGGAGGCGTTTTAAAAGCTCTCAAACATATTCGTAGACCCTGGTGATGAATTGTATCAAGGTCTTTTAAATATGATTTACGGGCAGATCCATAAAAAATACACCTATAATCCAGTTTAGATCTGATAAGTGACCTGTACAAATGAAGTAATGTTGGTTGATCACCACCCCAATGAGTATTAGATTAAACCTTTAAAATATCCAATGCTTTAAGACATTTAGCCTTGAGGCTTTTAATATGGGGAATAAAGATAATTTTGAATCAAATAAGATTCCTAAAAGCTGAGCTTCTTTTACAACTTAATAATACTGCCGTTGATATACAGTTCAGGATCATTATGCATTTTGCGTTTATTGCAGAAATGGATACAGGACGTTTTAGCTTTTGAAAACTTAAAACCGTTTTCTTATAACCATTTTTATATTTTGTTGAGGCAAAGTTGAAGTCTTTCAATAGTATGCATATGTGTCCCTCTACAGGAGATGCCAAAGTCATCAACAAAGAGAGATCCATCTATGCTATTGTTTGAGCTAAGCTATATATTTTAATGCTTAAAAGAGTTACAGATAAAATACTACCTTGCGGGACACCCATCTCTTGATCAAAGGCATCAGAGAGGGTTGACCCGAACCGAACTTGGAATTCTCTATTTTCGAGAAAGTTTTTAATAAAATTAGGAGTAAGACCCATATCATGAAGATCTTTAAGGATGTCATATTTCCAAGTAGTATCATATGCCTTTTCTAGGTCAAAGAATATAGAGACCGCATGTTGTTTATTTATAAAGGCATTTTTAACAAATGATTCAAGGCGAACTAAGTGATCTACTTCTGTTACGCCTAAAACCACAGAGAAGAAAGACAAGAAGGCAAATGTTTAAGAAGTTGAAAGTGCACATCATCAGGACCAACTGTCGTATCATGTGCCTTGGAAAGAGCATTTTTAAGTTCTTCAAATGAAAATATATCGTTGTAATCCTCGGTATTGTCAGATTTAAAAGATAATTTATTCTTTTCTTGTGTGTTTTTATGTTTCTGGAATTCTGATGTATAATTACCTGTTGACGAATTTTTAGATAACGTTATAGCTATTTTGTTGGAAATATCTTTTTCAGATGTTAAAATTGTATCATTTATTTTAAGATGTTTAACAGAATCTGAAGAACCCTTGCCTTTTTTGGCACAATATTCTAAACTTTATTTAATGGAGTGTGAGAATTGATCTTAAGAGACATATTTTCTCCAAGAATCTCTCCTGCACGTTTTAGCTGTTCTACGAGCCTTTGCTCGAAATAAACGGACTAACTGCAAGTTGTTTTGTGTAGGAGACTTATTAAATTGTCTCTTGACATGTTTTCGACTTTTCCTAGCTTGTTTGATGGTAAAGAGGTTCGACTTGTCGCCAACTACATCGATCCAACCATGATCGGAGCAGTTTGGAGAGGAGATGCTAATGACGAACAACTTTTTGGTAACTTGCAATGATGAAGACTCTGCTGGGAAGGTAAGGAGAATTCAGGAGATGAACGAACACAGTTTTCGAACGGAGATTTGTTCCGAGAGGCGGCTGAAGCTCAAAATCCACTGGCTTCCACAATGGGTATTTGATGAACAATTATGTGACAGGTTAAACGATTATGGTGAGGTGGAGGAGATTCGGAAAGAGCAAGTTGGGATTGAGAAGGTTCAGTATAAAGATAGTGTGGTTGATGTCAACATAGAGACAGGAGTACGAGTTGTTGTTTTGAAGATGGCAGCAGCTGACATCCAAAACCTACCACATACAGGGTTTCTGATAGGGAAACGGTTTTTAGTAAAGTTTCCTGGAAGACCTCCTTTGTGCCTCAAATGTAATGAGGTGGGGCACACCAGGAAAGACTGCTACATGGAGAGGTATAGGGAGACTAGATCCTATGCAGATGCTTTAAGAACAGAGAGCAGAGTATCGAAGACCAACAACAACGAGGAGAAACATCAAGGGAAGGAGACAGAAAAGAACGAGGTAGCACAGAAAGATGACACACATGAGGACGACGTGGTGGAAGCGGAACAACAGACAAAGGATGCAGAAAAGCATGTAAATAAACAACAGAATGAAGAACTACCACTTACAGGATTTCTGATGGGGAAACGGTTTTTAGTAACGTTTCCTGGAAGACCTCCTTTGTGCCTCAAATGTAATTAGGTGGGGCACACTAGGAAAGACTGCTACAGGGAGAGGTATAGGGAAACTAGATCCTATGTAGAGGCTTTAAGGACAGAAAACGGAGTACAGAAGACCAACAACAACGAGGAGAAACCTCAAGAAAATGACGTACAAGAGGACAACGTGATAGAGGCAGACCAACAGACAGATGATGCAGAAAAGCTGGTAGACGAACAACAACAGAATGAAGAAGGCGGTAAATGGATAACACCAGCTCAGAGGAGAAAGAGAAAGGCAAAGAAAGAAGAGGTAAGAGAAGAATCTAGTGTTGAAAGTATGGAAGAAGAGAGTGATTTTAGTACTAATCCCTCTTTTCTGACGGATTTGTTTTCACCTGATTCTAGGATTGAGCCGTACCAAGAAACATATTGATTTCTCGGAAATTTTAAACCTTTAAACGCCCAATGATGATGGAGACTCTTAATGGACCTAATATGACCTT
Source organism: Anadara kagoshimensis (assembly GCA_021292105.1). NCBI lineage: Eukaryota > Metazoa > Mollusca > Bivalvia > Arcoida > Arcidae > Anadara > Anadara kagoshimensis. The sequence continues at coordinate 49,266,524 of CM037865.1, forward strand.
GCCACGTCCATGGACTGTTGAGTTTAACCTTCGGGTGGTATTTGTTATGTATTTTTTTATATATGTTATTGTTAATTCCATGTAGATATATATACTTTCACGATTGACCTGGGAGTATATATCCTGTTTCTTTCTTTATTTATTTACGATAAAACTACTACCTGAATTATCATCCTTTTATTGTATTATTCTTTTTTTTTTGTGATTGACATGTTAGCGTGTTTAATCTAAAACTTGCCGTCAATATTCAATGCATGAAATATGGCGAAAAACACTGAAAAAGTCGGGTCTGATAAAATCACTAAAATTGATTGTGACGTCACAGGTGCAACAAAAATCCGGTATGACGTCACAGTAGGTAATTAAGACGAATGTTACTGAAAAAATCGGAATGCAGTTGGCAGTGTATTTTCATGCTAAAAGTAGTAAAAACGCAGAGGTAACGTTCAAAACGGACAGTATAGGATGTACACTTGAAACGTATGTACACGTTTTGTGTTAAAGCGATTTTTAGGATTTAAATAGTGAATGTTGGAGTATTTCGCAAAAAAATGGAACTACACAGTTTTCCGTAAGTACCAATCATTTAAGAAAATAATTTTGGAAATGTGTATTATAGTTTTTACCTAGTTTAACCGGAAAATTAAAACTCTTTAAAATGCAAATTTTCATAGACACCTTTTCGTTGTATTTATATAATTACAAAAATACTCAACGAAGCAGTCTCAAAGCATACTTACCAGGTGCATAGGATAATGTGATCCGTAAGGCAATAAAGTATGAGCTCTTTAGAAGAAAGCGTTCTTCATAAGACAGTAAGAGTCAAGATGAGTGGCAGTAAAAGGTTGTTCGTGCTTTTTAATGAAATTTCTTTTTACTTTGAACTGAGTTCAAGAAGGTCGCTGTCCTTTAGAGAACCTTTGTTGCCTGTGTGGTCTTGAGTGAGGAATTGGAAACTAAATTTAACATTTATGGTGAAGTAAAGATGGTGTACAGAGAGACAGATAAGATTGGTAACATCAAGATAGAGACAGGTGTTAGAATGGTCGACGTTATTATTAATGATGGTGAAGAGAGGAAGATCCCTCATTTTGCGTCGATTGGTGGGAGGAAATGCCTGATAACATTACCAGGACGCCCGCCATTGTTTGAAATGTGGAGAGACTGGCCATGTGCGGAGAGGAGGAAGATAAGACCGAGAGAATACTAACGATAGAGTGGAGAATGCGATGGAACAACAGCAGGAAACAACAACAGAAGAACAGGTGATAGAGGTATCTGAGGCACAGACGGAGAGAAGAAAGAGTCAACTGAAACAGGTGGATTCACTGTGGTGCAGGAAAAGAAGAGACGAAACCATGAGAAAGAAGAACAGATGGCAGCAGAACCAGTTGATGTAGAGGAAGGATTGCTGTCGACTTTGACGGCGCCCCTTTCCCCTAGTTCTAGGTATAAACCTTTAGATGGGACACATTAATTCAGTTTCTATTTTTATGATTTCGAATTTGGATTGAAAATGGACTTTGTTGGCAAAATAACGGACCTAATAATGACAATGTCGAGCCTCCGAACTATCATTTTTCACCTTATGGTGTCATTTTTTTTTGTAATTTTGTATACGTGTCTTATTTTTGTATTTTTCACGGATGTGAACGCAGTTCACGAGTTCCCTACTTTAACTTCGTAAACAACACCTGACATCTAATATAAATACAGTCAGTTTACCCTGCTTAGCATGTGTTTCATTCTTTCCTTTTATAACTAATAGCAATGACTAATTTGAATATTTGTTCTTTAAATTGTAACGGCCTTTTGACACAGTTTCAGAACATTCATGTGGGAAACTCGTGTTCACAATTTAAAGTCAGCTGCCTATATACAAAGTTTTATGAAATGTACTAAATGGAGTATGGAGTTTTGGAAGCAATTATGATAAAGGTGTCGGATTTTTTTTTCTTACAGATGTTTCTATTTTAATTGTATACATAATGTTAAATTTGATAGTAATTAAGACAGAGGTGTGGTTGGCTCTTAAATAGCTGGAACAAGAAAACAAAGAAAAGTCAATTAGTGCAGCCTAAAATATATATTACCCAACCTGCTAATTCTCTTCCATATCAATTTCTGATTGCGCCTGTACGGTCGTTCCAGCTTAGCTTTGCTGTAATGTATCGGTATCCTTTTTTCTATCGAGAAGATTTTCTTTGGTGTTTATAAGTGTGTTTTAGCCTTTGTTGTAACTTTTTTATTTAAAGTTTTGTCTTTATATTTCGTTTTTGTATTGTCGTGGAAATTATTCTACAATTTTGTTGTTTTTGTCCAAGTATTATTCTTTTACAGGTTTTTTCAAAGTGTTTATACTATTATATTGCTCATACACGTTAAGTGTAAAATGTTTTCTATAACTTATTGATTTGTCATATTATATTTTTGTTTGTTTTTTCATTTATTTATATTTTTATATGATGGAAAATGTTTTTATCGATTTGGATCAAGATTTAAGTTATGCCCCTTGTTAAGTACTCACTGGCACTGACAACTATTTGGCTCCAGTTTCTCAGTCTCCGGGTTCTCTGGAACATTTAATGCTCTTTCCTATAGAGGGGATAAATCTGGAGGGCGGTCTTATCCAGGACATAGACCCTGAAAGGTAATCTGTGACTTTCAGTGGTGTCCACAAGATCGTCTGTCCCTACCCACACTGTTATCCGCCCTGTTAACAGTGTGTGTAGTGTACCTATGGCCTCTGACGTGGGCAGGGTAGGTGTTGCCCCAGCCTAAAGTTCACCTGCTATGTATCATAGCAATATCAGAAATATGGACCAGAGGCCCTCCTATCATCTAGGTTTTTACCCTTATTTACAGGCTATCCTCAGCCCCCTTATTGGCCTACCCAAAATTTTCTGGGTTATGCGATAGGGGTTCTGTTGGCTTGGGGTCTATCAACCTCCCCCAACCAAAAGTCGGAGTCATCGGAGATTTTATTAATTCTATATTGTCATCCTTTAGCAGTCGATTTGGCTCTTGAGTCCGAGGATATCAGTTTTCCTGTGGCGCCTGCTGCTCATATTCAGCAGACCATGGAGTTGGCCGAGGATGACCAGCTTTCAGTTCATCCAAGATCAGATGAAGGTGACTTTCTCTGAAGATTAGGACATTTTTCTGATCATAAGAGTCCTCTGGAGTTGAGGATACTCAAAATGGAAAGTTTGGATGGAGATCCTCTGCTTACTCTAGGATTATCGTCAGGAGTAAAGTTGCTACTCGATTGAGAGATAGTTCTGGAGTGCACATGACATCTCCTACAAGGAGGAAATTTGCTCCTTCTGGTTTCTAGACATGCTCTAGTTTTGTTAAGGATGCACCTTCTAAGTCCTTTCCAGAATCACAGCATGTTAAAAAGGTCTTTTCCTCATTCATGACTGGCCTAAAACAGTTTAATTAAAAAACGGGTCTCTGGGAGCAAATTTTTTGGTTTTGGGCCTACCTCTTCAGGCTAAGGCTTGAATACTTTTTGTCAAAGGACTTGACACTCTGAAAAAAGGCTCCAGTGTGCGACATATAATTTTCGCACATGATTGGCTACAGACCTAAGGAGGGTCTAAGACTTTCTCAGTCTCTCTAGGCAAAATCCGAGAACAACCTTAGATTATTGTCTCAAGTACTGTCTACAGCCGACATTTTTGTCTGCTGCAGGAGATCTCTTAAAAGACAAGGTTGGGAAGAATTTTGATTATTACACAGAGACATGTTATTCTTGGCGGTGGTTTTATTTGTATACATGTTAAATTTGATAAAGTTGGCGGGAATTTAGACAGAAGTATGGTTGGCTCTGAAATACTTAATTCTATGTGTAAAAATTTCAATATTTATTATGTTTTTAGAATTTTTTTTCCAAGAACAGTCTCAACTACATGGCATGATGTCTCATCTTATGCTTCTTGTCGATTAGATAGATTGTATTTCAGAATTTTTAAAACCTCGTGTTATTGATCGAAAGTTCACCCAGCTTCTTTTTCAGATCATGATTTTCTACATTTATCATTGAAAACTGGAAAAGAACTTCAAATAGGCCCGGGTTATTGGAAATTTAATAATTCACTTTTATCTCACGAGGATTTTAGTGCAATTTTTAGAATTTTTTACACCCTTAGTGGAAAATATTGATCTTACTATTGATTTAAGGGACCATCTCAAAAATGAAATTAAACAATTTACTATTGTCTATTGCAGCAATAAACAAAAACTTTAATATGCTCATGTAAGAGGGTTGGGACGTAAGTATTTTGAACTACTGAAATGTAAAAATTTACAACCTGATTAGTTTATAGATCAAATTAAGTCAGTCAAGGAGCAGCTTAGAGAAGTTCAACTTGGGGACTTTCACGGGAACAAAATTCGTGCGAAGGTCAACAGTTTGAATTTTTTTTTTTGAGAAGCCGTCGCGGAATTAATTTTTCAAAGAACATAAACGCGCACAGTCTAAAATTATTAAAAAAAAATGACACGGAAGTTTTGACAGTTACAAAAACTCGTGATATTTTGGACACTTTTAAGAATTTTTATTTACTAATGGAGAAATTTACCAGGAATTGTGCGACTTCATTTTATCAGATCTGTCTCAGTTGGATTCAGAAGAGAGGGATTCATGTGAGGGCCTTATTACATTACGAGAGACGAAATTAGTTGGACATTAAGATAAATGAGTTTCGGTAAATCTCCAGGTTCAGACGCCAACATTTTGATTCCGAGTCTTAAATCTTCCTTAATTAGTTTAATTTGTAAAGATGAGACAAATTGCAATCTTTTAAAGAATTGGCGTCCGATCTACCTGTTAAATTTAGATTATAAAATTTTATCAAAATGTATTACGAATCGGATTAGCCATGTTATCTCAAAATTAGTTCATTCGGACGAAAATTGTACTGTTAGAGGTCGCTCAATCTTGGATAACGCTCATCTGCTGAGGAATATCGCGCATTATATAGAACAAAAGTTACATTGCGCGTTCGTGTCACCAGACCAATCAAATGCATTTGACCGAGTTAATCACGAGTACATGTTTCAGGCTCTTTCCAGATACAATATTGGTTCAATGTTTATTAAATGGGTCAAAATTTTATATTCGGACGTTAATTCCTCAGTAATTGTAAACAATTTTATTTCAGAACCGTTTTCTATTACGCAGGGGGTGAGACAAGGCTGCAGTCTTAGTACTTTATTATGTTTTATGTTTGGAACATTTTGCCATCAAAGTTAGAAAAGACTCGGATATTGTAGGCATTAAGCTTCCAGGTTCTCCAAATTCTCCAAAACTAGATTGATTCTATTTTTGAAGGTCAAATTAACATATCATTTGTACGTTTTCAGATGTTCCCCGATTTAAAATCACGCCACCTTGAGCTGTTTTTATATTTTATATCGGAGTCTATTTATAGTATTTGACACTTTCGTTAACTTAGGTACTTATGAACGGAAAATTATTACTTCAAAATCTTTAATATCATTTTCATTCACACACATCAAACTTCGGATTTTAGCAGATTATAAACGATTTTTCAAATATTGGTTATCTACTCTACTGTGTAAATTGTTTATAATAGTATTGAGGTTATTATAGTTGTATAACAGTGTATCGTGCAAGTTTACTGGTTTGAAAGTTAGGTCTTTTCCACTTCTTCTGTAAATAGGTAAGAACTTTTGAATTTTTAAAATAATAATAATAAAAAAACAATATCTGTTAATTATTTTTGGGATGTTTTAGGGTAGAGTGCAAGAAAAGATGCAAAAGACCGTGAGAGTAAAGATGCCGGCTAGAGGGCCAATAGACAGAGGAAAAGTGGTGCGACTTGTCGCCAACTACATAAATCCCACCATGATCGCAGCAGTATGCAGAGAAGAAGAAAACGATGAACTGTCTGTAAGGATGAGGACTCGACTCGAAAGGCAAGAAGAATACCCGAGATAAATGAGCACGGTTTTCGGGCAGAGATTTGCTCTGAGAGGCGTTTACTTCTCAGAGTCCATTGGTTACGACAATGGGTGTTTGATGACCAGTTGAGAGATATGTTTGGGATTATGGTGAGGTGGAGGAGATCAGGAGGGAACAAGTTGGTATAGAGAAAGTACAGCGCGAGGATGGCGATGTGGTAGACATTAATATAGAGACAGGGGTGAGAGTTGTGGCGCTGAAGGTGGCGGAGGCAGACATCCCTAAGTTGCCGCACACTGGATTTTTGATGGGGAAACGGTTTTTGGTGACATTTCCTGGAAGACCTCCTTTGTGCCTCAAATGTAATGAGGTGGGGCACACCAGGAAAGACTGCTACAGGGAGAGATTCAGAGAGACCAGATCGTATGCTGATGCTCTAAAGGCGCAGAATGGAACAGGAAAGACTTATAGAGTCGTTTATATTGTACGTCTATGCTCTTAAGACATAGAACAGAACTAGACAGGGATTCAATGAGGAAAGTACTTGTATAAGGTTCTCCACCAAAACTCACTTAGTCATATGTATTAATTGCTAGTCTTGAAAATGTGCATGACATTGCAACAAAAGTATCGCATAAAGACATTGAATTTTATAGTAACACTGTGTACGCTTGTAAACTTTACCACGACGTTAGTGACGTCTGTTGACTTTACAAGAAGTTAATTGCTTCCGCCGAAGATGATTGGAATGCTCGCGCTCGTGATTGTATATTTCCGTTAAAGTATTACGTTTATAAGTTGTGTCTAGTCATTGTAGTTTTTCTCGTGCTTGAATGTAATGTATTGTATATTGTATTATGAAATACTAGTAAAGTAAAGTTCCAGTGGTTATACCGTATATAAATGAATCAAAACTATACCCATGTCCTTCTATCAATTTATCTTACTTATTTAACTTTATCTTACTTACAATATTTATTATAAACTCTGTGTCTTCTTATAAACAGATTATATTACTTGTAACTATAGAATCTTTTTAAATAATTGATCAAACCAGTGAAACAGTTTTTTTTCCCTCTGGTTTTAAGTTTGGGGCTTTTTCTCAAACATCTTTAACTTCTGTAAATAGGTTAGGAACTTTGGGCACTTTTTAAAATACAAATAAAAAAGTATCTATCAATTATTTTTTAGATATTTCATAATTGATAAAGGGGAAATGGTTCAATTGGTAGCTTAATCGCACCACGATCTCAGCAGTGTGAAGAGGAGAAGCAAACGACACATTGTTTGCGAGTTGTAAGGATGAGGACTCGGCTCGGAAGGTAAAAAGAATTCAGTGGATGAACGAACACGGTTTTCGGGTGGAGATTTGTTCCGAGAGGCGTCTTACTCTCAGAATTCATTGGCTTCCACAATGGGTTTTTGATGAACAATTGTGTGACATGTTTAACGATTATGGTGAGATGGAGGAGATACGACGAGAGCAAGTTGGGATTGATAAGGTCCAGTGTAAGGATAGAGTGGTTGATGTCAACATAGAGACAGGAGTAAGAGTTTTGAAGGCGACAGAAGCCGACATCCCAAAACTACCACATACAGGGTTCTTGATGGGGAAACGTTTTTAGTAACGTTTCCCAGAAGACCTGCTTTGTGTCTAAAATGTAAAGAGGTGGGTCACACAAAGAAAGATTGTTATAGGCAGAGGTCCAGAGATACCAGATCTTTTGCTTATGCCTTAAGGACAGAGAACAGAGCACAGAAGAACAACGACGAGGAGACACCTCAAAAGACATTTCGAAGTTGCCGCACACCGGTTTTCCGATGGGTAAACGGATTTTAGTTACATTTCCGCGGAGACCTCCGTTATGTTTGAAGTGCAATTGAGGTGGCCGTGGCCATACCAGAAAAGAATGTTATAATGTTTAGATTGAATGTCTATGCTTTAAGACACAGAACAGAACTGGAAAGTAATTTAATGAGGGAAGAAGCTGTATTAGTTTGGCAATCTGCACGACATTGCAACAAAAGCATCGCATAATAACATTGAATATTATAGTAAAACTGTGTAAACTTGTAAATTTTACCACAACGATAGTGACGTCTGTTGACTTTGCAAGAAGTTAACTGCTTCAGCCGAAGATCGTTATGTAGCAATTTGTATTGAGGGAGAAAATGAATAGAAATAAGGAAATGAAAATTCTCCACCTCAAATTCCTGATGTTAATGTGGCGAATTTGCAATCCCAGGGTTTTATTTTTTTATCATTTAGGAACTTTTGGTAAACTTCAATTTCCAATGTTCCGCCTCATCAACAGTTTGGATGTCTTGGAACCAGTTTTTATGGACTTCTCTGTATGTCCTTCAACGGTTTAGTAGGCCTTATAATAATTTTATGGAATCTGTTTTTAGGTAGACAAGGAGGACATTCTGCTGCTCTTCAAAAAGAGTTGATACTTTTTGGTGTTATTTCTTTCTGCTATTTTGTTACTGTTTTAAGGCATTTATATTCTTTTTGTTAATTTTCCTTCAATCTAAAGTGTAAAGAGGTATCAAGAATTTCGAAATAGGGAATTTCATTGGAACAGATTGATCCAATTATAAGGGATGTGCTCAATTTAGTTGGATTTGAGGTGTATAATCAAAAACAAACATACTTATCCATTTCCGAATCACAATCCAGAAGCAAAGTAAAAACTTTGGAACTGACAAGTTAGGTTAGACACGTGAACTTCCACCAGGGAAGTGAGGCCGGGTGCTCCGGAAGGGTAAGCACCTCCTGTTTAGCTAGCTACACCCGTCACGTGTGTAATCAAAATTGTGTGAAAGGAACATGGAACTACGAGACGACAAATATATCCAAGGCAATCCTGGACACAGAGACATCAAACTTATCAACAATACTGTGATGACGGCCATAAAACTTTTTGAGGGCCTTGATAAGCCTAGGCTTGCAATATCCCTGAGTCAAAAATTTATTTGCAAGCAGCCTACTTCGTTGTACAAAGTCCCCGTAGTGGGAACAAGCTCTACCATAGCGTATTAATTGGGAAACAAATACACCATAAGCAGGAGAAGCAGGTATATTGCTGCATAAAAAAGGAAAGTTGACAATAGAAAAATTGAAGTCATCACGTTTGTCATAAAGTTTCAAATGTAGCCTTTCTTGTGCGTCATAATTCAGGTATAAGTCTAAATATAAATAATTAAGTGTCAGCACAGCTTTCAAACTGGCTTCAGAACTACGAAATGTCGGACGAAGTCACCTGGAAGAAGAAATGAGGGAAATGGAAGGTATTACTATGCATAGGGATGCAACTACAAAAAAGAGAAGACGTTTTGATGGTGTGTACTCTCCATAGGAGATAAAACCTTATCAGCAGGATTGAGAGAATAACCAGATAGAAAAGCTGAAACATATATACAGACGAAATATTTAAAGATTTACGTCGCTGAATTATAATTAAAAACTAAAAATTTTATGACAGATAGGTCTGCATTGGAACAGAAAACAACATTTTAACTAATCAATGTAGAGAAATTTGTGAGCAGCATCTGTCCGACAGAAAAAAGAATTAAAACACTAATTTAAATATTCCGTCCACGTACTATTAGTTTGCTGAAACTTGTAAAAAAATCTATCTTAGAGAAGGATTTCCACATTGCTATTCCTGGAAGTATTAATTTTGATCTTCAACAAATGTTCTTATCCGTAGTGTTTCATTCCTGGAAGTAATAATTTTGATCTGAAACAAATGTTCTAATCCGTAGTGTTTTCATATGTTTTTAGAGATGGAGCCAACAACTCTTTCGAAGTATTTAAACAATCTTGAAATAACAAATAAACAAGTTTTTAATTTTTGAGGAAATGAATTTAATATCTTTAATGCAGATGGAATTTTTTCTAACTGGACAATATTTTGTTTTAAACTCTCTTACGAACGGCCACATCTCAATTGCACGAACCTAGAGTATCAATCCCAAAGTTAACACAGAACCCTATTTGTAGAAAGTTTCAGAATCAACTACAGGATTATCATTACAAAGTGTTTATCACAGACTATTGTATTTTTCGAAACAGTGTATTTCTGAACCTCATTTTGTGTTGCATAACCAGATGAAATAAATTTCTGGATAAGATTAACCACTTATTGTCAAGTAAGTACCAGCACAGCAGCTAAATTGACTTCCAAACTTGGAATTGTCGGACGAAAGCACTTGGAATAAGAAATGAGGGGAATTGATCACATTACTACAAACATAAAGAAAAATGTCAAATGGGAAAGCTGAAACATATACCTCGACTACAAACGAATTAGTTCTTTATTGTCACTGTGGTCTTGTTGGAGTTGCACAACACTTTTTCCAGTCATCATGTCTATAGGCAAAGGCTATATACTCTACCTTAAATTTTAAGTATAAATTACTATTTCGGGACCCCATGTTATCACCCCAACAAAGTAAAGAAATATTTCTATTTGTTCAAGAATTTATTTTACAATCAAAACTATTTACTAGATAATTATACTTTACCTGACAAACGCCGACATATTTTATTATATATATTTTTACTTGTTTTCATTTTCTTCTTTTAATTTATATTATTTATTCATTTATTTATTTGATATTTGTAAGTTCGTGTTGATTTATATATACATATTATATACACACTGTATATATGATATTTATATCTAACATTTCCAACTAGATTATTCAAATTTATAAAAAAAAACACTTTATATGAAAAAAAAATTATATTTTACCAAAAACACTGAACTATGTTATCATATGTAGTTATGTAGTAATGACGTCATTACTTCCCAAATGATGTCACAATGAGAAATCCGACTAAAAGTGCGCGTGTACTTTACCGCCACAGTGTGGTGATACAAGATTCTCTATCATGCGCGGTCGATAAAACATGTATTTTGTCAAATCAGACAGAAAAACTAGTCTAATGTTTGATAAATTGTAATATCTTGTATTCAAGGAGAGTAGTTTGTAAGAGTTTCACTCTTGTTCCAGAATCCTTTATTCTTAATATTTGTGATTTTGTATGATATATGCCATCAAAAAAATAATGGAAGATTTAACTCGAAACGTCGGTGACTTAAATTTTATGACAGATAAATCTGCAACGGAAAAAAACAGTTTAACGAATCAACGTAAAGAATTTTTTGAGCAGCATTGTTTGTCCGACGGAAATAAGAAGTAAAAATACTCATTTAAATATTCCAACCAACTATTAGTTTGTTAAAACTTATAAAAACAAATTTCTATCTTTAAGAAGGATTTTAACATCACTATTCCTGAAAGTTATATTTTTCATCCTCAACAAATGTTCTGATCCGCAGTGTTTCCAAATTTCTTTTCTTTTTCTGTAGTCACCAAAACAAAATTTAATACAAAAAATATTTAAAATATATCATATCATTTAAATTACATTTTATATTTAACTGTATTTTTATCGATTTTCTCTTTTATATAGGTTTGTTTGTAAGTATGTTTTTAGGGGCTATGTCCTCCCAGAAAAAAAAAAATGTAGGTTTTTTATGTTGTCCAAAGACCTTCATAATTTTTTATGTTACAGGAAGGTCACGAGACCAACTTGCGACACAAGTGTACCTTGTGATGACGCGATGTAGCAGTCAACTGTACCCACTCTTTTCGCGCGCCGACCTTAGAACATTTTTCTCTTTTTCAACGAGGAATTTCATACGTTCTCTCTCTCTCGTTTTTTAAGCTGAAAGAGCTTCCCGTTCAATTAATATTTAGTAGATTTTTCATCTGTAAATTTGGCTGCAGAGGAACAATTGGTTCTTCCTTCATTTCAGCTACGGTATGAAAGACCCCTACAATTACGGTAGTTAGGGACATTTCTAATTCTGCAAGATGACTTAACCAGAAACACTATTTCCAGTGTATGTAACTGTAGGTTCATCTGCTCAAACAGACTGTGTTTATGACCCATGGATTTTTCTGATAGTACTGCAGCAGGTATTGAAACATCTTTGATTGTTTGGTTTGTAAGGGGATATGTAATGAAAATATTAATAAAGTGTTAGGGTTAGGAACTGATGGCGCCGCAGTAATGACAGGTCGTCTGAATGGGCTTGGTGCTAAATTAAAACAAAGAAACTGTATGATTGTTCATGTGCATTGTGTGACCCATAGGTTAAATCTGGTTGCCTCACAGGCAAGGAAAGATATTGAGCATTGTAAAAAAAAATCATAGTACAATACATTCAATTTACAAATATTACTCAAGATTCAAGTGTCCGTAATGATAAGTTAAATATTACATATTATACCAGTTTTAATTTTACAGCAGTAGTAGGAAATACTTTGCATGACGGAGTATACCTTAGTTTTTGATAAATTTCAAATTTTAACTTGCAGGAAATTTAGACAATTGTAGTATATTTCTGACAATAATACGAAATTATTGCCTACTGAGTTTGTGATATCCTCGGGCATAGAGAGAACTACAGGATCTCCTGTATGGTAATGCTAGGCAAATAACTGAGCCCACATCAGTCAAGTGGTTGTCTGTGGAGGCGGCTGTAAAATGATTTGTTCATGCTATGATGCAATTTATCTTTCTCTTAAAAATGACAAAACAGCTGGTAAAGCTGATTGTTTGTTAAAATTCATATCAGATATACAGTTTTAACTCTTTACTGCCTTACTTATTGATGTACTGACTGTTATTGGCTTACTTAGTCTCACTTTTCAGAAAGACTCAATCTTTCTCATATTAGGCAATGTGTGAATACCACTAAAGACACACTAAATTCTATGAAATATGGTTCTGACAGGGTTGATGAGGTGTTTCAAGCATTAGGCCCTGTCCAACCACAAGGTCAGAAAAATAAATACAAAGACTGTAGTGTCACGGATTGATAATGATCAGATCAGACAGAGGTTCACTAATCTCAGAACATCTTACTTAGATAAACTCATATCAAACCTGAGTAATAGATTTCCCAATAATTAGCTACAAATTTTAGAATGTTTTGACATAATGTTCAACCCCTATAGGTATCCTGACACTGATCAGGAAATACAACAGTATGATAGTGATCAATTGGACTGTCTTTTAGAACAGTATCACAACATTCTTGACAATCAGAGAGCAAGGGCAATTTTTTTTTGCATTTCATACAATGCGTAAAGTCTTTTAAAGGTATACTGAATTTTGAGAATTGTATTAAGTCCATCATATGTGATAGTGCTGACACCTATCCTGATTTCTGTATTCTGGCCAAGGTGGCAATAATCATACCCGTTTCCTCTGCCCCATGTGAAAGAGGATTTTCAGTGCAAAATGCATTGAAAACTTCTGTAAGAAACAGACTGAACCCAGAGAGACTAAACAGGTTGATGTTTATTAAATTGATTGGTCCACCAATACAAGAATTTAATTTCATGGAAGCTGCAGGATATGTTGCATTAGCAGATCCTGCTTGCAGGCTCTGAATTTGTTACTGTTGATCTTAATGAAAATAGACATTGACCAATGAATGTATCTTAATGTTAATTTGTCACATAGTACTGTAAATCATTTTACTTTTAACTTGCCAAGTTTTGATACATGTACTAGTATTTGATTTTGTATGTATGCACATGTAAATAAATGAAAGTAACAAAAAACTCTGAAATAGATTTAGTTCTTTATTACAACATAGATGTAATAACATTGAACAACTTTTCTTTATAAAACATGACAATAATGCATTAATTTAATGGTTATGTTTAAACAAACATTAGTAAGTACAATATACACTGTTATGTATATCATTTTCAAAAGATAACAGAACGATACATTAAAACTTTTAAATTAATTCAGCTATGGGACCCACATTTGTAGGTTTGGATCCCATTTATTTTTTTATTGGGGTCCCAAAAACCCACATTTGTTAAAAGCTGTGTAAAACCCTGTTTCACACAATGTTAACTGCACACGTGGCGGGTATAACTGGCTAAACAGGAGGTGCTTACCCTTCCGGATCACCCGGACTCACTTCCCAAGTGGAAGTTCACGTGTCTAACCCGACTTGTCACTTCCAGAATTTTTACTTTGCTTCTGAATTGTGATTCGGACATGGATTAGTATGTTTGTTTTTGATTAATAAAGAATTTAATTGTACCAAATATGACATTGCCATCCCATGAACTACGAGTATAACCTTCGATTATGTGTTATACCTTCTTTTGTATATGTTATTTTATGTAGATATAACTTGGAGTGAATAAGATTTAATAATACGCGTTGTTATAAATCGTCCATGTGTCTTATCACAAGTTTTATTCACGCCTGATTTCGCATTTCGTGCTCTCTTTGTTATTTTAAGGGTCATCTAAGTAGGAAAATTAAAGTGAAAACCATTTCGTTGAAAAGCGTGAAATAGGGGTATAATTATGAAATTACTTACACAAGTGTGGAGATTTTTAAATAAAAATACAGAAGGAATTGATAATTTAAGAAATTTTAAAATATTTGTTGCATGTTTTTATAAAAATTGTACAAAAATACACGTGTTGGGGAAAATAGCTTACACCTTGTATAACGAATTGATTTTAAAAAATGTTTCAGAACAGAATTTAACATGAAACTGAGAATAATGTAAGTGTTAATGTGCCGGCTAGCGATATGGTGGATAGGAACAAAGTAGTACGTAGCACTCCTTATTTATATAGCTGAGAAGGAGCCTTCAGAAGTAGAAATGGGACAATGTTGAACGAGTTGACAGCGTTCATAACCTAGCCACGCCCATGTACTATGAGTATTATCGTCCTTTGATTGTGATGTTATATCAAAAACAAACATACTTATCCATTTCCGAATCACAATCCAGAAGCAAAGTAAAAACTTTGGAACTGACAAGTTAGGTTAGACACGTGAACTTCCACTAGGGAAGTGAGACCGGGTGCTCTGGAAGGGTAAGCACCTCCTGTTTAGCTAGCTACACCCGTCACGTGTGTAATCAAAATTGTGTGAAAGGAACATGGAACTATAAGACGTCAAATATATCCAAGGCAAGATGTAATAATTATATATTATAGATATTATATCTTGTTTTATATATGTTAATGGTATTTCTATGATGGTATACTGATACCGCATGAAAATAACAGCCTAATAAAATTGTACACTGTCATGATTTATCTGGGAGTTTTTTCATGATGAATGATACGCGTTTTTAAACCACGCCTGTGTAAGTTCACGCCTGAGTTTGCAGTTCATGCTCCCTTGGCCGATAACGTCTATCATTTATAACGGCAATTTAAGCCTATTAAACAAAAAGACTGTATCTGATAATCGTATTGCCAATAGTAATGATGTTTTTTCACAGGAAAATCACGTAAGACAAGGCGCATTTTTATACTAGACATTACTACGGGTTATAGACAAAACGTACCCTACCAGAACGTACCCATTTTTTGGACGAAACGTACCCACATTTTGCCAAAACGTACCCACTAAACCATACTTTGAGTATATATAAAAACTTTTTTTTACGTAAATAAATAACAAAAAAATGTGATTGTGATTATTTTAATGTAATCAAAGATATTTATTATGAATATTTGTTTATAGTAGTGATAGTTTAACATGAATTATAATAGATACATGTATACTTATTCTTTCATTTGTCCTTTAAAATCGCATTATTTTTAATAACGTCAAAAAATAATGAGACGATTATAGAACAGAAAAACAATAGCATGTAATAATACACAATTAATGATCACCAGTAAAAGAAACATTAAAACAACTAATGTTAAGATGATAATAACTGCAAAGTATTTCCTTAGCCAATTTTGGTAAATATATATATTTTGGTCCTTTGGGTTTCCTTTCAACATCTTTTAAAAAAGTTTTCGTTTCATAATTTTGGTCCAAGCATTACTGATGAGGGTTTGTATTCGAAACGACCGTCTAGTGCTGTAAAATTAAGAATGGTATAATTTGTAATTTAAACCCCTGAGCCGATATCTCTGCTGGTGTCCCGAGGATATCACAAACCCAGTAGCCAATAATTGTGTATTATTGTCAGAAATATACTATTGTCTAAATTTGCTGCTAGTTAAAACTCCCTCATGCAAAGCACTTCCTTGGCTGATTTTGATAAAATTTGTTTTGGTCCTTTGGGTTTCTTTTCAACATTTTTTAAAAAAAAGTTTTGGTTTCATAATTTTGGTTCAAGCATAATTGATGAGGAATTCTATTCGGAAACGGTCGTCTAGTGATGTAAAATTAAGACTGGTATAATTTGTAATTTACATAATTACTCTGTTGTCACACGGTTCTCGGTATTCCAACACATCACAATTCTTCCCTTCTTTGAAGTCAATAATACAAATGCTAAATCAACAAGAAGTGAAGTGTATTGTCGCCGACTTTAAAATGGCTATGTGGGGCGCTGTTAAAAATGTGAAGCCAGGGGTGAAAATTAAAGGTTGTGTGTTCCATGTGACACAGGCTATATTACCAAAGTACCAAATGTAATTTTTTGTCAATATTATCAATATTTTTTGTACAAGCATAAATATTTACCTTGATACTTTTTATTTTAGCGAGCTTACAATGGAGTCGATGTGGTACACACAAAAAAATAATGGCGCTACCATTCTTACATGTGGTACCCGCCTTAAACAAATTAAAAGAAACATCTTTGCCAGGTCCCATAACGGTTCCTGTCTATAGCAAATAAAAAGAAAATTTTGCCAGGTCCTATAACAAAGTTAACTTTTTATATGCAAAACACGTGGATAAACATGGTGCCTGTACAAGCAACTAACCCGCACCAACAATGACGTTGAAGGTTAATGTCCCATATATTATGAATCGTATTGTATATTTTATTGTTTTCAAATGTAATTAGTTACGGTTTTTATTATGACAATAAATCATAATAATTATTATTATTGTTGTAGGTTGGTAAAGACGACTGAATAAGAAGGCGGGTGAAGAACAAAAGCCATTTTATGTTTTAATCCCATTGCTCCACACAAAAGCTAAAATTGTGCCATTACAGACAAAGCTCGTGTCAGAAAAGAAACTTACACAATACCAAAGACAGTCCTCTCGATATGCGCAGAGTCTGTTTTCACTGTGGGGAAATTCCATTGCTGCACACAGAAGCCATTACAGGCAAACCTCGTCAGACAGTCCCTCCCGATATGAGCAGAGTCGGCTGTTTGCACTGTGGGAAAGTTGTAAGATTTGTTAGTTGACAATCAGCCAATTTTTACGGCAGTCCGGCAAGTTGAATGGCCCCACAGAGGAAGCCTAAATTCTGGTACCTTGTGGCACTCATTATTGAGATGACTGTTTCTTCCATATCTGCTCATGTAAGATAGGGTTTTTCCCTATGTGAGATACGCGTATCTCACATGACCACGTGACCTTTAGTGACGTCACAATCAAAAGACAATTACATGACGTCATCATATGGAGAACATGACGTCAGCTTGCGGAAAAATGACATCCATTTCTTCACAATTTAGAAATTTTGAGTGTGTTTCAAATGAAAAATATTGGATTTTTTAATGAACCACTTTGTTTTGTAGTTTATACATTTTGTATAAACCAAAATCCGGTACGATCTATCTAATGGTCATATTTATTTTAAAGTAGAATGTCGAATTACAAAGTTAGATTTTACAAACATGGCGTCGATGTTTATGTTCACCGTAATTTAAGCCAAATATTGGCACTAAAATGGAAGAAAAATAATCCATTATGAGTTTATCCATGTAGGATAGGGAAATCTCACCCTCGGGGTTGAACATTTCTGGTCAGAGACTCGGCAAGCCTCGTCTCTGACTGAAATGTTCAACCCCTCGGGTGAGATTTCCCTATCCTACATGGATACTCATAATGGATTCTTATACTCCTCTGTTTTTACAATTATGAATTAGGTTTTTTTAATTGTAAAATAGAATAAGACAAAACATTACCTTTTTGTGTTTTAATATCATTTTTAATGTATATTATTATTGTTTAATTGTTGTAAATACCTGAGTTTAGTGCTTTTGTATTCATGTGTACTTGTAACTCTTTTTTTAATATTCATTTTTAGAAGCTTTATGTTTACACCTTGTCAGTTTTTGGACATTTATTTACTGGTTCTGTATTTATTATATTCGAAATCGTGATTTTCAACTAGCGCAATATATATTGGTTAATCTTTAATTATTTTACATTAAATTTTCGGAATGGGTTATTTTACATAGCTCAATTTATTAAGTTCAATTTTTTAAACATGATAGCTCAATATATTTCAGTTTATTTTTTTTTCACATTATATTTTTCAAATGATGATTTTCAAAAACAAATTTATAACATTTTTTTCAAACTAAGGCTCAATATATTTCAGTTAAAGTTTTATTTTATACATTACATTTTCAAAATGATGATTTTTAAATAATTTACTTTTATACCAATATTTGGCTTTTTTTAAATTAAGGCTCTTTACTGAGGAGGCCTTCACGTGTCAAGAGCCGGGCAACAATAATCTTTTCTTATGTAGAAACATATTGGCTAACATCTTCAACCCGTTTTTTCTCCAACATAAAGAAATTAGGATGCTAATATTAATCAATAGTCTGTACTCAAACAGTGACAGGATTTATTTTATTGTGAAAATAAAAGTTACAAAAGTAACTTGCATTTATAAATTAGCCAAACTTAAGGGCCATCTAAGTAGGAAAATTCAAGTGAAAGTCATTTGGTTGAAAAGCGTGAAAGAGGGGTTTAATTATAAAATTACCTACACAAGTTTGAAGATTTATAAATAAAAATAAAGCAGGAATTGATAATTTAAAAAGTTTTAAAATATTAGTTGCGTTTCTTTATGAAAATTGTGCAAAATACACGTGTTAGGGGAAAACAGTTTTCACCTCGTATAACAAACAATTTAAAAAATGAAAAGATATTAATATATCAGACGTCATAGAGCAGTGCAAAGGGACCAGAGTTTGTTCAAGAAATACTAGGTTTTTGAAAACTCGACAATTTACGATTGAGGTTTTCTACGATTTGTTTTCCTTTTGAAAATGTGTGTACCAGGCGTGATAGTTTAAATCCTACATGAAAGTGTTTTGAGGACTGGTATGCATTACAAGTGTCCGATCAGTTGAAAAACGGGATTGCTATTTCTGATGTTAAAATTGACCTTCATTTATCCGTTGTAACTTCAAAACAATTCGAAACTATTACAGAAGGCCGAGATCCAAAAATTTGTGAAACGGACTATATGCTCAAAATACTATATCACGTGATATACTAAGTAATACCGTAATCACTTGCCGTTTTATTCCAAAGTTTTTTTTTTTTTAATTTGTAGTTTTAAATAAATAAAATATGTGTATCATCTTAATAAAATCTTTATGTAACGAATTTATATAGTTATGCATTAATTCAGCGGGTTTACTGATTTGACTTTTTTTAACGTAACTTCGTTATGTTGTTTATATGTTATACATACTTTTATTACGCGAGAATGTTGAATTCGCGATTAAATGAGATCGCGAATTAACGCGAAAATTACGTTCTCGCGAATAAAACCGGATTAACAGTATTACTTGTTTGTTCTTGAGGCATATTCGGCTGTATATAGTTCAGCATTGATCAAACCAAACAATATTCACCTCAATTCAAATAGAACAGTATTGTGTGACCGTGCACTTTTAATGACGTGTTGTATTTTGAATTATTAGTGGCCTTAGAATATAAGTATCATATGAATTCTGAAAACTATACAGTGTAGGTAAATGACGATTTGTTTCTTTATTCGTATAGCAGGGTTTATGTCGACTCTTCTTATATTTGGAGAGAGGGCAATCGTTAAATCTGTCAACTTCATATTCAGATAGAAAACGTTGTATAATCCTAATTTTCGAGAATAAAAAACAAACATTAAACCCCATGTCTAAATTGCAATCAAAAAACAAAGTTGAACACGTTGACTTTCTTGGCAGCTTGAAATTAGAGGCGGCCGAGAGATTAAAAATGTATCTTTTCTGAAGAAAAAACATAACATAGTCATTTTATTCATTTGCACATAATCTAAGTAATGTCTACATCATATTTTGAAACCACTTTAAATGACGAGATTGTGACAATGATCATAACTGTCGCACAAACAGTAAATATGTCAATATATATCATAATACTTGTCATTTTTCTGTCGGTTGCATTCGTCGGATATATTGGACATTATTGATTGTATCGCCGACTCAATTTTCATAAATCATTAAGATTTGTTTTACGCCAAGTCCTTGCATGTATAAAGTCATAATGAAATCGGCATAGTGGTATCAACTAATGTATTTATACAGGATCCAAAGCTACCGCCAATTTTTATACCGATAATATTAGTTTTTAAAAGATATTAGCTCTTCTTTCAAACATCAGAATATGCACGTTTTCACCTTTAATGCCGCCATACATGTCTTGTTTGCATGCAAAATTAGTATCTGTCACATGTTAATGTTTTGTACACCGAACAGATCAATCGGATTAAAGAATGAATTCATGTTGCTATGTTAACTTGTTTTTGTCACGTTTACAATATGTTGCATCATTCTTAAACCATTTAGGAGTAGACATTACAATGATTACTGAATATTAATGATGAAAATGATAAAAAGACATGCTTACCA
Source organism: Anadara kagoshimensis (assembly GCA_021292105.1). Lineage (NCBI taxonomy): Eukaryota > Metazoa > Mollusca > Bivalvia > Arcoida > Arcidae > Anadara > Anadara kagoshimensis. Next base: position 49,287,126 of record CM037865.1, read on the forward strand.
ATTCATGTCCAAATTACAATCCCTAAACAAAGTAATAACTTTGAAACTGGCAACTTAAGATTTACACCAGGGAAGTGGGGTCGGTTGCTCCGGAAGAGTAAGCACCTCCTGTTCAGCTAGTTACACCCGTCTTGTGTGTTTAGTATGAAAGGAAGATTGAATTATAAGACGGATGATTTTGGATACAGAGAAATTTTACTCGTAAAAATATTTTCATGACGGCCATAACACTTCTTGAGGCCTAAATAAGCACCAGCTATTGTTCATCTTTAATGTTTAGAGACAGTCGCTTTCATAAATAACTTTTATACTTTTTAAATTTTTAAAACCTAATATTGATATTTTATTTTGAAAACAAAAAGCGCATCTAAAAATAATTTTAGTTTTATTTTTACTTTTTCCGTCATTCTCCTACATAGAGAAAATTTTACAATTTATACTAAAAATCGACTGCAATATGTTCCCTTGGTGACCCCATATGCATATATTAAAAGGTTCGACTAAGGTCAACAATTACAATGCAAATCACTTATATATTACACTTGTTATTGGAATCAGTTTTCACAAAATATCCATTTTAGATGAAGTGAAGTATGTAATTTTGAAGTTTTGAAGTGTTTTTATTTGTAAAAAAGCATTAGGATCACATTATTTGAAGGTGGACAAACTTTTTCAGTCTATGACACAGGCGTGATTCAGGCGTGAATATCAATGTTTTAGAACATGGGGTCCAAAACGGGTGTCTTAGTTCTTAGTCTAATCACGATATTTGAAAATTTGCTGATTGTTTCCCTATATACAGAAATAAATGTAATTATTTCAATTTTTCATGTATTTTTCCTTGTTAGTATTTTTGTTTTTAAACACAAATATTGTGGTTATTTTATGAGACACCCAATGATAATATAGCAATTTTAGTTAATGACTGTCTCTAAGTATAAAAGACGAACAATAGTCATTTTCCTTAGTCAACCGTTTAAAACAAGTAAAGTATACGTACCTTTTTATCTAATAAATGATATTGAGAAACACAAGGAATTACTTCCCTGGTGGAAGGTTACTTAAATTTGTCAGTTTTAAAAATTTCAGCTTTGCTTTTGAGAAAGTGATTTAAACATAGGTTTTATTAATGTACTAAAATTACAAAAAAACCAGAACAGAGAAAATAAAAACAAAATTCAACCACTTAACCTTTGCGCACCTACTACATGAGCCAAGGTACTGTTTAAAGGACATATAATGACTTGATCGTATAAAACTTGCTTCTGAATCGTTTTCTCTTATATTTTCACTCTATTGTGATTCTTAAGTTATGTTAACGATGTTTAGAAGTTTAGAACAGCTCATAAGACCACATTTATCTCAGAACAGAGAAACAAAATCCAACTTAACCCTAGCACATTATAGTACTACATGAGACCAGGTGCTGTTAAAAGGCATATTATGACTTTATTGTATAAACTTTTTTCTAAGATATTTCTATGAGCTTTTTTGAACAACGATAAGACCACATTCATCTCAGAACAGAAAAACAAAAACAACCACTTAACCCTAGCACATTATATGACCTACTACGAGACCAGGTGCTGGTAAAGGGGAAATAATGACTTGATCGTATAAAACTTGCTTCTGAATATTTTATTCCATATTTTCACACTATTGTAATTCTTAAGTAATGTTATGAGCTGTTCTAAACAACGATAAAACCACATTTATCTCAATTTTCTAATCGTCTTACAATAATGGTGCATTAACCATCCATTTGACTTTACCAACAACAATAAATACTGCACAGCTGGTGTATGACAACTGTTTATTATACGGTTTCAGCGTCATATGCCTTTGAAGACCGATACGCCTTATGGTATTCGTGACTTTATTCACAACGTTCACAAAGTAACATTAAAATCACCCCGCCCATGTATGTTTTTATTTTTCACACTTCTTTCTTCAAACTAAATATATACCCATTGTAGAAGGTAGAGGTATTGTTTAGATGTTTACATAAGGAATAATAGAGGAAGGATTATCTAGTCTTTGACATACTGCTTAGTACAACAACTGCATATTTTGGAAACACGTTTGTAGCTATTGTAATATAGAATTCCAAATATACTTTGTTTCAATTATACCTTGGTTCATGAACTTTATGTTGTACTGGTTTGTTTTTTATTTATTTTTGCTTACTGGTGTTGCATGAAGCAAAAGAATGTCAGTTTTTGGTCCTTTTGAAAATTACCAATCATATTTAGCATAATTTCATTATGACAACTATAAATATTTTGTAAAGTGGCATACGATATAATTTGAAATGTTTTTGTTTTCCAAATTGTTTTCTTCTCGAGTTAAATTAGATCAAAATGTCGTTTACGAATATTGTCCTTGGGAAAATGCACAAAAAATTGTGCTTAATTTGATGCATTCAGTAAATTTTTGAACAATCAATTTGAAACGTTTTTACAATAGCAATACAACATGAAATACAACTTGAAATAAAACACCTGATAAAAAAGTTTCTTTCAATGAAAAATTTGCTGAAATAATTTAAAAAGATAAGTTCATGCAACATATTAAAAAAATAGTTTCAACTTTTTATCTTTGAGCACTGACAAAGAAAAATTACAATAAAGCTGAATATGTTCATTATGGTTGACATTTCCCTGTGTCGTATCAATGTCGAATATTTCATAGTTCTTATATGGGTTAAGTATGAGGTGCTTTCCCGACCTAAGCACGTCATTTTCCTGGTGGAAGATTGCATAGTTAACTTGATTTGACACTTTTCAATGTTTGTTTTTTTTTCTTTGCTTTTTGGATTGTCGTTTAGATATCAAATAATGTTGCTTACTAAACTGTTTACACTTCTGGAGCAACCGAGTCTTACTCCCGAGGTGGAGCTTTACGTGTTTTAATTGCTTGAAAGTTTTCTTTTATTTATTTTTATTTTGGGGGGGGGGCGGGGTTGGTTGGTTGAACGTTGACTGGCATGATTGTTTATGACATATCTGCACCATGACGCCAAAAACAACTCAGTGCTTCAACATTGTACCAATGCTAATCATATGCAATGGCAGCTGGTCTAGGGATAGTGTAAACTGCTGGAGTAAAACGCTTTTCACCTTTAAGTGATTGAGCTATAAAGAGAAGATTTTGTAGACTTATTTCACGATCATAAGGATAATTCACGTTTAACCATTAACAATACATGACATATGTTACATTATCGAACCCTCTGTAAGCTTCTTTAACGATGTTTTCATTTAACGTAATTGGCCACAACACCTCATACTAAATTAAGGACTGTTTAAACAATTGTAATAGGAACATACAAGTTGTCAGTTTTAAGAAGCTGTGCTGCATTAAAAAAGGTAGGTATTATGTCATTTACGTCATTGATCAGAATTTGTAGAAGATGTATTTTTTACTATTGATTATATTATTTATGTAATATTTTCATTTTATTGAGTTTTCGTGACTCGGCTCGATCGTCGATGTATACGTAAATTTGACATGGATATCAAGGTCAAACAAATATCAGAATTACCTCTTTCCACATTGCAAAACACCTATTTGGGAAGTTTTATGATAACATTACATTAGTTCCCTCTAAATACAACGCCAAGAGGTGGTTTTTAATGTTTTTTTTCACTCTCAGTCATACTACATTCAACATCTTTATTGTATTACTCAAACAGATGTTGTTGGTTATTTTTATGCCACTTCCCTGATGGAAGTTTACGTGTTTAAAATGTTTTTGTCACTTCCCTAGTAAAAGTTCGTGTTTAAAAATGTTTTTGTCACTTCCCTAGTAAAAGTTCACGTGTTTAAAAATGTTTTTGTCACTTCCCTAGTAAAAGTTCACGTGTTTAAAAATGTTTTTGTCACTTCCCTAGTAAAAGTTCACGTGTTTAAAATGTTTTTGTCACTTCCCTAGTAAAAGTTCACGTGTTTAAAAATGTTTTTGTCACTTCCCTAGTAAATGTTCATGTGTTTAAAAATGTTTTTGTCACTTCCCTAGTAAAAGTTCACGTCTTTAAAAAATGTTTAGTCACTTCCCTAGTAAAAGTTCACGTGTTTAAAAATGTTTTTGTCACTTCCCTAGTAAAAGTTCATGTGTTTAAAAATGTTTTTGTCACTTCACTAGGAACAGTTCACGTGTTTAAAAATGTTTTTGTCACTTCACTAGTAAAAGTTCACGTGTTTAAAAATGTTTTTGTCACTTCACTAGTAAAAGTTCACGTGTTTAAAAATGTTTTTGTCACTTCCCTAGTAAAAGTTCATGTGTTTAAAAAATGTTTTTGTCACTTCACTAGTAAAAGTTCACGTGTTAAAAAATGTTTTTGTCACTTCACTAGTAAAAGTTCACGTGTTTAAAAATGTTTTTGTCACTTCCCTAGTAAAAGTTCACGTGTTTAAAAATGTTTTTGTCACTTCCCTAGTAAAAGTTCACGTGTTTAAAAATGTTTTTGTCACTTCCCTAGTAAAAGTTCACGTGTTTAAAAATGTTTTTGTCACTTCCCTAGTAAAAGTTCACGTGTTTAAAAATGTTTTTGTCACTTCACTAGTAAAAGTTCACGTGTTTAAAAATGTTTTTGTCACTTCCCTAGTAAAAGTTCACGTGTTTAAAAATGTTTTGTCACTTCACTAGTAACAGTTCACGTGTTTAAAAATGTTTTTGTCACTTCCCTAGTAAAAGTTCACGTGTTTAAAAATGTTTTTGTCACTTCCCTAGTAAAAGTTCACGTGTTTAAAAATGTTTTTGTCACTTCCCTAGTAAAAGTTCATGTGTTTAAAAAATGTTTTTGTCACACCCTATATGTTATACACAGATAAACAAATAGAGCATCATAAATAATAATAAGATGTAGGTATTGCTAGTTTCAATATGAAATCAACAAAGAAATTTGAAAATAGCAAGACACTTTCGAATTCGTTCCTCAATTTAAATTAAAATTAATGATGGTAAAGGTGCAGTAATGCTGATGCGGCATTAAACAACAATTTATTCACTCATAAAATGCATACTTTTTAAACATTTCCTCATCTTCTGTGTTATCTAATTTTTTTCCATTTTTTTAAACCTTCTAAGATCTATTTAGAGTCATTGTACTTCCTAATTTTTTCTGTATTTAAAAATTCCATTTAAAAAAAATAAATCCTGGTAACAAAACGGCTTATTATAATGAGACATATTACTAAACCGTTGCTGTATGCATTGATCCTTTAATCTTGCTTTTTACATGTAAAAATTATGTATAAAAATCTCGTTGAAGCCATATGTTGTAAATTCCCTTAAAAACAACACGTTCAGTAATACTGACACTGTCTGGCGAGCATATGTTTGCAAGTTTTAATGAAATATTGTTACTTTTAACGTTTATAATGGTTATTATCGATTTTTAAGTAATGTCGTTTTTAATCTGACTGGCCGGAATAATAAACTATCCCAAATCAGTACTTCAATTTCCATTCACAAAGCTAGACACCTTAGTGTTTATTGTGATCAGTGCTCCTATGGAGTAGACTGTTTATATTCACGTTGTCGTAGTTAGCAAAGGTTTCTTTGGCCTAACTTGCTTTATGGCCGGAGCCAATGTAAACATCAAAATAGAATGGACCTAAAAAACTTTTGACTGACTATGTTCTCACTATTAACGACGTACAGAAAGCATTCCATCTCTAGCTCCTTATTCCTCTAGCTGGCTAATATGAAATAAGTTCATGAAACACATTCAAGGTAATCAAAATACAATAAAATTTGATATAGCAACCAATTCAACGTTAACACTGCCTTGCTGTACAGTAAAACATGTTACAGTGACCGCTCAAATATAAAGACCAAATTTCCATTGCGACGAATGTTATAAGGTCTTTTTTATTTCATACATTAATTTAAACTGAGCCTGTATATAGGAAACTTGTCTAAAAATTCCTCAGTAGGCAATAATTTCGTATTATTGTCAGAAATATACTATAATTGTCTAAATTTCCTGCAAGTAAAAATTTGAAATTTCTCAAAAAATAAGGTATACTCCCTCATGCAAAGTATTTCCTTAGCTTAATTTGGTAAAATATATTTTGGTCCTCTGGGTAGCTATTCAAAATCTTCAAAATAATTTTGGTTTCATAATTTTGGTCAAAGCACTACTAATGAGGAATTGTATTCCGAAACGGCCGTCTAGTGCTGTAAAATTAAAACTGGTATAATATGTAATTATAAGTCCGATAGGTAGTTGTAATGTATTAGTTACATTTTTACAAGCTTTGTACATAAAATAAGTTCATTATACATGTATGATTTGCATGTCCATAAATAGTTTATAAAACCACTGGCCCGAAACTATCTGTCCTCATGCAAAATTCGTTTCCATCGACAGTTTTCAAAGTGAATGCTAAAGAATTAATGAAATTTCTAAATGTCAAATAATACTATATAAAACGTATTGGCCTTACGCGAAAATACAATATTATAACCCAAATTCAGAATTTGTGCTAGCTATTTATGATCATTGTAGAACGAATGTGTATGTTTTTATCTTTGCCATGTGCTACTTTGTTTATACTTTAATACAAAATTTGAAAAAAAATAATACATGGCATACAAGTGGCAGTCCAAACTTCTGTTTGTACTTGTTTTCCATATGGTTTTGAATGACATGTAAACATAATACATGCATAGTAATATCCACTATATTTGCTTTCAGAAACATGGTAGTTTTAAAGGTTTTGGTCACAGTATTCATTTTGTATGACCTGCAAGGTGTCCATGGTGAGTAACCGAATTTATTATCATTTCATGGTTTTATTTAAAAGAAAAACTATCTTTTTCCATATTAATGTTATTGCTTATATAATTATGTAATGCGCTTACAATCATCATTGCTTATTTCATAAAACGTCAAATAACGCCTACATCGCTCAACTAGTGTGTTATTTGTATGTCAGACATTTTTGAATATGCACAAATGAAGGATATCCAATAATTTTCCCCGTTTGTTCTAAAAGAAAGGATTATGAATTTTTTCCGGAAAACCTTAGCATATTTTAGAACGTTATGCGTTTATTTTTGGAACTATTTTTCACCTTTTTTCTAATTAACATCAACCTATTGCAAGGCTCTTCCTGATCAAATTTTGTTTGATTTAGCATAGCAGTTTCAGTGTAGATTTTCAAAGAATCGGCATAATAAAACACTCCGATAGCATACTAATAAGAAATTTGGTCGACAAAAAACCCGTTTCGTATATTGAATAGCCATGTTTCCTCTTTCTAACTCAAAATAAAGTAAATACGTAATTCTTTTATATCTCTCTATCTGCCTCTGCTATTTATAATAATGGTGGTTAGTCATCTTGGCTTTGGAGCGGACATGCCGGACACCATTTTTTCTATCAATTAAGGATCCTCATCGCATTCCCAGATTAAGTTTTATTTGCCACAAATAAATTAAAATTACATGATCATACTTTATACTCTATTTTGATTACGTACTTGCCGGTTGTACATAAACAGGAGGTGCTTACTCGTCTGTCACTTCCTCTGTGGATGTTACGTGTGTTTTTATCTTGCAAGTTTCAATGCTTTGGGATTGTGGTTGTGTGTTTGTTTTTTATTAAATGTGTATGATGAGACCATATTTGATAACTACTGTTTGGAGACACGCACTTATATTTCATTTTGCATTATATATCCATTTTCATCTTTTAACACTAGCACAGGATTGGTGGAGCGGTGATGTACACAACAATGGAGGAACCTGGAACAGCGGAGGAGGGGATGGGGGTGAAATTCTATTTATATCTAAAAATTATTATTGAAGTGTGATAAGGCATTTGTTACATTATATGCAAAACAGAAACCATTAAGACAACCAATACAAGCCATAAGTGGATAGTAAGGTCAAGGAAGCACAGAAGTTTTCCGTCTATGCTTTCAATTTCTTATCAACACTATCATATTTTATAGAGTTTGCTTTTTAACAAGGGGTAGGAATATGGTTCTACCTGGGGCAGAGCAGAGGTTTGTATTTTCTCCAAGAGCTCGATACGTTTAAATAGCACTTCAATGTAACGAACTCCTTCATCGAAGAAAAGGTAAGAAAGACTAAAAATGCGTCCTGCACCAGAACAACAAGTAAATATAATAATCAAAGCTTACCACTTCCAGTTGCATTGGAGGTGATAAACAAGACAGTGTTTTAGCCATCAGTCGCAATGAGCAGTTTAGTCTCGCAAGTTAAAAGTCGTATGTACCCTAATCATGATTTTGAAATCATTTTGAACGAACAATTAAGTCATATACATCTCTAATGAGACCATATTTTGGTGCATAAATACTTCTTTACCCCAGATTATGGCAATTTAGATATGAAAACTTAATTCAAATGAATCATCACAGCCTCTGACGAAATCTGATATTCAATAACAATAACGACATATTAATTGTTTGTAAGTATTATCCTAGTTTAAACTCTTCATTGTGAAAATATCTTTACTTTGATTACGTACAGGTCCATCCAGAAAATTTGGACACCCCATAAAAGTGATTCATAGCTAGCCACTATGCCCACTAATTTGTTTGTTATAACAATTTTCGACATGTTTTATCAATGATTTGTGTAATAGTTAGTTAGATGTGACATACCACTAGATCTAATCGATGTAACTTGGACACAATTAAATTGCAAAAGACACTGTTATCTCCCTTTATATATTCCAGACACAAAAACGGGTGTCCTTTGGCAAAAACGATTTTAAACAATGAGAACAAAGCATCTGTTCCACAACATAAGTAAAAATGTGTTTTCTAAGTCAAAAATTACTATAAAACATCTTTTTGCGGGAGGAAACGGACGTTATACGAAAAATAAATAATCGTTAAATACACTAACAAAAAATCCAATTTTACCGTATTTCTAAATATTTTAGTATTTTCAATACAGGAGGAATTTTAACAGATAAAATGACATATTTTACTTAGAAAGTGCTTAATAATCACTTGGAACTAGGTGTTTAAAGTCGTTCCAGTATTTTTCTATTTATTAAGTCCATATTTGAAGAAATAGAATTTTTCCAAAATATTTTAATTTTTTTATCACTCACTGTTCACTAAAAACTAAAGTTGAAACTTTTATCAATTATGCCATTTAAATAACATTCTAGGTAGTATATAAAAATAGTCTTTCAACAAATATAAGTTAGCAAAACACCAAGCACTAAAATCATCAAAATTGCTCTTTTACAAGGGTTATAGAACGGGATGTCCAAACTTTCTGGATAGACCTGTAGATGCTGGGTACGAACACGAGGAATATATTGCACCAATTTATGGAAAAATATCCAAGTTCAGATTTTGCAAAAAACTGTGGTGATTAATTTCAAAACCGTTGATTCAGATTTTGGTAATTTTTGGTATTTGACATTATTTTAAGGCCATAATACTGATCATAAATTCACAAAAATGTGGTCTCGTTAAACTGTGTATACTTTAAATGACACCCAAAACGGTTCATAAGACTTTTAAACTCCCCAATCGTTGCAAATTAGGCAGAATTGTCAACGAAAAAACTTAAAATCATGTAAGATTGAAGCTGTTCTGAACACCTCCTAGCCAGAAACGGTATATAAAAAAACCAGGAAAGGTGGAAAAAGTATTGTAATAATGTTAACGTATTTATTTTCGCGGTGAACTAATTTTCGCTTTTATCGCGGTCGTTAGTTTTGCGCTAAAATTATATTATACTTAGGTTTTAGTGCATCTTTCAAAAAACACCAACATTTAACAACGCGGATATGTCTAAATTTCCTATACCGCGAAAATTAATACATGCGAATTTAAATACGTTTACAATATGAACACGACAAACAACCTATTTATAGGCATTTGTTTTATATCTTTTTTATAACCATTATTGTCTCTTTTAAAATTAGGTCAAGGTTGGTGGGATAACGTTGGCGACTGGTGGGGACATAATCAAGATACCCAGAACACCGGAGGTCAACAACAATGTGATAGTTTTAGTGGGACTGTATGTGGTGAAGACCAGTATGAATACGCAGATGAATGTGAAGCTCAAAGATGGTCAGTTTAAATACAGTCCAACCTGCCTTAAATGCCACCTCTATATAAGGGCCACCTACTTATAAAGGCCAGTAGAATTGTATCTCAATTGTTCTTCATTCATATTATTTGAACCTGTATTTAAAGGCAATTTTTACTAGTTCCTTTGGGTGGCCTTTATATACAGGTTTGACTGTGTGATTAAAGTGTTCATAAAGTTTTAAGTAGTAATACAAACACACTGGAGCCACACCACTTAACAACATTTGGTGTCAGCCCAACGTTGGGATGTTTAATATAAGATTTATTATGTATTTTTGTGGGATTTTTCTTGCGTGTTCGTAGTTCTTTTGTTCATTGCTACTGTATGCTATGTATGCTACAAAATTTAGGATACGTATACAGTAAAACCTGTCTTATCAAGGTCGTGCAAGGGAACAAGTAAAAGTGGTCTTTATGAGTAGGTGGTCTTTATATAAAGGTTCAAATAACATGAATAAAGAACAATTGAGATACAATTTTAATTACCTTTATAAGAAGGTGACCCTTATATAGAGGTGGCCTTTAAGGCAGGTTGGACTGTAGTAAAATTATATTAAGTCCGATTTTAGAATAACAATCAATACTTAAATGCTTCTAGAAAAATGTTTTTCAGGCTTCATAGCATCACAAACCGATATTAGTTATAAAAAATAACCACTGGGTGGAATGTTTTTGCGAAACTTTGTCATAAAAAAGATAAGAAATAAAATTAAAACTCGTATTTAAAACTACATATTCCGACGGTCCCTTTACCAATGACTTTATTTCTGAGATATGAACGTTTACCTATTACATGCCCATTGTAAAAAAATTCTGATGATGCAGAGTATGGTGTGTTAAGCTATTTATTGGATATATGCTTTTACAGGGGTGTAACAGTGCAATGTAAAGGATTTTGTCCGTGCCGTGACACAGGATGTGCATGTGGCGAGGAATATGAACCAACATGTGCTAGCGATGGAACGGACTACATGAATCCATGTAGAGTCCGCTGTGCGTGAGTAGTTATACATATATAGTACAAACCTATCGAAAGTTAATTAAAGAGGTCGAAGTACGACTGCCGATTGACCAAAATATAGATACCTTTTGTTTGGAAAGCTGTCGTTAGATAGATAATCGCTATTGAACATTTGAGCAATAGCTAACGAAGAGTTTAGATAAGCTATCGATTGGACTCTTATTCTTTAACTTAGTGTTAAAGTTTAGACAAGTTTGTATTGTTTTAAAAACAAAAGATCATACTACTATATATTTAAATTTGCGTTTAGGAGATAGTATTTTAGGGCAGACTTCTGCGTTCGTTTTGCAATTGTTCCTCCTAAACAGGAGGTGCTTACCCTTTCGGAGCACCCGGCTTCACTTCCCTGGTGGAAGTTCACGTGTCTAACCTGGCGTTTTTACTTTGCTTCTGGATTGTTATTCGGGTATGGATTAGTATGTTTGTTTTTGATCATATAACAATTTAGTCACGAATAGCGACATGACAATCATAGGTATAAATGATCCAATAGTAAGCCCAATACAACATGAAGCGAAATGTATTATATAAAGGAAGTAACCTAACTGCTGATTCGATTCATCTTAACTTTGTCATCATGAAGATTAAACCTTAATTTTGTTTGAAAAACAATGATTTCATAATGATAGGTATTTACTTTCCTGGTTGAATTTTGCGCGTTTAACTTAATGACTTAAATTAACTTTGCTTTTGAGATTCTGGTTTGGACGTGGACTGGTATGTTTGATTTTTCCAATATATTGAAAGCACCCAAGTTAAAAGTAACATTAAGGTAGTACATTCTGCAAATATTTCTATTTTAATTATTTTATTACATCCAGAGGAAAAGAAGTAGCTTGTAGTGGCTGGTGTCCGTGTCCGCAAACTGTACAGAACTGCGGATGTGGAAGAGAATTTGATCCTGTCTGTGGGAAAAATGGTGTTCAATATAATAATGAATGTCTTATGAAATGCGAGTAAGTTCCAAAATATGGTTATTACAATAATCATTATTATTCAATAAATTCCAATCGTGCGTGAGTTTCTCTTTCAGATTACCAAGTACGATGAGCGAATCAAAGAAGCTCCTTGTATTAAAATTGGGTCATGTTGTTGTTTCAAAATATTGAAATACTTCGAATGCACCGAAGAATCTTTTGTGCAGAAATATTTTTGGAAATTTTAAATAGGTATTTCTTCATTTGTTTTTGTTTTTTGGTTTTTTTTTGTTTTTTTTTTTTGGTTTTTTTTTTTTTTTTCGTTTGTTTCTACCCCAATATGGTTGTAAAAATAAAGCGTTTTCACAAAACTATACACCTGTTTAAAGTGATCTTCGAAATGACAGCTGAAATCCCCAAATATCTTGAAAACTTACAAAATTATAGCTGCTTCAAATTGTCGTTAACGAAATAAGTTATGGAATTATTTTGCCTTCTCCAGCAACTGTTATTACACATGTATATATATATATGCCATGAATAAAGTTGCATGGATTTGTTTCACAATAGTTTGTATAATTATAATTAACCAAATATTTTCACAACCTTTTAATTTTATTATTGATTAGATTGATTTAACAATGAAATTTACAAACTCTCTTTTTTCACTTTCCAATACATATATTTTCTTATTTACTAGAAAAGCAGAGCTTAATTGCCAGGGAACATGCCCGTGTACAAGTGTATGTGCTTGTAATGATGTAGTAGATCCTATATGTGGAACTGATGGAAGAGATTATGACAACCCATGTAGAGCCAGATGCCAGTATGTTAAAGTTTCAGTTAAACTCCCCCCCACACACACTGCAAACGGTCGTCCGTCCAAATATCCCTACCATGTCTGTTGCATATCTTCCATCTATGTTGATGGATTTTGATCAAACTTTGCACAAAATGATGTATCTTATACCAAATTTAGGTGCAAAATCAAGTCATAAGGTCAACTCTTAGAAATAACAACAGCAATATTGGGGTTTTTATTCATAATTGCCAGAAAACCTATTGTGATCTTTATAGGATTTAATAATAGTTTTCGCGAAAAACACGGTCTAATAATGGGTTTTCTGCAAAACTATTCATAAAGTAAGGTTTTCTTGTAAATTAATTGTTTTCCTCGGAAAGAAAATATGGATTTAAATATAGTGAATGAAGGGCACTTTAATGTACAAGATTTTTTAGAAAAAGTTTCCAGGAAGCTTTAAATGAAACCGTGAAGTTCATGTTATTATTGTATAAAAACATGAGAAACAAAATATAGAAATGCGGCTATATAAAACCACATGACCATCAATAATATGTCGAAGCAAAATCTGAAACAAAAAAAACCAAAATATTTCATTTAAGAAACTAGGCCCACTGATTATAACACATTCAAATGTGGATGAGGATTCACCATGCTTACACAATGGAGTCCAATGATGTATATTCATCCGGTCATTATCACTCCCATGTGCGAATTTTCAACTTGCGGCTCACCAGACTAGAACAAATACTCATTCAAAAACTGCAAGGTTGGCCTTTAACAAGAGAAGGTGAAGAGGTTTTGTAATTTCTTTGGAAGATTTCGCCCTTTGCAGTCTTGTCCGTGGTAAACGGGTTACTTTTTCCCAGAAATATAATTCAGATGTTGTTTTTTTAATCTTTTCGTCTAGCAATATAGAAGCTGCTTGTTCTGGAAAATGTCCGTGTTGTAACTGTCCAGCTACCAATGATCCCGTTTGTGGTTCCGACGGCACCAATTATCCAAATTCATGTAATGCCACCACCTGTGCGTAAGTACCCTGATTTTGTTCCACTTATTACCTGTTGTTTTCTCGACGACAGAATAATGCTTGGTTTTGTCGCAAAGACTGTTTTAGTCGTCAGTTTAAATTTTACACAAAAAAATCCTTTAACATCCTTAAAAGCAATATAAGGTTTTAAACGACGAAGATGTTCACAAATACGTCAACATCAAAATTTAGAAAAATAAAATGACGCAAATATGACAGATTCAAGACACGTGTTTTATTGATGAGCCATACTCTTGATTCACAAAGCAATGAGGCATGATTCATAATATATTGCTCGTACAATTTTATTTTATTCCCACCATTTAAAAATGTTTTATGTTCTTTAAACATTTCCTTATTAGAAGGCAAGGCTTTAATGTTCTAATGTTTTTGTTAGAATTTTTATTACCAAAGTAGGAGAGTAGGAATTTTAGAAAATTAGTCTACTTCAGGCAATTCTAGTTTTCTAAAACTTAGACCTCTATATGTTCATAAACTATAACTTTATATTTCATAAAAGAAAATGCAAAACACGAATGAGTGTAAGACACCCGGTAACAAATTAAATATATACAATTCACAACTGAATAAACATCTGAATACAGCCGAATAAGACAAAACAAATCCACTAAGTACAAGACAATGATAGTACAAAATATAACAGTCACATGATTGTATAAAACATATGACCCTTGGCCACAAGTTTGAAAAACGCAGACCATATTAGTAATTGGTTGGATCATTACAAATATAATCCACTAGATAGTTTGAGATAAAAATGTGTGATTTTCTTAGTCAGTAGTACTACAAATTGACATGAGATACTACATGTACAAAGCAAATCAGAAACAATAGCTCAAACTATGTGTCTCTTAAAGCGATGTACGTCTATATATACCTCTGATAGCGATTAAAATGTATCTAGTTGCGAAAAAGATGTAAAGAAACATACTAATTCTATACCATATTCACTGCTATTCATATATATATATATATATATGAAACTGGTCATATCATTACAGCATTAATCTTCACAAAATTAACGTTGCTGGTGTAGCTAGCTAAACAGAAGGTGCTTACCTTTCCGGAGCACCGGCCTCACTTCCTTGGTGAACTTTTTCTGCTAGTTTCAAAGTTTTTACTTTTCTTTGGGATTGTAATTTAGTCATGATTTTGTATGTTTGTTTTAATTCTAACTTGGCATTGTACAACGTCTATTTTAACTTTGTTTATTTGAACAAGTAATGTCGAAGTAGCTTGTAAAGGAACGTGTCCATGTGCTCCACAATGTATATGTACAGAAGAATTTCAGCCAGTTTGTGGTGAAGATGGAACAACATACGATAATAAATGTTATGCAGGATGTGCGTAAGTATTTCTTTTTAGTAACGCATTTTTCTCGGTATCTTTTCGGTATGGTATGAATGCATAAATGTGAAAATAAACAATATTTTCCCGTGTGTGTTGAAACGTTCAGTAATGCACGTGTATGGTAATTATTACTAAACCCACTTTAATGTTGTAGCACTAGACGTCCGTTTCGGAATTACATTCCTATTCAGTAGTGCTCGACAGTATATTGTAAAAATCAAATACAAATATTTATAATATGTGAAAATGAGAAAAATAGGTCCAAAATGTTTTTTACCAAATCACTAAACCTAATGATTTGAACGATTAAGCATGGCTGAGAATTTTAACGAATTTTAACATTTAGGAAGCAGATAAGTTTAAGTAATCAAAAACAAACATACTTATCCATTTCCGAATCACAATCCAGAAGCAAAGTAAAAACTTTGGAACTGACAAGTTAGGTTAGACACGTGAACTTCCACCAGGGAAGTGAGGCCGGGTGCTCCGGAAGGGTAAGCACCTCCTGTTTAGCTAGCTACACCCGTCACGTGTGTAATAAAAATTGTGTGAAAGGAACATGGAACTATGAGACGTCAAATATATCCAAGGCAATCCTGGACACAGAGACATCAAACTTATCAACAATACTGTGATGACGGCCATAAAACTTTTTGAGGGCCTTGATAAGCCTAGGCTTGCAATATCCCTGAGTCAACAATTTATTTGCAAGCAGCCTACTTCGTTGTACAAAGTCCCCGTAGTGGGAACAAGCTCTACCATAGCGTATTAATTGGGAAACAAATACACCATAAGCAGGAGAAGCAGGTATATTGCTGCATAAAAAAGGAAAGTTGACAATAGAAAAATTGAAGTCATCACGTTTGTCATATAGTTTCAAATGTAGCCTTTCTTGTGCGTCATAATTCAGGTATAAGTCTAAATATGAAGCGGAACTTGAGGAATCAGTCGTGTCTTTTATTTCAAGCTCACTAGGATAGATGACATTTACATAGTCTCCAAATTTAGGATTGTTAAGAGACAGAACGTCATCTATGTATCTGTATGTTGAGTTGAATGATTTGGCGACAGTTTTTCTCTCCAGATTTAACAAGGTTCTGCATAAATTCTGCTTCGTAAGAATAAAGAAACAAATCAGCAAGCAATGGTGCACAGTTTGTACCCATTGGTATACCGATTGTTTGCTGAAATACTATATTACCAAACACAACAAATATGTTATCTATCAAAACTCCAACATTTTGTTGATGGTATCTTCAGTATATTTTTGTTGGAATCCGTATGATGCTTGACAAAATAACCAGAATCCCTGTTCAGCACCAGATATTTGTATCTTGGCTTACCGTTTTTGTAGAAGAAAGACAAGTGAATAATTTCTTTAAGACGTTCTTTCAATTTAGAATGAGGGATTGTGGTGTATAGTGTAGAAAAATCAAATGTTTTTATACTTTTTACATGAGATAAAGTATTAGAAGCAAGATGTTCAAGTAATTCTTTAGAATTTTTTCGAATCCACATTTGGCAACAATGTTTATCTGTCAATTTTATGTACATTCAATAACATATGGTTTAGATTCTTCTGTTTTCAGGTGAAGGGGATCGCAATGTTTTGTGAATTTTGTTATTGAGCTCTGTTTAACTTAGTGGTTTTCTAATTTCACATTAGATTGCCTAATCCCCGAAAAAGATTTCTCATGTCACGATGAGTTGCAACAGTAACATGCTCCTCGTTTCACAGTGAATTAAGTAACTTTATAATCTTATTTTATCCAGGAAGGTTAATGTTAAATGTGAGGGACGGTGTCCTTGTCCAGAACCATGTGTCTGTACCAAAGAACTCAACCCCGTTTGTGGAGCGGATGGTAATACATACAACAACCCATGTTTAGCCAAATGCAAGTATGTATGTTTTGTTTTGTCAGAAATGCCAATAAAGTATTGTAATTCAGAGGTGCAAAAACTTTCCGGGGGACCTGATATAGTAAATAACATCGTGATTAGATACTGCTAAAAGGAAGCTTTAATTAGAAATATCAGTAACTTTTGATATCGAAATCAAATATATTTAAATTTATTTTCTAATCCTGTTCCTAACCAATTTCACAAAAGCAGGGTGTGTGTGTGTGCGCGCATTTTAATGTTTTATCTTTAGTAGCATGTAGAGGTTTTGTAACAAAGTGACCGTTTCGGTTTGCCTCAGCAGTAAATACAAGTAACGTCTAACATACTATAACACAAATACTTGATATTTAATATTTTATTCTTTTATTATTATGTGTATTGATTTGTTAATTCAAATCCAATATTAGATAACTAGTGTGCTTTATATATATTGACTCTTCTTACTAATTATTGTAATTATTTAGAAATATACCCGTTAAATGTAATCACCGTTGCCCATGCCCTGAGCCATGTATCTGTACCACGGAGTATGATCCAGTCTGTGGTTCAGATGGCAAGGATTACAGTAACCCATGTCAAGCTGGATGTGCGTAAGTATCTGTATTAATTTTGTTGTTTGTTTTGCTAGCGATAGTGACTAGCGCAATTTATTTGCTTGCTTTAGAATATATACATCGAAGAATTTGCAGTAAATGAAATTTTCATTGGGTATATAAAACATATTGGTTCAGAAGCCAATAATTGCGTATTGTTGTCAGAGAAATATTGACTAAATTTGCTGCTAGTTAAAATGTGGAATTCCTCAAAAACTAAGGTATACTCCCTCATGCAAAGTTTTTCCTTAGCTAAATTTGGTAAAATATATTATGGTCCTTTGTTAAACTTTTTAACATCTTAAAAAAATTTTGATTCACAGTTTTGATCTAAGTAGTATTATATGTAAATTTTCTATTTCGACCATAAAAATTAAATTTTAGTTTTTTTAGTATAAAAATATTTTGGAATAACATTGATTTATTATTACTAATGGTATTTCATTAATGCCATAATCAAACACAAAAATGCTAATCCATATCCGAAGCAAAGTAAGACCTTGAAACTGACATGTTAGCTTAAACACGTGAACATACACCAGGGAAGTGAGACCGTGTGCTTCGGAAGGGTAAGCCTTCAAACCGGTGGCATTAAATTACAAATGGGTACTTTTAAATATCGATTTTGCGAAACAATAGTCCGACAATCATGTACATATATATATATATATATATATATATATATATATATTGAAGTATACAGATTCAAACCAAACACAAATAAACTAATCCATCTCAAATTTACTTTCCTAAAAGCAAAGTAAAAACTTGGCAAAGTTAAACACGTGAACTTTCACTAGGGAAGTGAGACCGGGTGCTCTGAAACTATAAATATACAACAATTTACGAAGCATTATTGTGTTCACTAATCAATGTCACAAATGTAATTAGTTTTAAAAATCTTTTTTATTGTTCAGGAAAGTTCAAGTTAGTTGTAAAGGAAAATGTCCTTGTCCGCAGCCATGTGTATGTGATGATAAAGACAAAACAAAAGTATGTGGTAGAGATATGCAAACGTATGCTAATGCATGTAGAGCCAAATGCGCGTAAGTACAACATAAGGCGTGTGATCAGAAGAAATAGAAACATTCAGTTCTATAGTTAGGTTATAGTGTTTTTTCACCGGTAATGATTGACTTGTTTGCTTTTAAAATTTTCACTTGTTTTAAAAATCATTTGCCATCATTCCTTCACTTGTTTTTTTAAAATCAGCTGTAGCCATTCATTTGATTGCTGCATTAGCTTCACTTCAATTCACGTAGCTTTTTGATTCCAAACTAGGTGTGATTATTCCTTTACTTGTTGCGTCCACTCTTTCTCACTTTACATCTTGATTCGAATCATAAAGTGAAAGAGTTGTTATTGTAATAAAAAAACAGAACAATACATATATCCTTCTTTTAACAGTAAACATCGTGTGTAACAGAGAATTTTAACCGACAATGCTTTTAGATTTTTACTATTCTTTTTCAGTAAGGTTGACGTTGTGTGTAACAGACCATGTCCATGTAATTGTCGGTGTTTAGACTTCAAGATAGAGCCATCTTGTGCTGAAAATGGACATACTTTTCCAAATAGATGCGAATTAGATTGTCAGTAAGTGTAACGCTTAGCTGTTAGGGTGTTTTAGGTTCTGACCATGGCCGACGGTTTTCAGAATTAAACGTCTTAGTTCTTTTTTATATGGATGGATAAGAACCAAAGCGTAGTACTGTTAAGAACATAAGTGCGTTATTTATGTGTGATTGATTGATTGTTCGATTGGTGTTTTACGTCAAGAATATCTCAATGTTATCGAGACATCGACAGCTGTAGGTGAAGTGGCTTTAACCTTTACCGCTGCAGTGTGCTCAGGGCAATGTGAAGGTAGGGTTGTCAACAATGACACGTGGAATTTTTTTTTGAAAAATCCCGTTACTTTCATCTCTAAATTCTAAGTGCTTTGCAAAGTAACGGTCTTAACCTATTTCAAGCATAGGTTAGATCCCGGTCACGTATTCGAACCCCGACCGTATAGTAACACCTCTAACATGTAACATACTAATCTAAAAAGGTGATGTAAAACGATGTGATTGGTGTACTTAGTCTTGCAATCGATTTATTAATTATGCTTATGTAACATGAACTTTCGATTTCTCGTCGATCATGACATGACAAACGAAATTTTTAAATATCTTTTTTACTAAGCTATATGAACATATTAATTCAATATGGTCAATAACTTATTTTACACCATTAATGTTTATGCTTATGAGGAATATTGCAACACTTGTCATACCATAGGTTTGATGGTTAAACTTTTGGATTGAATTTTAAACAAAAGTTTATACACAAAACCATCTATTTGCTACTAGTCTAAAAATTATATTTGATCTGGTATCGGATACTGCTTTTTTCAGGTTCTTATTCATTTGAAATATTAATTCACAAACCAAGGTTCATAAAGAAGGATTTGCATATTAATGCATTTTATAATGTTCACTTTCTATTTTTTATTTTCAGAGGACAGAAATTTAAAAGTGCAGGGTATTGTTGAATTGTTGAATAACAATACGCAATAGCCATGTAAATTTTGAAACAAATCTTATGTAATGGAAAAAAATAGAATTAAAATGTTTATTATAACAGTTAATTTGTCATCTTTCTCATATAAAATGAGGTCATTGGAAAATGAGAAGATAAACAATAGTCAATTAACCTGCAATGTGGGGAAATTGTTTTGAAAACATTTGAAATTGTTCACCCTTCCGGAGCCCCGGCCTAACTTCCCTGATGGAAGTTTGCATGTTTAACCTTAATGTCAGTTTCAAAGTTCTTGCTTTGCTTCTGGATTGTGATTTTGGACATAGGTTAGTATGTTTGTTTTTTATTGGAGACAATGCTTGTCAAATGCCTATATAGAACCTGAACCTTCGCTATTGATAAAGTGTTTTAGAATATTTTACATACCCTACCTTATATCTGGAAACAAAATTTTTGCCCCCACATAATGGCTTCAGATCAACGACTGGAACATTGGATATCAGAGTGGAATTGACCAAATGAATTACACAAATGAAAACTGACTTTATTTATACCCACTGTACACTAAAGTAATCGTGTAAAAACAACCGTCCAGTGAATCTACAGTTTTACATCAAACTAATTGCAACATAATATAATTTATACTAAAATGCTCTTTTATAGATAAAATCTGTATGGTAAAAAAGACAAAAATCTCTGATTAGGGGAAAACAGTTTTTGAGGAGTTTTAATTTTTATGGGTTTACTACAGTCAAGGGGTATAACTCTTGTAAAACATTGGTATTAGTCCTATTATCAAAACTATTGTGTTGTTGCTATTTGAACAAAATGTAAAGCACAGACACTGGAGTTAATGAATTTGTTTTTAAATATAAAATTTACATTTCTGATGGGAATTTGAGTGAAATAATCAGCCCATTTTTATTTGGTGGCTATTTATTTTTAGTCTGTCTCAATCCAATATATATTAAAGAAGAATTAATTACATAATACCAAGGGAAATGCTGTAAAAGAATAAAAGAAATATGCAATTTAAACCCAGATACACTTATTTTGTCATTTGGGTGCATATTAAAAATATCTTGGGTTAATTATTTTTTTAACTTTTCGCCATTCGTTTTGCAAATGTCTTTCAACAAAATAATATATTTTTTTACATTCCATATACATACTGTAATCAAAATTGTTGACAAGAATTTATTTTAAATCTATGTATAAATGTTCATTTGTTTTCTACTTTGTTCTTCATATAGTAGCAGGGAATACTTAAGTGTTTGCATATTTCTGCTATTGGCAAAAACCAAATTTCACTGAATTGAATAATTTAACACCTTTTCTGAAAACAATCGCCTAAAAATATGTGCAAATACTTTAAGGTTTGACCCTATTTTCCATGGATTGACCTGATTACTACTGGTAAAACAATCCCATGACAAGATTGAGGAAAGTTACTACAAGCCATGATCTCGGTTTCCGAAACGACCGTCTAGTTTTGTAAAATGGTATATTTTTTTCCAAAGGGGGTTTCAATGTCAACTCAATAAGACGAACCTCTCCGATAACAATTTAGCTGCTGAGCTTTTGTATATTAGTACTACTAAAATCAGTTTTATCGTTCTTGACCATAAACTATTCTGTATAGCAAAGTAAGTTATATGGCACTGGTAGATTAACATGTTTTTATTGCGACTTAATTAACGACTTTCGATTTTACAGCACAAGACATATACTTATACGTAAACGTTTACATCAGTTTACTTTGACAAACATTGTTTTCCAACACTGAAAAGATACACAAAGGTCCAAAATGTATTTAACTGAATTTAGCTAAGGAATACTTTGTATGAGGGGGTATACCTTAGTTTCTGAGGAATTTCAGATTTTTACTAGCAGCAAATTTAGACAAAAGTATATTTCTGACAACAATACACAATTATTAAGTCACCTCCAACTAACTTTATTATTGATTTACCCTCTATTCTTGCCTACTGAATTTATGATATTCTCAGGGAAACATCCACCAGGAGAGATACCGGTTCAGTGGTTTGAATTACATATTATACCAGTTTTAGTTTTACAGCATTATACGACTGTTTCGGAATATAATTCCTCGTCAGCATTGCTTTGATCAAAATTATGAAACCAAAATTGTTTTCCAAGATCTTCGTTTATTGGTTACAGACGATTCGAAGTCTTTTGATGTTTGATTTTAAAGGTGTAACATCGTAACTGAATACAAATAAAGGGAATATTTTATATAAAGTCAAATATAAATCATAGTAAATTTTAAAAAAGTGCGAATGTACTGGGGATTGGGGTCACTCACGCAAAGGAAAGTAAAAACGTAAGTAATGACGAATTATGAAAAATATAGGAAAACCAAATTCTTCATTATGATTATTTTAATTCCATATGTTTGAAACCGTAAACTACAAGTAATTATAGTGGAATATTTTATTGTTTTGCGTCCCAGTCAAAAGCATTTGACTGACATCTGGGACAGGGGAGACAACTATTCACAATCACCAAGCGCACTACAAACATTAAATTTGAGGTGTTCTGGTGGTTATTGGATAAAGTCATGTTTCATTTAATGTTTTAAGTAGATGACTGAAAACGTTGATTTTTTTCTGAAAAGGCAAGAAAAATATCAAATTTAGTAAGCATATACATGTTGAAATTATATGAAATAAATCCATTATTATACAGCTTCATCAAGACAGTTTTATGTCTCCTTCTAAAATTAAAGATTTTGTTTTTAAGCGATTCTAAACAATATATTGATTCTTAATTTATTCAAATACGATAAAAATGGTATTGCTATATAAATAAAAACATCTAGTTTTAAATAATTCTGTATAAATTTGATCTTGTAAGGATTTTAGCTTATCATAATTTTTTACTCTTATTCTTTATAAAATCAAGATAAAGGCAATGAATGCAAAAATATGAAAGAATCATGGTAAGGTTTTAATTACCAACAAGCATTTAAATTCATGGGGATAAACCTTATACACCGTATTTCATTTACGTCGGAGTTTTCCTTCGATTTTAATTTATGTCCGAGTAAAATGATACATTATTGGTCGTTACGCTTTACGTTAAAGAGAAGAGAACACGATTCATAAAAACGAAACTTTAACAAAAAACAAAAGGGTGTTTGCATTACATTTGATGGTATTTAACTGCCATATATAAAAACTTGCAAGAAATAGTCATATTTTTCACGTAACTGTAACATTTTGGACAGGTGCTTTTGTTTAGCAGCAGCTGATTTTTATAAAACGGTTGTGGATTCAAATGATGTTTCTACTCAAAACCCTTTTGTTTTCTTTTGAAGTTTCGTTTAACAGGATTACCCCCGTGAATTTTAAAGTTGGTGAATAACAACATTGAAACAAAAAAGTTAATGTGACAATGTATTTAAAGTATTAAGTCACATTCGCACAGAAATGCTGAATATTCACATTTTTAGAATTTATCTGTGCTTTGATGACCCGTAAAATAAAAAAGTTAAATTTTGGCAGAGCTTTTTCCTACTATAGGGTCTTTAAACAACAAAGCAAGCTCCTACTATTGTTGACGTAGCGATATTGCGTTTTTTAGATTCATCATAATATTGTTGATAAGAATCTGTATGTCTTCTGTACATCAAAATCTAATAGTTGTCCATCAGAATCCATTACAATTGTTTACCAAACATTTACTATTATTCGTCAAATACCTTAACAACAGCCTGGCAAAATTTTTAACATTTAAATCTTGTAATTTAAAAATTCGACTGGTTCTTCACGTTCTGCTTCATATTTGAATTTATATCTAAATAATAACGCACAGGAAAGGCTAAATTTGAATCACAAAAATTCAATTATTTATTGTCAACTTTTCTTTTATTTATGCTGCAATATACCTACTTCTCTTGCTTATCGTGTATTTGTTTTACAATAAATGTGCTATAGTAGAGCTTTCTCTTCTCTTTATACAACAACGCAAGTTGCTAACAAATTAATTGTTAAATCGGGGTAATGGGGCTCGCCGTCGTACCACGTGATCAATACCTCTTAACGTTTGTGCGGAACATTTTGGAAAACGTCAACATTACAAATTCCCGGAATTACGTCGTTTTTACGGGAAAACGTCATATTGTGCGATTCCATGTCCATTAGAAACAAGCGTTTTACAGACACGTTAGAAGGTATCACGTGGTACAGCGGTGAACCTCATTGCAAACATTGGTTGTCGTCACAATATTCAAATATTGTTGATATGTATGATGACCCTGTATCCAAATTGGTAACATATTATACTAAACGTCCGCTATTTCCATGTTCGTTTTTCATTCACAATTATCTACACAGGGGGTGCTTACACTACCGTTACACCAGTGTTACTTCCCTGGTTGAAGTTTACGTGTTTAACTGAATTTGTCAGTTTCAACGTTTTTAAATTTGGTTTGGTATTTGGCCATGAATCGGTATGTTTGTTTGTCTATAACTCTTTACAGTCTAACATTTGTCAGCCAAAACGCTTAACATTTGTCAGTGAAAAACCTTAACATTACTCCGTCAGAAAGTTAAATATATATTTCCGTCAGCAACCTTAACATTTGTCATGAAACACCTTAACATTTAACCATAAACTAAACTTAACATATGCCCATCAAACCCCTTAACGAATGTCCAAAGCTTAACATTTGACTATAAGTAACTTAATTATTATAATTATAAATTATTAATTATAATTAATTTTCTCATTAAACCCTTTATATATGAAAACCCTATTTGTTAACATTTGTCCATTAAACACTTTAAAATTGCATATTAAAAACCTTATCAATTTCCGTTAAAAAAAATTAAAAGTGTTATAAAAAACTTGTGTCCATCTGTACAGTTGCTCAACATAAACTTTAGTCAATCAACAAGAACATACTAATCTATGTCTAAATCAAAATTCCAAAAACTTCGAAAGCTTGCAATTAAAGTAAACGCGTGACGCTCAACCAGAGAAGTGAGACTGGCTGCCCCGAAAGGGTAAAATCATCCGGTTTAGCTAACTACAACAGTCACATGTTTTATCACAATCAAATAAAATGAACATGGAACAAATATATCGAGGGTACTTTAGATAGAGCCACATAATATGGTAGCCAACGCAGACAAGGACTCTCATACCTGGTATGCTTACGTCGTCGGCACATATGACATAGTTTTTTTTTCTGAACCTCTACACAGTCTAGTGAAATAACAAAATTGATACAAAAATAGAACTAAATAACCCATAAACTACTGGCTAAAGAAGGATAACTAATATAACAGTTACTGCTTACAACCTCTAAATATACTCCGTACCTTGATACAAATTAATTATGAATCAAAAACACAAGCACCTGTTCTTAATCTCGGAATTTCTACATATATTTATGTATTCATGCACGAATAAATGTATTTTCAAAAGAAAGCAGTATGTATCAACTTACTTGATTTAATCCATATAAAATGTCGAATAAGGTTAAAACTGTGCTTACTTATTCCTATTTTAACAAACAATTATTGCATGTGGTAATCCGATTGACCTATCAGCGTCCGTAAGATATTTTAAACACTTTTACCTAATGAATATTCATGAGTATTATACCTAAGTGATATCATTTCTCATATATATCTACACTGGTAACGCCAAGTTACGGAAAACAGTCTTCTACAGTAAGTTAATTTAGTTAAGTTTTATGGGCCTCATCTCTACCATAATTTCATCTGACAACATGTTAATATCTCTTTCAAGAACTATACATGACTGTATTGAAACACAGATAATTATTTAATCGTTTTATATTGTAACATATGTTTTCAAAATTAAATATGAATTCGATGATTCTGTCGCTCTCATCATTGCTTAACTATTTTTATTTATTTTATCATTGTCTCTTACCTTAATTTTGGATTATACGGAATTAGGAACCTTAATCGTATATGAACCACACCACATGGCCCTTAGGCTTTCTGTCCGTTGCTAGTCCAAAGCCGAGAGTGTTATAACTATTTGTCAATACATCAACTCCTTTATAGTGTATTAATTTATCTTATTTCGTTCGTTTTTGGGTGTTCGTGGTTTTGGTTATTGAGAAACAAATGGATCATGTAGAACTCAAAATCGCCATTTGTATGGGGTTGTTAATTATATGACGTCACAATCATGCCGACATTCATTGATGCACTGTACCAAAAACGTCTAAGAACGGGCACAAATTGTTGCCTTGTATTTTAACCTTGCTACTGATGGTATCATAAAAGATATTCAGCCGCTAGCCCCATTAACAGACACCTGTATATCACATACAAAATGAATTAGTCATAGATATGAAGAGTTTTATGAAGTAACAAAAGAAAGTTCACTACATACGATCTAGCTCATTCATTTATCCAGATCAACAATTCATCTAATGGATACAATTACTTGAACATTTGTTAGTTTTGTATATAAGTACATTTGTTAATTTTATATAAATGCTTTGGTGCTTATTCTTTGATAATAAGACATAGTCTTGTTTTATTTGCTAAATCAAAATTAATGGTGGTACCTCAATTGGTATATATTTGAATACCTCTTACAGTTCAGTAAATTTAAGATATGCAATGAATAGCACAATATTGGCACGTTTCCGTCTGACATTTAAAACCATATGGCAAGGAGGCAGTGGTGCCACTTGTATCAGTAGCAAGATTGCTTGTTTAGTTAAACAGCATTATCTCTGCAAACTCAAATTGTCACATTCTGCAAACTGCAAATTCCATCTAAAATATGGTATTTTGGGCTATAGTTACATTGAAACATAGGTTTCGCTATGCCATAGTCACTCGAAAGCTAAATGCAAACCACCATATGTTGCTTACATCGTGGCCAAAGGACTACAGTTACGTTGATACAGGGGTTTTATTAACCCACTCGAAAACTCAAATCGACATCGCCATATGTTGCTTTCATCGCGGTCAAAGGACCATTATCTATTACGTCCATACAGCGGTTTTTTAATCAAAAATCACTCCTAAGCTTAATGGACCGCGCTATATGTTATATTTAGTTCTACTTCCTATATTAAAAAAATCACAGCGCATCAGAATTTTTTGGCTAACCATTCCACACCATATTTGGTCTTGCATAATTAGTGACGAATATCAAGGGAGATAAATTTTTTATTTTTTTTACTTTTATATTTCAGAGAAGACGTAGATATAAGTAATGAGGTTTATTTATCTGTTACCAGCGGTTTTGGCCTGCTGGATAACAGCAGTTACAGGTAACTTAGCATTACCATAGTATTATTATTAGTATAATTATAGGTTTTAGCATTAGTCTTACAGTTCAACCTGTCTTAAAGGTCACATCTATTTAAAGACCACCTGCTTATAAGGTCAGGAGAATTGTATCCCAATTGTTCTTTATTCATATTATTTAAACCTGTATATAAAGGCCTCCTGCCCATAAAGGCCACTTTTATAGGTCCCTTGGTTGGCTCTTTTAGACAGGTTTGACTGTACTTAAAGCCTATAGATTTTATAGCTGCCATTACTCTATTGTTTATGACAATGTTGTCTTTGTAACGCAAAATAATCATGTATATATTTGACGTTCCACAGTTCCATGTTCCTTTCACTTAATTTTGATGACACATGTTGGGTGTGGCTAGCTAAACAGGAGGTGCCTTATTTTGAATTTAATCGAACAATATCAAGAGAAAGACCCAAATTTCAGTAAGGGCGTTTAAGGTGAATGCTGTATGGTCAAATCGTCTAGGGATAAAAATTTCACAAAATCCTGCAGTCTAGTGCGAAATGAACTGCATTAAACAGAAAAACATTTCTCATTCAGAGTGTTTGAATCACAAATAAATGCACAAACACATTTTCATCGAAATAAACGGGACATTCTAAATCTACTTACCCCGCTAAATCCGCAAATATTTGATGGCAGCTAATATTCGTTTTTTTCACTTTTTGTCATTAAATTCATATTTGCTTAATCTTCAAGGCGAGGAGTCAACAAAAACGTCGTCTGGAAGTGGAAGTGCCGGTGCAAATGCTGGTGTTCCTCCACAGGGATATTTGCCACTAGGTGGTGCTTCATTATTTAACCCTCTTGGAGGTGGACTTGCTGGACAGGGGTCATTACTTGGTAATCCATTGCTGTCCAGAGGCATGGGAGGAGGTATTGGAGGGCCTCCTGGGGGTCTTGGAGGAATACCGTCAATGTTCGTACCACCCCAACTGTCAGGTGGACAGTGTAACAAAAAGAGTGGACCTGTATGTGGTGTAAACGGAAATACATACGACAGTGAATGTGATGCACATAGAAGGTACCTATTAAAGCTAGTAAACATTATCAGAATATACTGCTAAATTGTCAAATGATTTACCTAATATAAAGAAAAAAAGTCAGTGCCTCTTATTTATTAATCTTTTTTATTATTTTTTTTAATCAAATATGTTTTAAACATCAAAAGTAACCAAATATTTTAATTTCTGTTAAATAATTCGAAGAAAAGTGGATCAAATATTTAAGTTTGGCTATGACGTTCATCGCAAAGATGGCAATTCTTTAGGTTCACTAAACACATTTTATATTAATATCTGTACCTAACGATTGTATTTGCACATTTCAGTCACGAGGCTATTGAGTGCCATGGTAGATGCCCATGTGATAACAATTGTATTTGCACAGCTGATTATAATCCAGTTTGTGGCTCTGATGGGAAAACGTATGGAAATAAATGTTCAGCGGAATGCAAGTAAGAACAGTCTTGTTTTATCTATATATAAATTAAAATAAAATCAAAGTAAATTGAGAATCACTAAGGTGTAATAATGATAAAAACGATCACCTGTATATGCAAAATCCATGGTGATGTATTGTATTAGACTATAGATAGAGCCATCGAAAATCGCAAAGTGGCAATTATTGTTGGTTGGCTAGAATAGATTAGTCAGTGATTATATTACCACATTATAAATATTTGGAAATTTTTGACATTTCATAGTTCAATGTTCCTATTATACTAAATATTGTTGTCACATTTCACACATGGCGGGTAATAGTTAGATAGACAGAAAGTGCTTACCTTTCCGTAGAAAACGGCCTTACTTTCCGGATGGACATTAGGATGGTTTACCTAATCACTTCAAAATATTTATCCAGAAGAAATGGATGAATAATATCTGAAAAGCTGCACCAGTAGACTAACTAAGTTTTCAAAAAGTTTTTCAGCACACTTTGCAGATACACAGAACTTTTTTACTTTGGTTTTGCGGTTGTAGTTTGAACATGCCACATGGTATTTTTGCGGTTAATAGGACACAGATTGGTATAGGTAAACAACATTGACCTGTCCGCTTGACCTTTAATTTTAATATTTATCATGGATCAGTTCATTTATGTGTAGGGAACTAGGTGTCCTTTTCGTTCATTACATCATGAGTGGCACTCACTTCATAGAGTAGACACGTCCACTGTGTTTGCATTCACTTAAATCGTAACACTACCCATTTTTTCGATGGATCATCCTATATGAATATTCCTAATAAAATGTCAAGCGGACAGGTCAATGTTTGCCTTTATATATATAATATTGTTATTTTTTATTACAGAAACGTAACAGTTGACTGTAAAGGAAAATGTCCATGCCCATGCCCGTGTACACTTATACATGACCCAGTATGCGGGGAAAACAACCGTGACTATATGAACCCTTGTGCAGCAAGCTGCGAGTAAGTACATCATGAGAAGAAAATTGACATTTGTTTCAGGTAATTAAAAGATACAGGATATTGTTGTCATAGACAACGATAATATCAGTATTTTCAATTATCTAAAAAAAAAATTTAAAATACCTTGATTTCTCCTCTTTAGTCAGGGTTCAGAAAAGGCGATTTTGCTGTAAATCAACCATTGCATCTCAATAATGATATTTTAAAAGCAGTGGATTGTTAGAAAGAAGTAAGAACTGTATTCTGTGACATAACAATTGCCTTTGAAAAAGTTTGGCTGGACTGATTGCACAACTACGACATTTGTGTCATATACCCTGTAGCATTCTATGAATATAACGAATTTGTTTTAAATGGCAAACTGTGAATTTAGTTTCTAATAATTAATATGTATGTTCAGATTAAAATATTAAAAAATTCATTATAGATTTCTTTTGATTATTCTAAGCTACCATGCCTACTGCTAATTTTCTTGCCATGTTTACAAACTTGTCGTAGAGCTTGTAGGTCATGGTCAACCATCTATGCGTACTTGGTAGAGGTTCATGCCTTGATGATACAATGTATTGATTACTGCATTTGTATTTCTTACTGGTTTTCTAACTTGTTTTTTGTTTTCTTCTTCCAGAAATATAAAAGTTGCATGTAAAAAGCGATGCCCCTGTGATAGCAGCTGTGAGAGTATTTGTCCTAAAAATTCTAACCCAGTCTGTGGAACTGACGGAGAGACATATCAGAACCCATGTGTAGCACAATGCAAGTAAGATATTGTTAAAAATTGAAAAACAAGAAATTGTTTTATATAAGCTTAATTCCAGGACTCTTCGTCGGTTGTTAAACAGCAGCTGTGAGAGTATTTGTCCTAAAAATTCTTACCCAGTCTATGCAACTGCCGGAGAGACATATCAGAACCCATGTGTAGCACAATGCAAGTAAGATACTGTTAAAAATTGAAAAACAAGACATTGTTTTATATTAGCTTAATTTCAGGACTCTTCGTCGTTATTTTTTTAATGTCTAACGGTCACAATTTTGAATTGGTTTTTTTTCGAAATCAACTGTGTATTTAATTAAGTATCTAACAAGAGTAAATATTAAACTCACTAGTTTTCAACAAACTGACCGTCAACATAGATAAGAAAGATTACGCGTGTGACATTGATATGAGTACATAATTATGAGTTGATTCCAGTTCCCCCTAATTTGAATTTGTAAAAAGTTACTTTGTCTTTTGTCATCATCATCATTCCTAAATTTCCGGTTTTTTTTTTTTTAAACAGTGTGACACATCATATTGTAAAAGGTTCAGATTGAAATATAAACTTATTTTGGAAAGTTCATTAAAAAGAATCCAGTTAAACTTTACGTTTTCCTAAGAACTGTCATATACCAAAAAATCATTAAATATATTTCAAATATGGAATATTTGTCACATACCATATTTTGAAATATATTTAATGTTTGAATTAATTGTAAAATGACCGAGTGAACGTAAGTTTTGTCATGTGTTTAAGATTTTGTTAAAATATATTAAAATATATTTTGGTCCTTTGGGTATCTTTTCAACGTCTTGAAAAATAAATTTTGGTTTCACAATTTTAGTCCAAGCACTCAATAAAAGGAATTGTATTCCAAAACGGCCGTCTAGTGCTGTAAAATTGAAATTGGTATAATATGTAATTGGATATATTTTAGAAACGTCCCTATCAGATGTAATGGTGGGTGCCCATGCAGAAAAGTTTGCTTCTGTCCTGAACGCAAACAGGAAGTATGCGGAGTCAATGGTGTGACTTATATTAACCCATGTATGGCACAATGTCAGTAAGTTGTATACATTATTTCAATGGCAAGGTCAAGTTGGAAAACGTCAAACCAAGTAGCTAAAGAATTTAACCATGTGTCTTAGCTTAATAAAGTAGCACTGTGCAATAGCAAAAGCAACAAATATGATATCAATTGAACAGGGAGAAAAATATGAAAACAAGACAATATGAATTTTGTTGAGAACATTGTCATCACCATCTGACCACCATTGGATATAATGAACAAATGGTATTCAGTGTTAAAGCACTTTTGTAGCCCAAACCCATTACCTACATCTTAGACCAATGGACTATAGCCAGTAACCCATAGGCATGCACGTTTTGAAAATTAAAACAAGTTTAACACATCAAACAATGAACTCGGGTTATTTTTAAAAGTCATTTTATTTTTTACTTACAATGAACAAAACAGGGTATAATCTCTAACATACGATATTAAAAATTCTATTTAAGCTTAACTAAAACAAGATTTTGTTCATGCTCTCTTAATGTTTTTTTTCAACAATTTTTGTAGTTATTTTCTTGTATTGTCGACATTTTTGTCTTTTTTTTCAGACGAATCCGTGTGGCATGTAAAGGAGCCTGTCCATGTAAGAGAACCTGTATCTGTCCAAAGACACACGAACCCGTATGTGGATCTGATGGACAAAATTATACCAGCCCTTGTCTTGCCCAGTGCAAGTATGATTTCATAAAAAGATAAAATAAAATGTTGTCAATGGATTTTATTTTGTTCACATGGCGGGGTCTGGTTCATAATCACATTATTGTTAAATTAAAATTAAAAAGAGAGTGTAGTGATTGTCTTGGTTTTAAGAGTCTGATTATGTTCGATGGTCATCTATGTAAGGAAAATTAATCAGCTAGGTCAAATATCAATTAGAAATTCTTATAAAGCTATGCTATGTTATAAATTGTGTGGCGTTATTCTACAAATTGGCACAAGTTACAGAAACAAAAATGAGAAGATAAACTTCGTATTTATTACATATTAATAAGCTTAATTAATTTAAGATTATTTTGAACTACTTTTTAAACAAATGATATACATTGAATAACAAGATATAAGGACGATAATTCATATATGTTATTTATTTTCAGAAACGTAATCGCTCAATGTAGAGGTAACTGTCCTTGCAGACCTGCTTGTTTCTGCCCTCTGAACCTTCCGTTTATGCCTCCTACTCCTCCTGTGTGTGGAGTTAATGGTATACAGTACCCAAGCGCTTGCCAGGCACGATGCGAGTAAGTCATTATCAACTTAAGGGACCCTAGAACTAGATATTGTTTTCTATTTGTATCAAGAGACCGCCAAACTGTCCATAGTCGAGTTTTATAATTAATTGACTTGATATGTCTCTCTTTTATTTTCTGTTATTTCGTGTGTGTGTATGTGTGTGTGTCACATGTTATTGTCAAATACAATTTTATAAGCCACAAATACTTTATTCTATCTTTAAAACCTATCGATAATTAGGTCTATTGTTTATATAGCCTATTTCAGAGAAAACAAGATCACAAAATATTTTATAGATTTCAATATGACGGGTACAAATTAATGATTCTGTAACTATCTTGAGCCGAGTCGTTACTAAAATTCCTGTTTCGGCTTCATCCTTGCTTCATATATCATTGTATGCGACAAAATAAACTTGGGGGTGTTTACAATGATAATTTGTTTTACGAAATGGCGGGGTTCTTTATGTTACGTAGTTGTGACGAAAGAATTGACTATTTACATAGGTAAGTGCAGCTTAAGAACGGTTTGATTTTTGCGTAACTGGGATGACCAAAATTGATTTAATAAAGTGAACTAACTTTCTGCATTTTTAAACTTTTGAAAAAAATTGACGAAAATTCAAATTTATGAATTCAACCCGACCTTTGAGCTACCCTCCATTATACCCCCGCTTAAAAAGTGGGGGGGGGGGGTACATCGTGATAGGGGTGTCCGTCCGTCCTTCCGTTACACCTTAGGGTATCTATCTCTTATCCGCAACTCCTCCTTAACCCTTCAATAGATTTTCATGAAACTTTCACACAATCTTTGTGATATAATGTAGATGTGCACCTCCTATTTAAAAAAAATGATCCGATAGATTTTTTATGTGGGGGAGCAGGGGGGGAGGTATATTTTGAGCTTGTGGCTCACAGTTATTCTAGTTACCCCTTGCGAACCTACGTAAATAATAAATTCTTCCGTCATCATTACGTCACACAAAAGACACCGCCATTTTTTCAAAATTTTTACCATTGTAAACACCCATCTAAAAACGTTTTGGTGTATTAAATGAGTTATAATGCATGGATTAGATCGAAATTAGGATTATTAGTTATTACACGACTCTGTTCATGTAAGTAAGTGATTAATTTGATTAAATAAATGATTAACCGTGCCATTCTAATCTTTGAAATATTAGCGTTGTTCTTTTCTCTGCAGCAGAGTAAACACACAGTAAGCTATTTCCTTCTGATATGGTTGAAAACACCAAGTTATTCAATTTATAATATTTTAAACTCAAAAATTGTTTCGGAAAAATAGGAAACTTTTAAAATTTGCTTGGGGATTTTAAAGTGGTTTTACTAAAAAAATGAATCTGTATTAAACTAGAACGTTTTATGTATTATTAAAACTTTTGATAAAAAAGTTTTTTCTTCTGTTTTTTGTTTTTAAAGAAATGTTGAAGTTTCCTGTATTGGACCATGCCCATGCACAGCACGAAGAAAATGTAAATGTCCTAAAACTAATCAACAGCTTCCAGTTTGTGGTACAGACGGACAGACACATCAAAGTGTATGTCACGCAGCTTGTCAGTAAGTGATTCAAACTCTGCCCATTTATCTGGCAATGTCAGACAATAAAAATTGTAAAACTCCTAATGTCACGACGAAATAACACGATTTAACGTTGAATTTGTATGCAACGCCAACTGCAACTAGACATCATGGATCTCAAAACGTTGTAACGGGTCTATGAAAGTTGGTTGTTTTCTCAAATTTCATAAGGCGCAAGAACATTGTTGACAGCAGAAAATCCTGACGAGTGAAATCACGTGTAACTGGTATTACTTTTCTGCTTAAAGCAACCACCACATTTAAACGAACGACCAAACAGAAGTTGGCAGTTGTGTTCAAATAAATAAATAAATTGGCATGAATACATTTTGATATTTGTTTTAAATGAAATCTACTCATGTACCACGTGGTGCATTAATGACATTTTAGTGAATTAATGCGTGTATTAACTTAAGGTTTTTGCACATTAGGGAACTGTGACCTTGTACAAAGGTCAAAGTCAAATCTATTAACAAACTTTCCAAAACCCAAGGCATGTTTGAATTTATTCATTTTAACTTATTGTCAAGAATAATGTCTAAAATTCAGTAAATTAGCATGATCTGTCAACTTGTCCTCAAGTCTGTTTTTGGTTTGGGTTGTTATTTGTGACGTCAAACAAGGCGCGACTTAATCCGTTGAGGGTAAGAAATGACGTCAAAGAATTCATGTCCGCGAAAACCACAACATATTTCTTATATTTACAATGTTAATCGTTAAAATTTCTGCTTATGGGATGCAAAAGGTCAATCATTTACAATATTAGAGTATTAAAATATACTGTTTTGTCATTGAATGGAACAGCTTCATCCGTTCATTCAGAGCATTTAGTCACGCTTTCTTTGTCGTCATTTCATCCCCTCAGAGAATTTAGTACCGCCTTTTTGACATCACAATAAACTACCCAAACCAAAACCAGACAAAAATGTACATTATTCTATTCAAACAATGTATAGACAAAACAGTGATTGTTAATATTAAGATTTAAATATTTGCATAAATGTTAAGGGGCATTGATCGGTCGACGGGTATGCTGACTGACCCTGGTAATGAAACAAGTTCCTAGATATTTCCAATGAAACCCCAAACAATTGTATTAATGTTGACATATTTACAAAAATAATCACACACTCGTGCACTAAATATAGCTGTGTTAAGCTTTTTTATCATAAACGTTCATTAGCGCCACTTTATTCTTTTATAGAGGAGTAGCTCCGCTTTGTGATGGACAGTGCCCCTGTCTACTGAGAGGAATTGGTGCCGGTGTAGGCGGAGGTTTGCCTGGATTCCCTGGATTGCCTGGTGGGGCAGGAGGACAACGACCTGGAGGACAGCAATCTGGAGGTCGGCCATCCGGAAACCAAAATGGAGGACAAGGTGGCAATTCTGGGAATACAAACCCACAATGTTCACAGTGCCCGGATGTAGACAATAAGGTTTGCGGAACAGATGGTAAAACGTATGCCAATCCTTGTCAAGCACTTTGTCGGTAAGCAAGACGATTAGTACAATTTACTACTAACATGGTTTAAATCCCCCCAGCTGAACCTTGTGAAAAAATTATCTACATCAATATTTAAACTTGAACTCTTCAAATCCTTGGGATATGCAAAAAATTAAAATGAACATTGTTACAACAATTGACCGATCTGAAACCAGTTTTTTAATCAGAATTCAGTATTAATTCTGAGTTGTTATTATTATAAAAGATGCATAAAAATATTTAATTTTGACTATTTCACATAAAAGTAATTAGACCTGTCTATTAAGGCCACCCAAGAGAAGTGAAAGTGGCCTTTATGGACATGAGGTCTTTATAAAGAGGTGGCCTTTATGGCATGTTGGATTGTAGTTATTATTACGGAATATATAAAGACTTGCTTATATAATTATAGACTAGTCATATCTATTTTCTTTTAAAGACAAGTGAAAGTACAGTGTGGTAACGAGTGCCCTTGTAAGGTGAAACCACAAGAACCAGCACAACCACCATCAAATCCTGCACCTTCACAACAAACATCAGGAAAATCAGACGCATGTCAAAAATGTGATGATGTAAATATTTATAATGTATGCTCGGATAATGGCACAGAATACATGCATGCCTGCCTCGCTTTGTGCAAGTAAGAGATAATATATAATATTTTTATTTATTTATATTTTTTGTAAATTATTACAAACAAGGACACCATTCAATATATCTAATCTTGCTTATGTTTCAATTATTAATAAATTTGTTAAATTAATTAATGTAATCAAAATAAAAAGCCAACATTTATATTTTTTAATCTCCAAAATGCTGTAATTAAAAATAGGCTAACATTTATTTTCCATTTATGAATTTATAATTATGTTTATTATGACAAGTTTTATGGCCGTCATCACAAAATTGTTGTATTGTTGATAAGTTTGATGTCGCTGTATCCAAAATTACCATAGATATAGTTGACGTCCCATAGTTCCATGTTCCATTTATTCTCAGTCTTTATTTTACACATGGCGAATGTAGCTGTCTAAACGTGATGTGCTCATCTTTCTGGAGCACCCGGTCTCACTTTCTTGTGGAAGTTACCGCGTTTAACTAAAATTGTAGTTTCGATGTTTTTACATGTACTTGCTTTAGGATTATAATTAGGACATTAATTGGTATGTTTGTTTTGATTCTGTACAGTATTTTTAACAAGGGAATAATACGAAAACTAAGAATTCTACATATATACTGTAAACGTATTATATTTAGCGATGTCTAATGTAAGCGGTTTTATTGATGATACAATAGTCCTAATTCAAAACCACTGCCAAATTAAATGCAATCATAGTGCAAAGTGCCAGCAATAAAATGTTATGCTTAATCAAATCCACGTTAATTTACCCAGATGATAACTTGCACTAAAATGCGTTCTCGCTAAAATAATACAATTACAGTATGTAATTACCTACCACTTGTTCTAGGGGATATTGTTTATGCATTCTATGTTTCTTGGTTCAAATGTTTATCATATACATCGCGAAAATACTCGCGAAAATACCCGCTTCAAATATATGCGAAATATGTTATTAATCTTACTTATGGTTGTAAGTTTTTCTAAACCAGTGAAAGCATTAGCTGTAATGAAGAGCTGTTTCCATACTTCTATTTGTCTAATGCGAGAATACTCGCAAAGATACCTGCAAAAAGTGTGGTAAATTTTATTGTGAGTTTTTTTTTTCAACCAGTAGAACGTTAAGTGTAATTAAGCGCCGATTTTTCATATTTTTATTACAGTGGTGCGAACATTCAATGTGTAAGAACAACGTGTCCATGTCCTGCTGGCTCACACTTACCACAAAATTCTCAACAACAACAAAATCCACCTTGTAACATTTGTTATGAGAGGGTTCCAGAACTACGAAATATTGTCTGTGGTGCCAACAATGAGGAATATATAAGTAAAGATTGTGCCGAGTGCAGGTGAGCCTGTTTCTATTATTTTAACGTTTTTTCTTGACTGTTTTACAACACTTTTTTTTAATTTAAATATTGGTATATATGGTTGTCTGCGGTATAAATTACAGTGTGGCACATCAAGGAGAACATCCTTCTTACAGTAGTTACTTAACAATTAAACTGTCTAGAAATGGCGTTTATAGTGCTATAACTTCCATTGCCGTGCAAAGCAAACCGAATAACGCGCGCTAGCGTGTTTTGACTAGTTTGCTATGCACGGCAATGGAAGTTATAGCACTATAAACGTCATTTCTAGACAGTTCAATGGTTATATTTACATTTCGCATTTTTTGAAAATCTTATTTTTGTTTTTGAATCCTGTGTACGACATGCAATTCCAATTCCTGGAACAGCCTATCAATGACGTCACGAGCATAGATGTCAGCAAAAAATGAGTGACGTCACATTAGCAAATGTAATTATAGTCCTATAATTTCAATTGGTCTAAAACAGAGTTTAATACAATCAAACACCATAAATGTAAATATAAACAAATAAATGCCTCAAGGACATACTGACTACGTCTGTACAAAACATTAGACTCTTCCAGAAAACATTGTTCTAGTCCACTGCTGTAGGTTCGCATGACACTCATGTGTTATGTGCGTGTGTTATTTTTTTTCTTTTTATTATCTTTTGGGGTTTCTTTATGAGAATTTCATCGGTTTTTGATGAGTGTGTGTGTGTGTGTGTGTGTGTGTGTGTGTGTGTGTGTGTGATACTTGCATTTTGGATTGATGTTTTATAAACTGCAACAGTTGATGTTTTAAATAGAAAAATGCTGCTTAAAATGTTTTTCATGAACGATTTCCATAATTTTCTAACTTTCTAAATAATCTAACTTCTTCATACGTTTTAAATCCTCCAGGCATTATTTAAGTAATTTTATCATCCAAAGCGAATTTTTTAAACCTTTGTCATATACTTTTGTATCAGAAAATTTCAATGTTTTATGTTTTTTTGTATATTATTTTTACAGTGGTGTCGAGGTAGCCAAAACAGGTCCATGCTAGTCGTGACCGCCTATTTTTACCAGCTAGTAAGAATCATATTTATCTTTATATAGGCAAACAACATTGACATGTCCTCATGACCTGTCATTAAGAATATTCAAAATATTGGTCCACCAATTTAAGAGTAGTGTGAGAATTCGTAGTTAACACACAAGCAATGCAGGTTACCCATAATTTAGACGAAATGAACAACTTATTCCCTTATCCATAAGTGTGCTGGTCCATAATGAATATTTAAATTAAAGGTCAAGAGGACAGCTCAATGTTGTTTACCTATACAAGTGAATATCTTCCAAATGAATGGTGATGGGACATAATGTTTATACGATGTTGCACAATATTAATGTTGCCACACTTACAGATACATCATTTCGATTTTATTCGATGCCTGTCAAAAGTCGGGTTTTATAATCAGCGGCCTAAATATGTTTTTGTTAATCGGAGTGTTTCTTGTTCCAATGGCGTTTTCTTTTGTGAGTAATTTGTTATTTTAGAAAGTTTGACTCCATAGTGCTAACAAAGAATATTGTTTTGAAAGCTTGGCAACAAAGAATATTGTTTAGCAATAAAATATCAATTTACTATGACATTTTTGCTTTGTGATGTTTAACTGACTGACATCAAAACTACTTGTATTCGAAAAAACATTACCTAATTTTATACTAATAGACCCAGCAATTGAAGCCTCAAAGATTAGCAATAATTGATAAAACATCAATAAACACTTTTAAAACGGTAATTTCCTCCTCTTATAATTCAATTCTCTTTTGTTTCAAACAACTTTCCATGTCTCTTTTTCAGGTCTCTCTCTCCTGACACTGAAAAATCGACAGAAAAATATTGAAAACTAAAGACAAAGAGTGTAAATATTATCAAGTAGTTCTAATGATAAAAAAGATTACTTGTCTAATAAATCACCTTTACTTCTTAACATGTCTATTATGTATGTATAAAGATGTCTTTGATATTAAAATATTGATAACATTTTTTTTCAGTGGGCATATTTAGTGATAGTTCTGTGAAAACAAAGTCTCATAGTTTTATTTCCTTTCATTCAAAATTTTGATTACACGCATTGTGGGTGTAGCTAGCTTATCAGGATCACCATGCCCCACTTACCATGTGGAAATTCACGTGTTCAACTCAGTTTGTCAGTTTTTCTTAATTTGAGATTTGAACTTTTCTTTATAATTTTAAAAAACTATAATTATTATGTCTTACCGAACTTGTCAGTTTCAAGGTTTTTACTTTGCTTCTGGATTGTGATTTGGAAATGGATAAGTATGTTTGTTTTTTATTTAAACCTACACAAACAATTCCAAGCGCTTACCCTTGCTTTAGATTTGCGATATAGGCTAACTCTATGAAACATCCTTGCTCTCTCCCACCA
This sequence comes from Anadara kagoshimensis, assembly GCA_021292105.1. Lineage (NCBI taxonomy): Eukaryota > Metazoa > Mollusca > Bivalvia > Arcoida > Arcidae > Anadara > Anadara kagoshimensis. Next base: position 49,327,692 of record CM037865.1, read on the forward strand.
AAGAAACTCAATACCAAATTTCAGGGTTTTTTCTACCTTTGATATAGGGCCGAAATTGGTCCTCTTTCTCAATGGCAAAACATTTAACTACTAAACTATTAAAACGTGATCACATGCACTGTACTAAAGAACATCTTCAAGTATCACTGCTTCACTCAGGCTGTATGTTTCATTTGAATCTAATCAAGAGTATCTTTTGTAAAATATAAGATAAACTCTTTAAAGTAAGCTTTAAAACTTGAAGAAACAAGATGACTCTTGAAATTTGGTATTGGGTTTCTTTGGTAGGAGAGAGAGCTATAGTTAATTCACTCATTCTAGCAAAAAATGGGTTGAACACACACACCGTCTGATTAAAAACCAATCCTATAGACAAACAACAATGACCTGTCCGTTTGACCTTTCATAAGGAATATTCATATAGGAGGGTCCAACCAATAAATGGGAAGCGTTTAAATCCAAGTCAATACATACACAGTGCACAGGTGTACTCTATGAGGTGAGTATATCTCATGATGTATACAAAATAAACACCTGTGCTCCCTATGCATAGGTGTTCACGGTGATAAATATTTAAATGAAAGGTCAAGCGGACAGGTCAAAGTTGTCTACCTGTACCATGTGGCCTTATTTATTAACAGGTAACCAAGGTGTTGTAATTGTTCCAAAAGTTGGCTGAACCGTAATCTAATGTGAATTTATATCAATTATACACAACAGTCTAAGTATACAGCGAAAGTTACTTATATTATTTACAGCATACTTATGTTTATAAATAATCCCATGTGTTACAAGTACACATGTTTAATGCCAAATGGTAGTATTAAGATTGAATTATTAATTAGAAGGTGTGAATTACCTTGAAACATGTCCAGCCCATTTTGTGCCAGTCTGAGTGAATAGAGTATAGAATGTTTCCATCACATGGACTCTTTTTAGTTTCTGCTTCCCATTTCATAAATCCAAGTTTCATCAACAGTCACTGTATGTACACGGAACTTCACGAAAGCTCTCTTCGGTCTCATTAACCACTGCGATAGCTCAGTTGGTAGAGTGCTCGCTCCGTAAGTGGGAGGTCATGAGTTAGAATTTCACACGGGAACACTATTACTCAACTCAACTTTTCGTTCTCATTATAAACACCGAGAAGCTCTCAACTTGACCTACCTAAAGACAAAGTCTTTGAAAGTAAACGTGAACATTAAGGATTCTGGCGATCGACCTTGTGGGAATAGCATTAGCTGGTCAACCATGATTCATTCGGCAGAAAGTGACTTTTGCATTTAATCCCGCTATGGGGTGAATTTTATAACAGCCCTATACCCAATATCTTAATTCATCACTTGATGGTAGTAACTTGGACTCGTACAAATACGTTGTAACAGAATGTTTTTTCAATTATTTAGGAAAACGTGAGTAACGTATGACCTAAGACTTTTTTCTTTTAAAATTTCCCTATCCCTCTCGTGTAATCAAGTGATTGAATGACATCGTTTACATCCATATTTACACCCATCTATCACAAAACCATAACTCTGTCAAATATAATGATATTAGGACTCGATGGATAATGGCATAAGTAACCATTGCTTTTAATAAAAAAACAAACATACCAATCCATGCCAAATCTAAAATAAAAGTAATTTTTTTAGATTGGTAAATTGAATTAAACTTGCAAAAGTTCCCAAAGAGAGAACACGCTCCATCATGGCGTATTAATTATTAATTGTGAAACAATTACACCAGAAGCAAACGCAATGTTGCATAGAAAATAGATATAATAGAAAGATTGAAGTTAACACCTTTGTCATACAGCTTCAAATGTAGCCTGTCGTGGGCGTCATAACTGAGATATAATTTTAAACATGAAGTAGAACTTGAAAAAATCGCTTCGTATTTTTTATTTCAAGCTCACTGGTATAAATAACATTCAAATAATCTTCATTTTCAATTATTAAGAGATAAAACTTTATATATCTGTTTGTGGAGTTGAGTGTTTTGACAACAGCTTTCTCTCCAGTTTTAACAAGGTTCTGCATAAATTCTGCTTTATACTATGGAAAGTATGGATGGAGGAAGAAAGTAGAGACCCGGTCATAAAATATCTACTATAAAGCTAACGAATAGATTAAAATGGACACCACAGAGAAGTGTCGAATGCATCTGCATTGGATTCTGTAACGCATGTGCGTTTGTCCGTAAAAACCAGAAAACAACCAAACCTTACCAGAAGATGTGTATGTGTGTCTACATTTGGAATTAAATACGGATTGGTATGTTTGTTTTTTATATAAGAATTGTAGTTGTGAACTTTGCTAAAACCAAATGTTCGAACCAACAAGACACAGAATATAAACAAAACGAAACCATTAACACTTCCAACTTATACTAACATATAATGCAAAAATGACAACACTGGCTGTAACATGCAATCTGAAGAAAAATACATTCTGCAAGTGATGGTGGGACACACTATCAACCAGTTCAAACATTCTGTGATGCTACATAAAAATATAATGACGTCATCGTTTGCTGGTCATTTGTTGAAAGATACCACTCATCTGGTTTAACATTTTATCAAATGCTGGTTGAAATTGTGTTATGCTACATCAAATAATGACGTCATCGTTTGTTGGCCATGTGTTGAAAGATACTACTCATCTGGTTTAACAGTTTATCAAATGCTGGTAGAAATTCTGAAAAAGAAAAAACCTTTTCGGTCACAAGTATGCATGGGCCACTGATGGAATCACTTAAACCACTCCACTAAATCCTTTTTGACATAATATGATCCGCTCATCTAAAGTTAAGATGTTTTAATTAGTTGTTTCAAATACCTTTACTCTTTTTCCCATTTTATTAATTTTTATTTCATAATTCTAAATGCTATGATTACTATTAGTTGATTGCTATGATTATTTTTGGTTGCTATGGTTATTATTGGTTGATGTGGTTATCGTTGGACGCTATGTTCATTATTGGTTGCTATAGTTACTATTGGTTTCTGTGGTTTTTGTTGGTTGCCGTTGTTAATGTTTAGTTGATGATTTCATCTACATAGTTCTTAGCAATTCTATATTTTGCCTGTGCGTTGGGCTGATAGCATAATACAGCAGAGTGCTTTATGGTGCTAAGGCTAATGTGACACGAGGGACCTCGTTTATTTTAAGATCCCATCCGAAAAAAACTTGACTTATTTCGTAATTGCCGAAACTCTAGTTCCCCCCCCACCCCACCATCCCTGAAATAACCAATCCTTCAATGTTAGTGAACAGTTCTCGACATTGGTGTAAACCCCATTACTTCACTCTACTCTATTCCATGTTATAATAAAGTTAATTAAATACATATAATTCAATTCTCCTTTGTTTCAAGCATTTTGATTGGTCATATTTTTCTGTTATGTTTTCACGAATGGATTGGCTCTCAGTGACGCCATCTTATTATAGATGAGAGAGAGGCATTTGAATTCCTACGCCAAAGCGATGCTAGTTTTTACTTGCTACGGTAAATTGTTATTTAAATTGTTGATTTGTTGTTGAAAAAATATCCTTAAATTGAATTATAAGAAATGAATTAATTTTTCTATTTGTTATGGAAATGAAAGAATTGGACATTGCACATGTAACATAATTCGCTACGGGAATTATTCAGTGTGCAAAAATGACTAATTCTTTCATACTTCCATAACAAAAACAAAAATTAACTTCATTCTTATAGTAATTAACAACAAACAGATTAATCTCACTTACCGTCCAAACTAAGATGTCCGTCCTTAGGCGTGGTATCTCCATTATCAACCAATGACCTACTTATTATTCCAGCAGACATATCCGGTATCTTGTAAGTATCTTTGTAATATTGTCTTATTTCATATTCAGACAGTAATGAATCACCATTAGATTTAGCGTCTATTGCGTGAAATAAATCTGTACTAGAAGTTATATCCCTTGATGTCTGAAATATAAAATAAGAAAATGATTTTATAAAAAAAGTTTTAAAAAACACTTAACAATTGAAAAGGCAAGTAAACAACACTATTAATGATCAAAAAGACACAATACACCAAAATAATTTGTATGCTGAATATAAACTCCCGACTTTGAACTGGCACCGATCATAAGAAAAAATAAACTTGTTACCACGTATTTTTGTAGGACCCAGAGTAAAATGCAATAAAAATCAATTTCTCAAACATACACAGAAATAAAAATTTAAGCTTACTTGTACAAGGACTTCATTTTCCAACATTAATTGGGATAGGTAATGAAAAGGAAAATGGTGTCCTGATCCCTCCCTCTGCATCAAACGGGTTTTAAGATCCCCAGCTATTAGAAAGAAACAGGATCAACTTAACAGAGAAGAAAGCATAGTTTGTCAGAGCCTTCTCTCTCAAAACCCAGCAACTGGGAAGGAACAATAACAGAGAAATTCTTATTATAAAAAAAGATGAAAGGAGTTTAAATACAATTAACTTACATACATATTTCCCATGTCTTCAAAACCATATTCATCCTGTAGTGGACAGCTTGTTGCGGACACAGTTGACAGAAACTGGACCAGTATGAATAGCCGGGACAACATTTAAACTACAGAAAAACCTATAATTATGACAATTTTGCAGTCTAATGGAGAAATAAAAATACACAAATCGGTCGATGTTCTAATCACTATCCCAATCCCAAAAGCAAAATTATAATTTTGAAAACTGCCAAATTAAATACAAAACGTAGACTTCCACTGAAGAAGTAACCTGGGTGTTCCGTAAGTGAAACCACTTGTCTAATTATCTACATCCAATACATGTGAATATATCATTGTCTACAAGGAATTACTTTTGTTTCTCTTGTGTAGCTGTATTAACAGTAGTTTTAATCACCAAAATTATTTTTTCTCTCAGTGTTTCAATAGGGTAATTTTTTTCTTTCGAATACCTCGGATTGTACATTTTATTGATATATATATTTACATTTATGGTGTTTGATTGTATTAAACTCTGTTTTAGACCAAATGAAGTTATAGGACTTTAATCACATTTGCTAATGTGACGTCACTCATTTCTTGCTGACACCTATGTCCGTGACGTCATTGATAGGCTGTTCCAGGAATTGAAATTGCATGTCGTACACGACAGTGTTTTAAATTTATTTCAGGATTCAAAAACAAAAATAAGATTTTCAAAAAATGCAAAATGTAAATATAACCATTAAACTGTCTAGAAATGGCGTTTATAGTGCTATAACTTCCATTGCCGTGCAAAGCAAACTAGTCATAACGCGCTAGCCATAGCGCGCGTTATTCGGTTTGCTTTGCATGGCAATGGAAGTTATAGCACTATAAACGCCATTTCTAGACAGTTAAATGGTTAAGGAGTTAAACTTACTGTAATGCTCTTTGAATATCATAGAAACTCGCTTAAGGTCACAATTTCAATTTCTGAAAGCCTTTATATATAACCAAATCCCTTTATCTCGTAAAAATAAAACTGGATACATTTGGAGGTAAATTGATAGTTTACATATTATTTTCAATCAAACCGAAAACTTCAACAGCATACTTACATGCCTGCCTCGGAACATCAAGATTAGTGATTGTTTTAAATCGAACATCGGTATTTATGGTAGATAAACAGGAAACACCAACTGTCTCATTGCTACGGATATATAAAATACAAATGCAATTTTAAATTTCCGGACGATAAAGAAAATAGCTATCATTGTTTTATATGAAGTAAAATAACCTGAAACTGAAAATTCACTTGGTAAGTCAATTTGCCGAGAGTCAGGATAGTTTTATGCCGACCGAAAGTATCTGGATGTCAGAAATAAGCCACCATAACTTGGATTTACTTATTGCAACTATGGATACAAGATAATAAGATGCTTACATAGAACCTATTTAAAAAAAAAAAAAAAAAAAAAAAAAAAAGTTTTTAACAGCAATGATGACATCTATATGGTTTTTGCTTTGGACTTTTATAGTAGTTAAACAATTGAAAAATACATGTAATATCTTGGATATATCTATTGTAATCATGGCTACATAATTACACAAGTACATATATATATATATATATATATATATATATATATATATATATATTATATATATATATTAAAAAACTATCGACTTTGTACTGAATATAGCGGTAAAATGATAACCATATGGTGTAGTTAAAATGCATGTCTTTTGCAAACCTTAACCAACCCACTTACTTACAACCCTCTCGATATAAGTGAAATAGTCTTCATTTTGTGTTAGAGTACGTTAATTGGTTGAACGTTCGCTCCGTATGTGGGAGGTTGTGGTTCGCATCCCTGCCGAGGTCTGACTAAAACTTTAAAATAGTAGTAACTGTTCTTTCGCCAAGCACTCGGCATTTAGAAAATTTAGTCATTGGGTCTTTTAAAACGACACCCTGTGTCACAGCAGGCGTTGCGCGTTAAAGACCTCACTCTCCTTCCAACATGCCCTGAGCGTATTGAAAAGGTCAAAATTTCTGTCACTTTCCAATGTGGCTGTTGCCGTTTCGATATATTCTTGGCTGGGACGTTAAACCCCATTAAACCAATCAATCGATCATTCTAACTAGCCATCTACCTTCTTACAGTGTTCTACAAAAATAAAATAGTTTCGGATGATTATTTCCAATTTATCAATGGAGAACCCGTTTGTGTTTACATTTATATATGGTTCCAGTTACTCTGAAATCGACCTGTTTGCGTGTCCTTGACTATCAACATCGTGGTATATATGACCTACTGCCTTCTGCTGACTATTTCCAATATACTGATAAGACTATAAGAACCGTTGTCAAAATTAGAATTGAAAACAAGGCCCAAATAACTATTCTCCTTGTCGATAATCAGGGAACAGCATGATTGGGTTTAGGGAATTTTTGACAGGTAGGCTGAATGACAATATTTTGGATAAGTATGATGTTTCTAACTTTTTGTATCCAAACTAATCCTTCATATATTTGACTTCCTATGGTTCCATGTTCCTTTCATTAACAGTTGATTTTATACGTGGCGTGTGTAACAATCTAGACAGGAGATTGTTACTCTTCCGGAACATCTGGCCTCACTCCATTGGTGTAAGTTCACATATTGTACTCAATTTGTCAGTTTTCAAATTTTTTAAGTTGCTGTTGTGATTGTAATTTGGACATGCACCGGTACGTTTGCTTTGCCGCCCGTTTATGGATAATGGAGAAAAATGGTCAACACTGTAATATTTTACTCACCATCGACATGCAAAACAGCTTGTTGACATTTTAAAGTATCAACGGATTTTGCATGGAATAATTTTTTTCAGATTTTAAAAGTAGCAAAATTTCCCGGTTCAACTGACTCATAAATGTTTATATTGCTTAAACACAATAAATAATCCACCATCACAAAACGGTCTGAAAATGACAAAGCGTGGACTTTGCATTAAACAAAGGATTCAGGGAAATTGTCAAATTTATTGTTTTCCCAGTTTTATCTCTTAGTTATTTATACATATAAAAACTTTTTGATTTTGTACTCTTGAACAAAATACCCTTACAAAATACAATCGCGGAAAGTAAAATGCAGAATGGTTTTGGGTAAAAAGAAGCAAATGAATTTCTACTATAAAATGGTATTTTTTGAAAAAATGGGCTCGTCCGGGATTTGAACCCGGGACCTCTCGCACCCTAAGCGAGAATCATACCCCTAGACCAACGAGCCATCTTGTATGTGCTTTGCATACTTGTTAAAACATTGAATGTAAATTCATCATTCATCATGTATGTTGCGAATCATTATTCAAATAACCACTTTATCCCGAATTTCAATTCTGAAAATGCGCTTATTTTCTAAACTTGTTCTCACTATGGGAACTTTAAACAACGAAGCAACAAATAAATTGTTAAAGCCAAGATATTGCAAGCTTATGCTTATCAAAGTTCTCAAAAAGTTTAATGGCCGTCATCACAATATTGCAAAGTATGTGTCCCTGTATCTAAAATTGTTATGGATTTCAACGTCCCATAATTCCATGTTCTTTTTCATTCTCAATTTTGATTTCACGCGTGCCTAGTGTGGTTACTTAAACAGCTGATGCTTACCCTTCCCTGATGAAAGTTCACAAGTTTATGCTTACCCTTCCCTGATGAAAGTTCACAAGTTTAACTTTATTTGCCAGTGTTTTAAAGTTTTTACTTTGCTTTTGGAACTTTGATTTGGACATGAATGTGGTATTTTATTCGCAGTGTGAATTCGAGTAAAAGATGAAGAAAATTTGTCCCCAATATAGTATTTTACTCATCGTCGTGTAAACCAGTCAGGTGGCATTTACAAAAATTAATTACTTTTCGCGGCATTGAATAATTCTCACAAATTTGGAAAATGGCAAAATTTCACATTTCGACTGCTTCATGCACGCACAAATCAACCATAAACCACCCAACATTATATTTAGGACAGTCTAGAAAAACACAATGGGTAAAGGGAAAGTTTCAAAAGTATTGTTGTTACAATTTTAATTCCAATAGTGACTTTAGATATGAATTTATTTTTTACGCTTGATGAAATGTACAATTACAAAATACAATCGCTAAAAGTAATGTGGAGTATGGGTGTGGGGAAAACGATAAAAATGAATTTCTACTATAAAGTAGTATTTGTGCAAATATGGGCTCGTCCGGGATTTGAACCCGGGACCTCTCGCACCCTAAGCGAGAATCATACCCCTAGACCAACGAGCCATGTTGACTTACATGCCTAGTATGCTTGTTGAAACACCGAATGTAAATCCAAAGTGCACGTTCTGAATAAATACACTTCACCCCGATCTTGAAGGTTTTTGCCAACCATACTGGTTTCCTTCGTCAACGAAGCTTATCACTAATGTGCGTACAGGAAAGTTAGTAAGAAAGGAAGAGAAAAAATAGAAAGATAGTCTTAAGGGAAAGTCGGTCATGAGATATGTTGGAGATGTGATTATTAAATATCTCCAACCCAACTTCTCTGCATTGGCTATGTTACACGGCAGCTAGTGCCATTTGCCAACTTTACTATTATTAATTGCCAATCAATTCTGCAAATGCCGCGCTTATTTTCTAAGCATGGATTGGTATGTTTGTTTTGACTTATTTCGAACTACGGGAACTTTGTACAACGAAGCTAGCTGCTTACAGATAAATTCATGACCCTGGGTTATTGCAAGCCTAGTTTTATCAAAGCCCTCAAAAATTTATGGCCGTCATCACAATATCGTTGATAAGAATGATGTCTCTGGTTCACGTGTTAAAAAATGTCAATTTCAAAGTTTTGACTTGGCACTGGATTTGTGATTTGAACATAGACTGGCATGTTTGTTTTTGTTGTATTTCAGTAACGTTTGTATTGTACGCAGTAAAAGCTCAGACATGTATGGACAAACATCATGGTGAATGTGCCGCATTCAACTCCACACTACCAAACTTTTGTGGCACGGCAACATCACACGATATATGTGCTAGGTTTTGTGGACATTGTAAAGCACGTAAGTAATGATTTATGTTCCTAATACACACAATGAAACTGTGTTATGTTGCGCCCCCATTAAATATGCACTTCGTCAGAGGTCACAGGGTCACATGGTATGATGGCCAGGGAAGAGAGGAATCGAAAGTCCCGAATGTGGGGATGCCGGAAGGAACGACCTAGGTTTAAAAATTGCTCGGAAAAACCGGATCAAAGTAAAGTATCCTCAAGCCAGTGATGACTCTCGAAGGGTCGGAAAGGCGAAAATGCGCGCAAGGACTCGATCTCTTTACCGAAAGTAAGCATGCAATATACCGTCGTTTCCGGCTCGAAGAGAGGAATCTAACGGTGGTAGGGGTAAGGTTTCATTGTTCGGATACTATACTCCTTATTCTTTTCTTGACTTTCAGTTTACCATAAGATTTTTTAAGTCACCTTCGGTCTGTCTTACTTTGTTCCGTTCTCTTGACTAAGGTCGATGTTTTTCCGGCTACTCGGGTTCCCTTTACCGTCCATGAAACGACTCGATATCAGCGAAATGATCTTAACTAGGACGAAACAGATCATCATTCAACTCTCATCTACTTCAACTGTATAATGTTTAACTGATCTCTCTCTCTCTCTCTCTCTCTCTCTCTCTCTGTTTTTTGGTTCCAATTTCTTTAGTTTTTTTTTAATTCTACTTCTACTTTGACTCCCAAAGTTTCATGTTCCTTTTACCTAATTTTGATTAAAAACGTGGCGGGTGTAACTAGCTAAATAGGAGGTGCTTACCCTTCCGGAACACCCGGTCCCACTTCCCTGGTGGAAGTTCACGTGTCTAGCCTAACTTGTCAGTTTTCAAAGTTTTTACTTTTCTTTTCGATTGTGATTCGGACGTGGATAGTATGTTTGTTTTTGATTAAGCCAAGGATTTCTTTTAATCTTTGTTCCAAAGGATTCCACTCTGTATTGACAAAATAAGGCTCTCCACTGAACTTGCTTGATACGATCCCTGGTTGGTTATTGTCTATACTTTAATGTTACCTATTTGTCTGGGACATGACGTAAATTTATATACGTAGTGCATTTGATATGGTGCAAAATATTTATTTCAATTTTCGAAAAACATAATTGTGTTTCTTGGTCAAATACTACGCAAAATTTTAAAAAACTGTAGCGATCTGGGTACCTCAGTGGTAGAGCACTCGCCTTTAATGCGGGAGGTCCCGGATTCGATGCCCGGTTCGACCCTGCATGTTTTCTCTTTCCTGTTACATTTGTGGGTTCGTCCGACCCTGGGAAGTGGCTGACCAACAAGTTGGTCCCAGGGTAGAATCTCGTGGTTTTGATTCAAGAGAGTTGAATCGAAAAATGGAAGGGGAGGAATGTAGCGGTCTGGTTAGCTCAGTGGTAGAGCACTCGCCTATTGCGGAAGGTCCCGGGTTTGATCCCCGGTTCTCTTTCCTGTTACAAAGCTTTGCTCTTAAAAATATCGCAATATCTGTTTCTTGATTGCTTGTTTCTTGACAGTGATATTTCTGTTTTCTTAATGGTATTGGCTGTTGACGTGTGTGTTGTAGTTGCAAATTGTGCTCTTCTATTTTCTAAAAACGAATCAAATAAACTATTTGGATCCAACTTTCTTTTAATGCGATTATTGTACTAGTGTTTCCGTTTCATCATTTGTTATTTGTATATTTTTATTTTGTTTGTAGCTTTGCAGTGTTACAGTTGCAGTGGGATATCAAACCCTACCTTATGTAATCATGTAACAACATGTAGTGATACGAATCAGGTATGACATTTATTCTCATCGTTCGGAGTGGATAGATTAATGTGTAAATAGGTCAAAGGTCAAAGTATAACATTCAGTCTCAACGTTAGGAGATGTAGAGCATATTTTACTATGTGAATAGGTTAAAGGTCAAAGCATAACATTCAGTCTCAATGTTCGGAGATGGGAAGAGAAGCTTTTACTATATAGGTTAAAGGTCAAAGAATAACATTCAGTCTCAATGTTCGGAGATGTAGAGCAGATTTTACTATGTAGATAGGTCAAAGGTCAACGTTTGGAGCTCGGTAGAACAAATTTTACTAAAAACATAGTTCAAAGGTCAAGGTGAAACTTATTATGACCTAAGGTAAAGCCTGAATTTCAAAGTTGATCAAAACATTGGTAAAGTACTTGCATAAACTAGTCACGTGATTGCCACCCGTCATTCATGTTCACATGATGGATTCGTGTGCTAAAATCGTTTGATGTTAGTTAAGAACTTCATCATTAAATAATACAACAATCTTTCAAGACACACCTTACATGGCATTTAATATTTAAGTTTTTTCAATGTTTTGTTTTTGAATTTATCATAGTTGCAATTGGTTATCTCTTGTTCATTACGAGAATGTGTATGAAAGACAATTTACGTCACTTCTCGTTTTAACAACCTTTGACTTTAAAGAAAATGCTAGGACACTAAATCAAAATTGCAAGTATCCCATTGGTCTCAAATGGAAATTATTGTTCAATCTTCAAAGATAACCTAAGACAAGACTGTTGGGATGAAAATGAATTCATAATTCTACTTCATACACTCTTCATACACAAAGAATATTTTCATTTGATACCATATTTGTCAAAATCTGATGAATATTAAGGAAATGACGAGCAAAAGAAAAATACGTCAATGCCAAAAAAAATGCGTAGAAATGCGTAGTTGAGCCATAAGGGATTAAGTTATTATCCAAAAAAGAACAATTTTCTAATGAAGTTCTATTCTCAGAGTTTTTAAAATAATAATATTGGCAATACAATTATTCATAAAATTTATTGATTTCTAATAAACATGTTACAACTCATATGTATATTTCTATTTTGTAGTTATGTATAGTGGCTGAGACTGTAACTTCAAATTTTGATGTGGCATACTCACTTGGTTGTTCTGACCCATCGGTATGTGGTTTATCTGTACATACTTGTAATTTTCTCCTATGTGGTCTCTCCATCATCTAAAACATATACAATACAAACCTGCCAAATATTTAACACTAACTGGACGAATTAGTGTCGAATCGGCAGCTCTGTAATGCCACATGGCGGTGTTGTCGCATAAACGTGTTCAACACGTCTTTGCGGTGAATTTCAACGCATAAAGAGGACGCTTTTATGTGGCAAAAAAGGTTACTTTCCGCCACATAAAGAAACAATTAAAGCACATACCATAATATTCTTCACTATCATCACATACACCTACATCATCATTACCACCTTCACTAAAAACACCGCTACCATCACTATCATCGTGATGATTATGATGATGATCATGATCATTATTATTTTTAACATTGGTCGACCTCTTTATGCGTTAAAATTACCCGTATAGACACGACGGACGCGTATATAGAGCAACACCGCTATGTGGCGGTACACAGTTCATGTCGAACCTTCGTTTCTTTGCAGCTGCCTTCTATGTATATAATTGTCTATTGTTCCGCGAAACCCTTCCAATGATTTTATTCTATTTTTTATTTATTTTTTTTTTAAAGTTTGACTATAAGTGACTTACTTCACATGCTAAATTAGTATTGATTTCTTTGTACACGCAAAGTTTAAAAATTTTTGCTTTTCCAAATAAACAAAAAGTAAAGTACCAGCCCAGATATGAAAAAATAAGGAAGTTAACAGCTCATGAGTGAAAAAAATCATTATTGTACTTTTCATCATCATCATGGCATCATCATCATCATCATCATCACCGATATCATCATCATCATCATCATCATCATCATCACTGATATCATCATCATCATCATCATCATCATCATCATTATTATTATTATTATACATTGTTTGTAATTATTATTGTAGCATTGTATAAACATTGACACTGCTCCACAGTTTGGACGAAGGAAGAGGTACCCTCAACATGCTTGCTGTACCCGTGATAACTGTAACAACCACAATCCATATGGTACCCCTGACATAACAACACAACCTCCAACTAAAAGTATGTATATGTTTCCCTTTTTGAAGCGCAGAAGACATGTTCAAGGCCACTTGGTAACTAGAACCTATCCAAGCAGATACGAACCGTTAACACCTATATGATACATAGGCGTAAAGTATTCGTAACCTCTAAGATAACTTCTACAGTTCTTATTGGAGATTTTAAAAAAAGTGTACACGGGTTGTTAAAATTATTTTCGAAAACGCAAACCACTGTACCCACACAATAGCAACTCAGCTTGTGTGGCTGTATGTGGTAAATGCAATTACAAGTGTAATACATATTTCACTCATACATACAACTTCTGGGTTCTATTCAGTCTTTTAGTTTGACAGTTTAGGCCGTTGTATGTTGTGGCACTGCCATACTGGCCTATTTTCGCCAAGTACTTACCTTCAATATTTCGTTAATTTCAGCTGGTTTCAATATCCCTTTATTTTGAAGCAAGAAATGATAAACTAAATTCTGAGTAAATTGCAGTTCCTAATTTCCTTTATAGCAGTTAAAAATTCAAGTTACATTTTATTTTTATTTGATAATTTTATACAGAGGTTTCACTTGTGGTGTTCATTTCATAAGCTCTAGGACATAAGTTGAATTCATTATACGAAATTGCATTAAAAAACGAAGTATGTTTATTATCTAACCACTTTTGTTTGCCTCAAAATCCTTTTGAAAAACGAAGTATCTATATTATCTAACCACTTTTACTTGCCCAAAAATCCTTTTCGACACGTTTTGTTGGCTGCAACATGTCCGAAGCATGAACATATGGACAACAGCGCTTCTCACTACTCTATGTTCGAACCCAACTCGAACAGACTCCATTTTCACAATCCTTTCCTAACTAAGATTTTCCCTAACTAAATCTGGCAAATTTTAGATCTGAATAATTGTGTTGTTTTCAAGTTGTTAACGAATTTAAGGTGTAATTTTTAAGATCACAATAAACGTTTTCATCTTTATTTCCCGTTTTATTCAAACAGTTTATTAGTAGTCCCAAAACAATCAACAAATTTTCTAAGATTTAATTAAGTTAAGGAATGATTGTGAAAATGAAGCCAGATGTTAGTGCGAGAAAGTTTGCTTGCCGAAGTCGGCAGCTTTCTCAAGGTAGTTCGGTTTACTTCACCATTCCAGAGCCGATCGCCTCGATTCATGACTGAGCTGTAAAACCCCATTACTCCACTCCACATTCAATTTTCTTTCAAATAGCAGCTAAAAATTACAAACTATTCAGTACAAGTTATTGTAAACAAAAAGATGAAACTAGCAGTATATGAAACAAAACACCTTATTTAAAAGAAAACTTCCAACATAGAAAAACATTTAACAATAATACTGCTAGTTTTATATGTATAGGTTGTAATGTACAAATGAATGGAGACTGTCCTGTAGGATTTATGAAGATCCCACCTTTAAAGAACTGTTACCAGATTGGAAAAACACGTTATGTCTGGCAAGCAGCAAAGGTAAGCTTCCGAGTCAGGAGGCTCTGTAGCAACTCCTAATAAACTCCAACATCTAGTTAGGCGTTGACAATTTCGACGTCTAATGAAGTCCGAAGATTAAGGCTCCAGACGAGAGCAGTCGTTCAACTCTGAGAATAATTTAATTTTGTACATATGTAATACCAAAAAGATTGATGACTTCTGATGAAGTCCAAAGAGTGAGGTTCCAGACAAGAATAGTTGTTCAATTCTGAAAATAATTTTATTCTGTACGCTTGTAATACCAAAAAAAATTAATGACTTCTAATGAAGTCCGAAGATTAAGCCTCTAGACAAGAATAGTTGTTCAATTCTAAGAATAATGTGTCCCTGATTGCCCTTGATATATTTGACGTCCCATAGATTCACGTTTCAATCACTCAATTTTGATTACACACATGACGGGTGTAGCTACCTAAACGGGAGATGCTTACCTTTTCGGAACACCCGGTCTCATTCCCCCGGATGGACGTTTACGTGTTTTACCTAACTTTTCAGTTTTACTTTGCTTCTGGATTGTGATTTCGACAAGGATTTGTATGTTTGTTTTAACTTTGTTTCTGGATTGTGATTTGGACATTGATTAGTATGTTTGTTTTTTACTTTGTTTCTGGAATGTGATTTGGATTTGTATGGTTTTTGGTTTTATTATTATTATTATTATTATTATCATTATTACTATTATTATTATTGTTGTTGTTATTATTACAAACTTATAGAAAATACATTTCATGAATTAATAACACTAAACTGATTTTTTTCAAAAACCACTAAAATTGAACTACTCGAAAAATAAGCGATTTTTAAAGTAATTTTAACCAAAAATATTCTGACCATCTGCATCCGTTAACTTAGTTAATTTTATCCTTACGTATCAAGTTAACATTTTTGATAAACGCAGAACAAGTTTTTTTTCCTGGACATGAAAAACATAATGATTAAGGACATAGACGCAAAAGACAGCCATAAAATGTGTTTTGTTGTTCAATGATCTCGTCCGCTCTTGCTATTGGTTTACAAATGCCACTCAATCAAAATTATTTTATTTTGTTTAATGTGAATTTTCATTGGTAAAAATTAGTTGGGATACAGAAATAGAATTACAATTTAACAACTATATTGATGACGCCCGTATATATTTTTTTAATTTAAAACAGGATCATTGTGAAGGCCAGTGTTCACATTTGGCAAGAATCTTGGATGCAACAATGGAACATGAGCTGAGTTCATATATACATAATCATGAACACGAACTTCACAGTAAGTCAATTTTTTTGGAGTGATATTGTTGGAATAGAGCTAATTGTTTCACTTATATCGAGACTCCATCACCTCTATATAACGGCCACTTTCCTTTAATGGATAGTAAAATTGCATCATGATTGCTCTTTATTCATGTTATTTGAACCTATATATAAGGCCAACCTGTCCATAAAGACCACTTTTACTGGTTCCCTTGGGTGTCCTTTATAGACGAGTTTGACTGTACTTGTATGAAATGCGGGCCAGCAATAATCTGTATGGGTTATTGAATATAGAATTATGCCGTGCCAACCATGTTATAGGGTTTTAAAGTTTAATCCGAAGTTGAGATAAAGATAATAAATCCCGTTTCGGTCAGAAACTATTGAATTGAACAAAACAATATATACTTGCTCTAAAATTACATAGTGGTGTAAACGCCGGCTTACTATTCGTCGTGGGTTCGATCCCCGGCCGGGTCTGACCCAAGACTTGAAAGTAGGTAGTGACTGTTCATTCGCCAAGCACTCGGCATTAGCAGCATGAGCTACACCGCAGAGGGTTGGAATGTCTGGAATGTAGCAGGTTCGAACCCGAGAAGGAGACGCTATGACGTAGAAAGGAGTGGTTTACGTGCTAAAGCATAACAAAAGGGGGCGGTCTTATACATCCGCAATGCGACAAAACCTCTGAAGGGACGCTATTGTGTAATGATCATAGATAATGGTGCAACATTTGAAATGTAGCAGGTTCGAATCCGAGAAGGGGACGCTATGTCGTAGAATACGACAGCATAACAATAGGGGGCGGTCTTATACATCCGCAATGCGACAAAATCATGTGTAATGATCATAGGTAATGGTGCAACATTTGAAATGTAGCAGGTTCGAATCCGAGAAGGGGACGCTATGCCGTAGAATACGAAAGCATAACAAAAAGGGGGCGGTGCAATATACCCGCAATGCGACAAAACCTCTGAAGGGACGCTATTGTGTCATTGTAATAGGTAATGGTACAATGCATCCGCAATGTGGTAAAGGGTAACGTTGTAGTAACCCAGTTTTTTTGAATGGAATTTTTGTATTTAAATATAAAAAAACGATTAAAAACTTTCAAAATTAACCGTTGGTATTAAAAAAAAAGAACACGTGATCATTAAAATATTCTAAATGAGTAAACACGATAGTAACCCAATTTTTTTATGAATGGAATTTTTTGTATTTAAATTGAGAACTTTTAAAAATAACCGCTGGTATTCAAAAGAAAGCAGCACGTGATCTTTAAAATATTCATGAATGAGTAAACACGATAGTAACCCAGTTTTTTTATGAATGGATTCTTTTTGTAGTTAAATTGAGAAATTTTAAAATAACCGAGTGAGGTATTCAAAAGAAAGTAACACGTGATCATTAAAATATTCATGAATGAGTAAACACGATAGTAATTAACCCTGTTTTTGACGTCAGAGGTTACAGGGTCACACGTGGAGGTGTTAAAGAAAGAGGGGGAGGTCCCGGATGTGAGGATACCGGAAGGGAATCCCTAGGTCTAAGAAGAGTTCGGGAAAACCGGATCAAAGTAAAGTACCCCCGAGTCTGGGGTAACCCCCGAAGAGTCGGAATAGCGAAAATGCGCGCCGGGACTCGATCTCTTAACCGAAAGTCGACATGTGATATACCGTCGTGTCCGGCTCAAAGAGAGAAATCGTTCGGCGCTAATGCCGAGGTGATCAGACGGACCGTGACAGAGTTATCGCCCTTGAAGTGAATTTCGCGTATCCGGACCCACCGCGTGAACCACTGAGTCTTTGCAGAAATTAATAGCATAGAAGGATAGTCCTCAATCGCCCGGATACATAGATACTTCATTTGTACAGATCCGTCCAAAAATGCAGATGTGACGGGTGGAAAGACGTGATTGTCAAAATATCCCATAGACTTAACACAGGGACCCTTCGGGTTCGATTCTGTGGAAATTACTAGATCTAGCACCATATATGTATATCATAAGACGCATCTGGTCAAGACGAATACGTAGGCACCTCGATCATAAAGATCGGTTCAGTCATAAGAAAGTTATAGCGAAATACAATTCTCTATGGGAAACCCCGTGTTAAAATTTCTCCATAGACTTATATAGGGAAATTGACAGATCGCCTTAACGCACGAACCACTCGACCTCAAGTAGAACTGAATACATTTTCAGATAGGTGTCATAAAAACGAGCATTTCGATATAAACGTCGTCGAAATCTATACAGAAATAAGCGAGATATGGGTGTTAGAAGTTGGGAATTTTACGTCTTTGTTTACTAAAATTTGAATTCAAAATGCTGCAATCTGATTGGTCGAGAGGTTTTATGCCCATAATTTCGTTATTTTCCACTTAGAGAGACGAGGAAGTAGCGTTAGACTCGAAAGATCGCGCCTCATACGTTGATGATAAAAGTCGAACTCGAAAAAACGGACACGGACCGGATATAGTCCGGAATGCACCGCTGCTCCCCCTTCCCCTTGCCCTTCCCCTTAGAGGGAGGAGGAGGAGGAGGGAAGAGGAGGGAGGAGGAGGAGGTAGCGCCGGCGGAGGAGGGAGGGAGGATGAGGGAAGGAGGAGGAAGGGAGAAGGAGGAGGAGGGAGGATCTCTTGTAAAATTATAAAAGTGAGTAACGCTACGACGGCATCATCATAATTGATTAAGATGACGGTGCGGATGGTTCTCAACTCCAACGACTCTAAAGACATTTATCTCGATAACAAACCGTACGATTTCCGAGTTCATTTGTCAAACCTTTGCAGTTTTTGGGCCATTGGGAAGTGGCTTTATTAGAATTTACCTTTCAAGGGGCCAAGAAATCGGTGGAATCGGAATTGTTTGTGTGCTGCGACTTAATAGACAGTTCCATTGTAGGTCACCGGGAAGTACCGCTACTAAGACGAGTTTTTCTACAACGGAAACAAGACAACATAATTTACAATCAGCCTTACGGAGTATATTTGAGAAACCGCGAGTTTCAGGACGTTCACGTCTACATAAACACTTCCAAACACGAATTAGCTTCATTTCTCACTGGAGAGGTGACCGTGACACTTCACGTCAAGAGAGTATTTTTTTAAACTATGGTAGGTTCTACTTACGTCTCGGATCCAGAAATGTGGCGAAGATTCTACAAAAACATGTTAAGTGGAAAATTTCAACCGGAACAATACAGACCTAACCAGACGGGAGGATCGGGAATAGCCGGTATGTATGCGGACAGCCCTTATATGATTCCGGTCTATCCTCATACTAAAGAAGAAGAGGAAGTGAAAATCGTTGTAGGAAAACAAGTCACGCCCATGGCAGCGGAGGTAGAAAGAGCCAGATCGAAATATAAAAGAAATATAGAGGAAGGGCACCCCGTGGTACCTCTCATCCAGACGGGTAATGGGAAGAGGAAACTGAATAAAGATCACCCAACAACAGTTAAAGTTAAAAAAGTGGGAGACAAATGGATGTCGTTGTTTTAATACATTTCAATATCTGCAAGTCATTTTAACAGGAGGAGGAGGAGGAAGGAGGAGGAGGAGGCATATATCCACCGCGCATATAGAAAAACTTTCATTTACAATTTACACGTTGAAGAGTCAGCATGTATCAGTGTCCCGTATGCAGTAAACCATTTTCCAGAAAAGACAACAAGCTTAGACACATTCAGCAAAAACATCATGGATCAGTTGACTTATCAACGGCATCAGAGGACGTTATGTTTCATCATCCCTTTACCATGCAGATTACGGCACCATCCATGGGAGGCAAAACAATGTGGCTACATCGACTACTTGGCGAAAGGTATAGCCTCATTGATCCAGTACCGCAAAGAATAATATACTGTTACTCTCAGAATCAACCTGCTTATGGCGATATCAAGACCATCATTCCAGACACAGAGTTTGTCAGAGGCATTCCGGACGAATTGGAAGAAGAAAACTATCTCGATTCCGAAGTGGCCAATATGATCATTTTAGACGATGTCATGTCAGAGGCCAAGGATGATAAGAGGATTGCCAACCTGTTTACCAAGGGAAGCCACCACAGGAATCTTAGCGTAGTGTATCTTACTCAGAATCTGTTTCCGCAAGGGAGAGCATCTCGAGATATTGCCTTAAACTGTCAGTATCTCTTGTTGTTTAACAATCCCGTGGACCGACAACAGATTCATTTGCTGGCTAGAAGGATCCAACCCTCTCATCCCGATAGATTCATGAAGGTGTACGAGGCGGCAGTCTATCGACCGTATGGAAACCTGCTCGTGGATTTAAAAGCCAACACCCGAGAAAAAGAAAGATTGAAACCCAATATATTGGAAAAGCAGAATAAAACGGACCATATAAAGAAACAGACTGAGTCAATCGAGCGTGACACTACGGAGCAGACAGTGGATGAAATGCCCGTCTTAGAGAGAGAAAACAGTAGAGATACGCTAGATGATGACGAGATAAATGATGACGAATCAAGTCAAGTAGGAGGGGCTTTATACACTGAATACCCCCCACCATGGTATCAACAAATAGAAAGATTAAAAAATCAAGAAGGTAGAGGAGCAAAGCGATCTCGGTTGGATGAGACAGAGGAAACTACCGACCACAACATATGGAAGAAATTATTTTTACCTCAGGTCATCGAAAAAATCAAGCCGAAAATGGAAAACACAATAGAAAAATACGTGGATATGGGAGAAAATGAAGACAGAGCAAACATTCTAGCCTTTAACGAAAACCTGCCAGAGATGCGAAAAATTATGATGCAACAGTTTGTAGACTACATTTTAAAACGAAACGCTTTAGAAAAAGATTCCTTTTACCGCCTCGTCATGGACACGGCCCAACGATTATCTTTGGAATACAGAATGGGAGAAGAAGAAACTTGGAAGAAAGCTGCCGAGATGAGAGTCTATCTCATGGATGATATACTACTTTACCAAAAAGAAATATAACGGAAATGTTTGTGGACGTGATGTCATTCTGATACAGCACACGGACGGAGATGGAGCAATCCCAAGTATATAGACAATTTTTGTTTTTACATCAGTTGGGACTGATGAACGTACGAGACAGAAAAACAACCCTAAGACGTTTAAACCGGGAACACCTGCAGGCGATGGAAGAAGTAATCCGTGCCATAATATCTTCACCAGTTTTATTGGTACATAACGATTATCGTTATTTTAGACGACACATGCGAATACTTAGACAATTGATAAATCCAAATATCAGTTTTGATCGCAAGAAAGCATCCTTATTACAATTTCATGGTTTAGTGCCTCGTTTAATGCGAGATTTCTATTTAATGCAAATTATGATCATAGCCGAATAGGAGTGGGGAGTTTGGAGAACGAACTATCCTGGAAAGGCGAAATATCATTGCCCTGCACGGAAAGAAAAGTGAGGTACATAGACACAGATCCTTGCTCGTTAATTTCGTGTGGGTGGTAGACGGTTAAGGTCTCTAATGCATGGCGTTTCGCCTTGGATTAGACACTCGATGTCATCTGTTAGGAGAGTTGCAGATCATTGTTAACCATTGCTATGTGTAAATTAAAATGATAGAATGTATACATTAGTTAGTTTGTTTGTTTTCCTCTACTTCCTTCTCCTCCTCCTCCATTCCTCCTCCTTCCCTCCTCCTCCCTCCCTCCTCCTTCCCTCCTCCTCCCTCCCTCCTCCGCCGGCGATGCCTCCTCCTCCCTCCTCTTCCCTCCCCCTCCCTCCTTCCTCCTCCTCCCTCCTCTTCCCTCCTCCTCCTCCTCCCTCTAAGGGGAAGGGCAAGGGGAAGGGGGAGCAGCGGTGCATTCCGGACTATATCCGGTCCGTGTCCGTTTTTCGAGTTCGACTTTTATCATCAACGTATGAGGCGCGATCTTTCGAGTCTAACGCTACTTCCATCGTCTCTCTAAGTGGAATAATAACGAAATTATGGGCATAAAACCTCTCGACCAATCAGATTGCAGCATTTCGAATTCAAATTTTAGTAAACAAAGACGTAAAATTTCCAACTTCTAACACCCATATCTCGCTTATTTCTGTATAGATTTCGACGACGTTTATATCGAAATGCTCGTTTTTATGACACCTATCTGAAAATGTATTCAGTTCTACTTGAGGTCGAGTGGTTCGTGCGTTAAGGCGATCTGTCAATTTCCCTATATAAGTCTATGGAGAAATTTTAACACGGGGTTTCCCATAGAGAATTGTATTTCGCTATAACTTTCTTATGACTGAACCGATCTTTATGATCGAGGTGCCTACGTATTCGTCTTGACCAGATGCGTCTTATGATATACATATATGGTGCTAGATCTAGTAATTTCCACAGAATCGAACCCGAAGGGTCCCTGTGTTAAGTCTATGGGATATTTTGACAATCACGTCTTTCCATCCGTCACATCTGCATTTTTGGACGGATCTGTACAAATGAAGTATCTATGTATCCGGGCGATTGAGGACTATCCTTCTATGCTATTAATTTCTGCAAAGACTCAGTGGTTCACGCGGTGGGTCCGGATACGCGAAATTCACTTCAAGGGCGATAACTCTGTCACGGTCCGTCTGATCACCTCGGCATTAGCGCCGAACGATTTCTCTCTTTGAGCCGGACACGACGGTATATCACATGTCGACTTTCGGTTAAGAGATCGAGTCCCGGCGCGCATTTTCGCTATTCCGACTCTTCGGGGTTACCCCAGACTCGGGGGTACTTTACTTTGATCCGGTTTTCCCGAACTCTTCTTAGACCTAGGGATTCCCTTCCGGTATCCTCACATCCGGGACCTCCCCCTCTTTCTTTAACACCTCCACGTGTGACCCTGTAACCTCTGACGTCAAAAACAGGGTTAATTACTATCGTGTTTACTCATTCATGAATATTTTAATGATCACGTGTTACTTTCTTTTGAATACCTCACTCGGTTATTTTAAAATTTCTCAATTTAACTACAAAAAGAATCCATTCATAAAAAAACTGGGTTACTATCGTGTTTACTCATTCATGAATATTTTAAAGATCACGTGCCGCTTTCTTTTGAATACCAGCGGTTATTTTTAAAAGTTCTCAATTTAAATACAAAAAATTCCATTCATAAAAAAATTGGGTTACTATCGTGTTTACTCATTTAGAATATTTTAATGATCACGTGTTCTTTTTTTTTTAATACCAACGGTTAATTTTGAAAGTTTTTAATCGTTTTTTATATTTAAATACAAAAAATTCCATTCAAAAAACTGGGTTACTACAACGTTACCCTTTACCACATTGCGGATGCATTGTACCATTACCTATGACAATGACACAATAGCGTCCCTTCAGAGGTTTTGTCGCATTGCGGGTATATTGCACCGCCCCCTTTTTGTTATGCTTTCGTATTCTACGGCATAGCGTCCCCTTCTCGGATTCGAACCTGCTACATTTCAAATGTTGCACCATTACCTATGATCATTACACATGATTTTGTCGCATTGCGGATGTATAAGACCGCCCCCTATTGTTATGCTGTCGTATTCTACGACATAGCGTCCCTTCAGAGGTTTTGTCGCATTGCGGATGTATAAGACCGCCCCCTTTTGTTATGCTTTAGCACGTAAACCACTCCTTTCTACGTCATAGCGTCTCCTTCTCGGGTTCGAACCTGCTACATTCCAGACATTCCAACCCTCTGCGGTGTAGCTCATGCTGCTGGCATTACGAAATGAAAGTCACGGTTCTTTCGGATGGGAACTTAAAATAAACGAGGTCCCGTGTCACGGTGGTCTTGGCACGCTAAAGAACCCTGCTGTATAATGACATCAGCGCAACGCACAGGAAAAATTTCTGCACCTTCGCCTATAGCTGGCGACGTCTCGATATAAGTGAAATATTCTTGACTGGGACGTTAAACACCATTACTCAACCCAACTCAACTTACTATTCAGTGCCTCTCATTGCCTAGGTCCGACTGTCTCTCGAGACAGATCCTAGTTTCATAAAATTTGTCAGTTTGCTTGCCAAAGTAGGGTGGTTTGAATTTGGCTTTGAACATTTTAAAGCGCGTTTAAATTTGGTCAAACCAAACTTTGAATGTCATCGCATCACTACACGTGTTTGGACAGTGGGGTTACTGTGACATTCGTTTTTTTTTTTTTTTGGCTCGACCTACAGACGGGAATTGCTTTTCTACGATTGTGAAACTGGGACCAGGTATACATTTATTTTCGTTTTTACTTGCAGTTAGTGAAGGCAATCATAATATCAATCATGGGGCCTTTTACTGGTTAGACGGAGTCCGTAGTACTGATGAACACAATAAGTGGGTCTGGAACACAACCGGTTCGGAAATTACTTACCTCAAATGGCATCCGGGATCACCAGACGACCTATTGGGATATGAAGACTGTATTGTTTTTGGGCCAGGTGAAGGCTTTGACAGGCCGCATAATGAATATTACTGGAATGACCGTTCATGTCGTCATGAAGTTCTTGCTTTGTGTGAATATGACATTGCATAATTTCATTAATACCGAGTCAAATTAGATTAATTCGATTTATTTGAAGAATAAAGCTTTGCTTAGCCTGGTACATTGTTAAGATTTAATTATAAATATGCTTTGATACTTTTTTATATTGTACAAACAGTCTCATAGCTTGAAGTGGAGTTGGGTGACGGGGTTCAAATCCCAACCCTTACCACTCCCAACCCCAGGAATTCTTAATTTCAAAGTATTGCGTTTGGAAAGATAGATAAAAAAATAAATACTTTTTTATTTTTTATTGATTTATTTGTAAAAATAAGTATTTTTCAATATATTAAAAGCATCCACAACCACGGAACTGTCTCAATGTAAGTCTTATCAGCTCGATATGACTGATCACATGTTTGGCTTCTGAATTTCCGTTTCGGAAACGGAAATCAAATTTCAGTCTCGCAAAACCCAATAAAGTTGAAAAACGTTCACGGAAATGGGAATTACATGCAACTTGTCCGAATTAAAACTCCAGTCAAGTAAGGAATAAAAAATGCAAGTGACAATTTAAAAAAAAACATGAGCGGGTAACATATTTTCTATCATTTCTGGTAAATTGAACACATAATGGGTTATTACAGGTGATAACACGAATCTTCACATTTCATACATTCTTATTTTACATTCTAAATTTGTCAATTTGTTTTGAAAGTAGTCCATTTTGTGTCTATTTCCAAAATCTTCATACACACATACAAGCCTTAATAGTTCCTGTGCCTTTCCTTGGTACGTCTTTCGTAACCACAGTACGTCATTTAGAGATATGTACACTGTCTCCAACGCCTCGTAAGTATCTACAATCAAGGTACTTGTCAGCATTTCATATACCGACTCTTTCAATTCCAAAGCTTCCGTCAGGAACCGTATTGCTTTTTCATGTTTTGATAGTCCAAGATAACATTTTCCTAAATAAAGTAAACTTTCAACCGTATTTAAACTATCTGGGAGAATTTCCCTTCGCATATCTAAAGCTTCTTTCAAATACGCTTTGGCTTCTTTCAATCTGTTCTGCTCATAAAGAACTTGGCCTCTGATATGTTTAACAAGTGCTTTCGTATCCTCGTACAATCCAGGATATTTGGACAATCTTTTTGTGGCATCATCCAGGGTGTCGTAAGCTTCCGTAAACTGACCTAAGGTAGCCAATGACAGAGCTACGTTTGTCTCGGACATGACAACCGAATGGTCAGTGGCACCTGTTCTAATCTTTATGTCCAGACTTTGTGTGAAACACGCGTGTGCTTTCTCGATATCTCCCTTACCCTTGAATAATTCTCCCATGTTGTTCTTGACAGAACCGATAAAAGGATGGTCCTCAGTTTTATATACCTCTATTCGTCTTTTCAGAGATTCGAGATGGAATTTTTCAGCTGCTTCAAAGTTTCCTAAAACGAAATGAAAGAACTTTAGTGAGCAAGGTCACGCACCCCAGATTCAAACATATTGGACCAAAGTCGTTACCGTAAAAAGTAAAATTAAACTAGAAAAACTGTGAGCCATAGCTCACTTTCGTACCCCCGCTCCCCCACATAAAACAATCCATCGGATCAAATTTTTAAATAGGAGGTGCTCATCTACTTTATATTTACATTCATGAAAATCCATTGAAGGGGTTAGGAGGAGTTGGGGATAAGAGATAGGTACGGTGTAATGGAAGGACGGACTTAAGCGGTGGTATAATGAATAGAGCAGAAGGAAAGGTCAACTTGATCGGTAACTTGTGGTAGACTTGCATACCAACAAATAAGTTAAAGATGTGCAAGCATTTTGGAACAAAGTGGGGGAAACGGGCGGACTGACGGACTGGTCATAAACATTATACCCTCCACAAGTTGCGTGAGGTATATTGATTTTTGGAAAATGAACGTTAAAAAATAAACGGTCAGGTTTCTGTTTTACCACATACAAGGGTAAATAATTAATGAATAAGGACTTCAGCAATGTGACCTATTTATAATAATTGAGGGTCAGTCATTATAGATGAGATGAGTTAAGGTTTTACCCTCCAGTCAATATTCTTTTATTTATATCGAGGTGGTCACTTCAGGGATGGAGGAGGAAACCGGATAGTATTAAGAACAAGTTATAGACGAGATGACCAATTAGGTAAATTATAATAAAACTAAATGGTGATTGTTTATTGGTTATTAAACTATCTATCTATGACCTTGTTAATAATGAAGTGTTTGACTTGTGGGGGGGGGGGGATTTCAAACGCCTAAATGACCAATTGTACAACACGTGTAATAATAATGCAACAAAATGGGTAACTATTAATCATGCTTCAAGATTTGTGTAATTACACCAATCAAAAACAAATTACCGGTCCGTGTCCAAAACAAAATACCAAAGCAACAGAAAACTTTGAAAAGCGGCAAATTAAGTGAAACGGGTCAACTTCCACCTTGGACATGAGACCGAGTTCTCCGAGTAAGTACATTCTAACTAGCTAGCTACAGATAAATCTATTTTCCTATGTATTTTTGTAATCAGTGTCATTACCTGCATAAACATGGAAGACTCCCAGGGTGTTGAGTGTCTGCAAAATGAGAGTATCGTGCTGGAGACCAAGATCATTCTCTAACTTCAATGCCATAGTCAAAATACTACAATTATAGATAACCAGAATTTAATATCATTCTTTCACTGAAAATGTCTGGAATTAATACATTAAGATTTGAATTCTAAATAATTTTGTTAGTTTTCAAGATATTTAGAAATTTCAGGCACTATTTTGAAATCCACTTCAAGTTTGTGGTATCTGGGTTTTTTTTATTCATACGATTCATTTAATGTACCATAAATATTGCCAAACATTGATAAAATTTAGAAAAATTGCGAAAATGGGAAAACCACATGTATCATGCCTTTCATGTTAAAAATATATGTATAATCAAAAGGATGTTTTGCCGACTTTTACGCATGTTAACGCTTAGGTCAAAATATAACATTGATTGTGATTACTTTTTGATAAACATGGGAAAAGTGATAAACATCATAAAAATGTCAATTTTGCGATACAAAAATTACTATCACTGAATATGAACCATAAACCTTAAATTAAATGATAAGGTAGCTCAAGACAAGTTGGTCTGTAGAATTATAGAAATCCTGTTACAAAATTACACAGGTTGAATAAGTAAAGTTTTACGTTTTTACCTTATGGCTTCTTGTATCTTTCCTTGACTTCCAATATTCCATCCTAATCGTTGATAAGCAAATGCAAGCTCGTATTTAACATTAGAGAACGAACTTTTATCTAACACATCTATAGCAAGTCTGTAATTATCCTCACCATTCTTCAGATCCTCCTTGTTTAGAAATTGATAAAAAATAAAATTATTACCGGCTGTCTTTAGTTCATCATGCAAAGTATTTTTTGAAGTGAAAATGTAATGTTGTGTAATAATGCAGTATGACAGATGTTTCATACATATAAATAAAATATGTAATACGATAAAATTCAACAGATATTTAATGTAAAGATGCGTTTTAGTGAAATTATATCAACTTAAGATCAACAAGCAATGACACTGTCCAATGGAATAGCAAACATGGCGACTGGTTGTAGATTTAAATGTTTATTAAGGCAAACACAAACTTATCCGTTAACATCAGTTTGTATTATTTTACCTT
Source organism: Anadara kagoshimensis (assembly GCA_021292105.1). Taxonomy (NCBI): domain Eukaryota; kingdom Metazoa; phylum Mollusca; class Bivalvia; order Arcoida; family Arcidae; genus Anadara; species Anadara kagoshimensis. The sequence continues at coordinate 49,356,071 of CM037865.1, forward strand.
CCTATTTTGTTAGCAACAGCAAATACTACATAAAACATCCTTGCTACCAAATTTTGTGACACAACATTGCGCCAGTTAAAAGCTAGTCATTACACAATTAAATTTTGAGGACTTGTCGTTTTGAATTCGTTACAATTTCAGTCATTTAAAAACATCTTGCCATCTAATTTGTTTTGTATTGTTAAAGAATATAACATAGAGCTAATGTGTATGGATTTCATTAAAATATAAAGTAATAAATGTATATTTTACTTTTATATTTGTCAATGCAGCTCCATATGACACTCTTACAAGAGCTTCGTCTACTTTCATTTTGTTCTGCAAACATAACCGTATACACTGCTCATAAAAGTGAAACCCTTCCTCTGCAACGGAAAATAGAAACATCATGACCTTGATATTGATTACATGAATAAATTTATCCGTAATACATCATCCATACTAGGAAATATTAAACATCGCCACAAAGCATGTCAAGTTTTTTTTTAAGAAAACTAATAGCCATGAGTTGCTTACAGTTCATCCGATAAAAAGAAGAGCTTCATGGTGGATCTGTCAGTGATTCCAAGCAGCATTATTCAACAAGACAAGACTACTACAATTGAAGGTTGTATAAAGACGCTTCTATTGGTAATGGGCAATAATTAAAACATACACATGTATAGTGTGTTGGCTTGTTGTTTTGTAAAATAAGAATTATTTGCAATCTTTAAATGTGCGTATTTGTGGACTTAGTTATGAATGGTTCAAGGTCCTTTAAAGATACTAATATCCATACCATTTGTCTTTTACCCAAATGCTCATCAAAAGAAGGAATGGTATAATTATCAAAATAAGCTGTCTCAAAATGCGTTTGTTTTTGTTTTTTTTTGGTTTTTTTTTTTTTTGTTAAAATTACGTTTATCAATAAAAAATAAGCATGCAATCTTTTACCAAGAAGAAAAAGTATGTTTATGAAGAGATAGGTTGATAAAAAACACATTCTAATAATTTAAGAAATTTAATCTAGATGATAACTATGTATTACTTACTAGCCATAAAATACTGGATTTCTCCAGTAGCCTTTCTAGCCAGCTCTATGAACACGGGATACGTGTCCTCTGTTGAGTATATCACATCAGTAAATAACTTCAGGAAATTCTGGTGTTCGAGGTTAAATGTTGCCAGAGCATCCATAAAATGCCTAGTCCGAAATCGCAAAATGATTTCTTGTAATATTTTGGAAAATATCGAACAATACCTCTTTCTCACATCTAAAATTGACAAATTTGGTAATTAATAGTGTGTTAATGTAATAAAAATAAAATCCATGTCAAAATCACAATCCCAAAAGACAAATATACCAGTCCATGTTCAAACAACAATCCCAAAAGCGAAGTAAAGACTAGCAAATCAACTAAAAACATGAACTTCCACCAGGTAAGTGAGAAGGTGCACTCCGGTTTAATTTGGTTGACTTCTAAAAATAATCATTTCATTTTAGAAAATATGTAAATATTATACATGTAACTGTTTTGGATGTTTTAAGTCCATATGTCTCCAACGTATATTTCATGATGATAGGCTAGATGAATATCCCAATAATCCGGAGGCTGTTAGCGTCTAGGCTCTTGGTTTACATTACAGTACTGTCAAACCTGTCTTAAAGGTCACTCCTATATAAGGTTTATTTCCTTTCAAAGGCCATTAAATTTTAACCCAATTGCCGTTTATTCATGTTATTAGAACCTGTATATAAGGGTCTAACGCCCTTAAAGGTCACTTTTACATGTCCCCTCATATGGACTTTATAGACATAATGTAGTTAATTAAAAAATATATGGATTTAAACAAAAGAACATTGCTTTTCAATTTTATTATACCTGTCACATTTTCTATCTTTAAGAAATTCTCCAAGCAGTCCCTTAGAATGGCGTAAATATCGAAGCGATTTCTTTCTTGGTCAAATTTTGTCACATAACTTCTTGTCATTGGCTTCAGTGTCGTTTCCATCGTTTCGTCTTCCGATTTGTCATCTGATAAAATTTAAAATTGACGTAAAAATGTATAATAAATTTTAAGCGCCGAATCAGACAAAACTTGGAAATCAGTTCTTTTGTATCACTAAAATTACTAGTTAGTTTCCCTGTGGATAAATTACTAAAATATCTCAATCTGGCCACTAAAATTCAAAACACAACAGTGATGCACTAGCAAACTTAATCTACTTGCACTTACAAAATTTCAAATAACACATTTCTAATTAGTACCCTAACTATTGTCAGCATGTCATAATTGTTATGTTTAATACCATCAATTAACGGTAGTTTTTAAAAATATTACAAAATCACTGGTAACAGCGACTACGCCACAACATGCCATATAAACCTAACATTTGCAACCAGTGGCCCTGCAATAGGCATTATAAAATGAAAAAATAATCCCATTTTATCAAATAATTTATTGCCGATGACTAAATCCGCCTATATTGAAAGTCTATATCCAAAACGTTGGACATCATTTATAAAATGAACAGGAAGTGACAAATGACAAGAACAAAACCATGCTATTGTTAACCAAGCTAAAGACTTTATATGAATGAACTGTGGCTATAACACAGACACCAGAAATCACGTTATTTCATGAATTGTTAATATACAAACTCCAACATACTTTTTTAAAAAACCTTCCAATGCATACTACATACCGAGTATTTCAGATGCTTGGTTGACATTGAATGTTCCGGGAATATATCCTAAAACAGCAAGCCGCCTTTGTGATTCTTCTGATAGTCTCTTCAAATAACTTAAATAAATATAATCTGAAATGAAATCAAATTATGTATCAAATGGTTAGGTTAGGTTAGTAAAAAGTCTAAATATGCTTCAACAACACAAGGAAGGGCTACCGAGTTGGCTTATCAAGTTGTTTCTTTAAATAAGGCATAACGAGTTTAGTATTTCAATGTTAGTTCATGGACCACTGCTTGAAAAATCAGTAGGTTGGTTTGGGGCTTTTTAGATTTGGACTATAACCACATCATTGGATCTTGATATTTCCAAAAACTACGACCCCAATACGTGTCTCGCGTATTTTGTCTTGTTTGGCTGTTCTAACACATGCTTGTACTGTGTTGGTTCTCAATTGTGTTTATTGTTGGCCAGTACATGTAAATGATTTTAATCTTAAAACTATTCATATAATGAGCCGAACCTGGCATGCATTATCAACAAGCATTAGGACAGTGGTGACTATCTTAATTTGATCATCGGAGATCATAGCTTTTTATCCTTACTGCTTATCATGCAAACGATATTTTGAGATACAGTTTTCAATTTAAACTTCATGCGCGTCGTTACAACAATAATCAGAATTGACAAACAGATGCGATGTTAAAGATTGAATATCCGAATTAGATACCTGCTGAAAACGGTCGACTTTAAATCATTTCAAATATCAAACACTTACCGAACTGTTCTCCTTTTGGATAGAATTCCCCACTCAATACCTTCAGCCGAGATGTTTTAGTAAAGTTTGTCACAATGTCCTCAGGGCTGTAAATGCTGGACATTTTGTTTTCTAGCTCTGACGCTATCATCAACAAGGCTAAAGGAAGACCTTCGCAATATTTGACAATGTCATGTATATAGTCCCCGAAATCCACAGATGGTGCTGCAATCTGCAAAAGATTCTTCGATTCATTTCCCGATAAAGAAGGAACATCGACCGATCTGACATATTCGCCAGTAAATTCAGGATCTGATGTTGAGGTTACTAGGATTTTCACGCCATTACAACACTGTAGTATAAACTCAGATACATCCTTAAATTTAATGTTAATTTCGGGATTATCAACAACATCCTCTGCATTATCAAAAACGATAGCAGTTGCCTTATCATTATCGAGTCTTTTACATATTTCTGCCAATAAGTCATCGTCATTGTCAAAAATATTTTGAATTTTCAATTTTTCGCACAAATGAAGATATAATCGTCTTAGAGACGATGATTTTCTAAGATCTATCCATATATATGTAACTTCCGCGTTTGATTTTGACTTGTTATGTAAAATTATTTCCTGTACAAGTCGAGTTTTCCCTACAGATCTCAGTCCATAAAAACCGAACAAACGATAACAATCCCATTCTGTCTCTACTCTATCTAAAATATCCTTCCTACCGACAAATGGAACTTCAGAATCCATTTTCCTTATGCCAATACAGCGTCCATAGAAACTAGTTTGGAAATTCACATTTTCCAGATTTTTCGACGGTGACGATTCTCGTGACTGTAAGTCAGCCACTGTTGTTATTGTGCTATAAATAGTAGTTGGTTTTCCACTGTCGATCCTGTAGTTAAGTTAAAAGTTAAAGTCTGTCCCCAGCCATTAGGCCCATCAGGCCGGAGCTTATCCCGGTTTCTGTGGCGTTAAGCGACTGAGAGTACAAGACTCTCCCCTGAATGGGACGCCGGTCCATCGCAGGGTTAACCCCCAGCATTTATGTTTCATGTAGTAAAGGGAAATAATCCATGCCTAAAAATAGATCTTACCTATTTTATAGGTATTATACTATTAAACAATGAAGTAACCTATCAAATAGGTATAGGAAAACAACACTGACCTGTTCGTTTATCCTTTAAAATCCTTTTTACATATTTATTACGGACAAGTATATTTATCTGTAGGGAATACAAGTACATCATTGGAAACACTATTACTATTTTAAGAATAAACGTCTGTATGATGTACCTATTATCGCGTATCCAAACACTACACAGGTATTAGATGGATCAAGGTCTGTATCCGTTATCTGAAGTTGTTGCAGAGTTGGTAGAAAATCATCAGCGGCCACCTGTCTAAAGTTCATATTGGTGTGAAACAATGACATTTGTGCCATCTTTTACATCCAAAAGGTTTAGAAATGACACACCAATGAAAAATAACAAATACATTATCACAAATAAAACCAACACAGCAAAACTATGCTTTTTAACTTTAAAAAGAATCCTAGAGAAAACGCCAAAACATCTTCCAAATATAAGTATGAACAGTAATATCACAACATAGCAAAATAGTGATGAAGCCTGTAAATATTTCTTCAGTCCAACATACGCTAGTAACAAGAACAGGTTAGTTTTCAATAAACTCTTATGATTTGGTTGCACTTTCATTTGTATTTTTTGCGATTTTGTCAGCGATTTTATTGCTGTGTTGTACTGACCCCTCCTCAATAAAATCTGGCCTTGTGTCGTCAGAAGTGTACATCTGGTACCTGGAAATAGACCATGGTACTTGTCGAGTCTTTTAAATGCTTCATCCAGCATGTCTAATGCTTGTGCATGTTGGCCCATTTCTGATAGCGACACGGCAACATTGTTTTGTGACAAAGCAATAAAATTCTCTGGAGCACTTCTCCTTACTTTAACCTTCAATCCAAGTTTGTAATATTTTGAAGATTCTTTAAAGTTCCCAAGTTTGCGATATAAAACACCAAGATTATTGTAACAAGAACCAACTAGCGGGTCATTATGAGCTTCGTCACCGCGACTCTTTAAACGTCTGTCCAAAACCTCCAACAAATATTCTTTTGCCTCTCTCATATGTCCTTTAAATAAAGAAGTGAATCTTAAAATTCAAATATAGAAATGCTTACTCCATTATTAGATTTTCAAAAAGACAAGAACAATGCACCTTACGTGTTGTCAACTCTTTTGTTTATTTGTTATATTAATACCGTTAATACCGTCATCAGTAATGATTTTACTGAAGAGAAATTGCAAAATGGAATACTCTCAGAATATTTGTCAAATCACATGCTTTTGGGCGAATCTAGATGGGACAGTTTTAATAATCAAAACTGTGAATGTAGGTAACAGTTTTTTTCTTCCTTGAATTAACACAGTGTTACAATATAAAAACTAAACCGTTAAAGAACTTTTTATGCGTTCGCGTATACGTATTTGTTAAATACACATTTGGCGGTTGTAGCTAGGTAAACAGGAGGTGCTTACCCTTCCAGAGCACCCGGTCTCACTTCCCTGGTGGAAGTTCGCGTATCTAACCTGACTTGTCAGTTTCAAAGTTTTTACTTTGCTTCTGGATTGCGATTCGGACATGGATAAGTATGTCTATTTTTTTTATTGTGGAGTTTTTACAACAAAAACATACAGCAGACGTCCATGGACACTTACCAACATTTGAGCTGCAGAAACCAAGTGACATTAGAAGCCTGAAAAGAGTTTTCCCTCTGTCCAAATCAAATATTCCAAATGACTGCAGAGCATTTACAATAGTACTTCCCGTACACATGTACATGTGTGACAATCCCAACACTGACATGGTGTTCAGCATTATACGATCATCATAGCTGACTCTTATTTGAGTAAGTAATTCTAAAGCTTTTCTGGTTATTCTGTAAGACAAGAAATACAATTATATATGAAATAAGTATGTATAGTTTCAGCCAGGAACCTTGCCTACCATCGTTAATTTACATAAAACCATTTAATAATTACATATAACACAATAAGCATATTCCACTTTTTGAATTTAATCATAACATACATTAAAAAGTGATATATGACATGAATTTTATGATTAAATTATAAAATGGTATATGACACAATCATTCCACCAAACCACAATTTTAATATCACTTTTTCAATCTTTTGAAAATCAGAACGAATACTTTGTTTTCACCCAGATTTGGAGTATATAGTAAACCATAAACTATGAGAAAGAACAACATAATGCATGATATAAGTTGGCTAACAACCTTATTCAGTTCGCAATGCTAAAACATGTCATGAACACCACCTTGCCTGACCAAAGAGTAATTAAAGGTTATTTTTAATATAATAATTATCTTAATGTTATTATGCAAACGTGTTTTATTCCTGATCGAAACCTTTAAATTTGTTTTCAACTTAATATGTCAGTTTCAAAGTATTTACTTTGTTTGGGATTGTGATTTGGACATGGATCGGTGAGTTTGTGTTTAATTATTATCACCTTAATGCGTCCTGGTATTTTCCTTGTTCACTGCGATTGTGTCCTTCAAGTTGATATGCAGCTGCTAGTTGGTGTAAATGAATATATGACAGTGTCTCTTGAGTATTTTCAAAGGTCTTAATGGCAGTACGATAATTAGTTTCTGCAACCTTTAATTCGCCCTGAAACGTGGAAATACGTACATTTTAATTGAAATTAAAAGACGCACATCAAAATTGAAAAAAAAGGATTATACACAACATTGGGTGTTTTACAACAGCCAATATAGTACATGTCATGTACATGAAATGTTTCAAATGCACAAACCAAAAATGCATAAGCCAATAAATTATTTAAAGAAAAAATTAAAATTAAAATTAAATTTTTAGCTTTAAGCTGGCCATTTGGAAATACAACACATTACAAACAGACAACTTGTCAAGAAAAATAAATTTGTATAATGTGCATTTTGTTGATAGAGAATGATTAATATATCAAACAATTTATTACATACAAAATCAAAAACAAACATACTATAGTGCAGAAAACAAGTTCAAAAGAGGTATTTTGGTAACATATCTTTTTTCTTATTGAAGTCATAAATTAATGTCGCATATCAGTATTTTTCAAATTTTTTGCCGCACCAGACTATATACATTTAAAAATTTTGAAAATAAAAGGAAAAAAGTTGTTTAAGAAACTATCATTAAAATTTTGCTCTTGTTTACAATGCTTTGTGGTTGGAAGGTAGACAAAGTTTCAAACAGCCAACAGGACAGGTAATAGGTCATATGCAAATAGGCAACATGCCATTTTTGTCATTTCATATGCAAATTAGCTTTCTTTCTCAGGTACAATAGATGTATAAAGGTGATAGATAGGTTTGTATACAATGTTAAACACTGTGCTATTTATAGTAAAAATGCGTGCTAAAGTAGAGTTATAGTGCATTGTATAAATAAAGGAATGTTTTATGGATTCACATGGAACAATTATTGTTTCCAAACATGTTTGAAATGTAGGTCTACATATAAAGGCCATGAACCCAATTTTAATCTGCATAATGGGTCAGGTAATATTCAATTGTGTAAACTTCCACCCTCTACACAAATCTCCAAAGAGGCATTTGAAATTAGTAATGATTACTTAAACAACTTTTTTGTTTTTCTACCAAAAATTCTGAAATTACATGACTTGATGCGGCAAAAAATTTCATGAAAAATGGTGTATTGGGTTTTAATATTCAATTTGAAATAAAATAAAATATTTTACCAAAATACCTGTTCTGAACTAGTTTTCTACACTATAATCCATGTCCAATCACATTCCAGAAGCAAAATAAAATTTTGAAACTTATTAGTTATATTAAACACTTCCACCAAGGAAGTAAGACCGAGTGCTCCGGAAAGGTAAGCACCTCCTGTTTAGGTAGCTAAAACAACTATTTACCCTTAAGTCTGTTAAAGCACACCCGTATGCTACTTGAACACACGCTTCGTCAAGTGGTTGGTTATACTTCTTAGCCATCTTAAGACATTCTTCGTAAAATCTAAAACTTTCCTCTGTAACAAAAGAGAACATAAAACATAGATATTGGTACCGCAAGGGACATAATTTTAGTCACTGATACTTTGTTACGTAATACTGATGTTAGACGGTAATGTTGAAATAAGTGTTAAATTAAATTCGTTTTCTTCTACTTTCAGTTCCCTTACTTTCTTTTCATACTTTATATGTTTTCCAATGTGCTGGTTATTCGTGTCATTATTTTATACTATGGCGTTTTTGGCGACTGCACCAAAGACTTTTTTCAATTATAGATAAGCATAAATTATACATAGAATAGCAAAATTTGAAGTGGTTTGTCGCAGTATCAATAAGCCGAATAACCGAATACAAACTCGCATAAACGATATTCACACACACACACACACACACACACACACACACACACACACACACACACACACACAGTGTTCAGAAAACTAGTGTACAATCCCAAAGTTGGACATTGGTATAACACTACTGTCATGACTGCCATATTATATTTTTTTCATTAAAAAAATCAAAACTTTATGATATAACCTTACTACTTAAGTACTTGTTGACACACATAGGAACTAAACACGGCTACTTCCATTTGGCTACTTACTCCCTATGATAGTCTGTACAATTCCGGAGGTGGACATGGCTATTCGTATGTAGTTGTCATACGTATCTTCTCTACAGAAGATCACATCTGTGAACAACTTCTGGAAATTTTGCTGCTCCACATTGAAGCGACACAAGGCTTCCATGTAGTTTATTCCAAACTGTCGACTTATTTCTATAAAGTCGTCCACAAATGCTTTACAAAACCTGGCTCTTAGTTCTAAATCGTCTACAAACATTTGTAAAAAATTACATCAAAATATATATTGAAAATAGTTACTGCATGAAACAGTTAATATGTCTGTTTTGGGGTACGGATATTCGGAACAAGAATTGAGGTTTTGTAGGCGTTGCCTAAACTTATATAAACCAATATATAGAAGATATAGTTGACGTCTGTGTAAATATTTTGATAAGTATATCTTATATCTTTTTCTCTTTATAGCATGTAGTTTTTACATTTTCCCCGCATATGCTCTTACAATGCTTATTTGATCAAACGTTATTTTATTTTAGATCATTAACACTCGGGAATAAGCACTACTTAAACAAGCATTTGAAACAGTCATGGTTTGATTTATTAAATGGGGCTTTGTGTCCCAGTCAAGAATATTTCACAAAAATAATCCCGGTTGTTTTCCTAATAATTAACCAATGAAATCTATTATTGACATGTTGTTATTCCTAATAATTAACCAATGAAATCTATTATTGACATGTTGTTAATCCTAATAATTAACCAATGAAATCTATTATTGACATGTTGTTATTCCTAATAATTAACCAATGAAATCTATTATTGACATGTTGTTATTCCTTGTCATTAACCAATGATATCTTTTACCTGGTGTATCTTTCAGGATAAGAAATATTGATATACATTCTTTAATGATGTTTTGTATTCCATAGCGACCACTTCCTGTATTGCATTCTATCATGTGACGCTTTTTAGTTGGTTCTAACACTTGGTTTGTCACAACTTCCTCCGATGGTAGTTCTAAAATTAAATAAAAGATAGAAAACAAAAGTTCATTTTACGTTACTTGTTTTAACAACATAGATTTTAGGCCAACGTTCTTACAAAATATGTCGGAACATCCCCTTCTGCTTTTGGTGAGCACAGTAACCAATGGGATACGCCAGTGCACCACGTAATGTTCGTGCAGAATAATTATTACTATTGGCTTTGAAATCGTATCAGTTGACGTTTTCCTGCATAAACGACGATACTTCTGAACGTTAAGGAGTATTGGTCAAGTGGTAACTTGATTTATCTCTTTAACAATATTTGTTCTAAATATTCATGACCTGAATAACCCGTTGAATTAATGCTGTGTTTCTTCCAGATGGCATAAACTGCCGATTGCTTACATTATTGGCATTGTTTGCATGGTCATTTGTCTATCAGTCAAAGTGCAGAAAGAAAATTTTTGTCTTAATTCTTACCCAAAATTTTCTGTGCTTGTCGCGGTAAAAATGTACCAGGAATGGTAGCTAAAATTGTCATTCTAACTTGAGACAACTCTGGAAGTCTTCGTAAAAAGTCAACATAAACCGCACCTAAGTAAATATACAATACATTACTAAAACATTATAGTTTAGAACAAAACTGTTGTCAAATGCTCATATTTAATTTCTATATTGGATATTCAAATAATGGCATCGGTCGACATATGTTGCTTATGAAATATATCGCGGCATATATTACAATTTCCTGTAATCTGTTCTTCGAAGTCTTCTAGAATATGCTATTGGCTCTATGACCCAGTGTTTTATAAATTTCGACCCTAATTTATAACAACCGGGTTCGAACTTTATGTTAAAATATTTCCAACAAGTCATTCAATCTCGTCATTAACACATTTAATGATGTTGAGTTTACTGATGTCATTGACAGATCATTACAGTAACTTATGATACTATTACAAAAACCGTTTGTTTTCTTAAATATAATTTTCCTTACGTCATTTTCGCAAATTTATAATTTTGCCCTCCGTTTTTCTGGTTTGCTTGAAAAGTTGTTTTTTGCCACAAAACGAATTCACATAAACATGAAAATAAGTTCAGGTGTACAAATTGAATTTGTATTGCCCTTTTCATTGTACGAGTATTAGAGATGGTTGATGTAACTGTTACTTGCGATCTGGCTGGCTTAGGACAACATTTTCACAAATCATCATCATGGGCCATATAGCCTTATAGCCAAAACACACTTTAAATAATTCACGGTAAAATATTTATCGAAGAACATCCAAAACATAACTCGTTGGTTTTATTACCTGTATTTGGTCGTCAGTTATAATGTAAAGGAAAGAGAAAACTCACCCATTCTGTCATTTCTTGGATAAAATGCGGGACTGAGCACCAAAAGCCGGCATGTTATTAAACGCTCAACAATATCTGCAGGATCTAAGATACCAGTAGATATGTCCAGCTCTGAAGCACATATCAGCAGAGCCAACGGAAAACCTTCACAAAGCCGTGCTATGGTTTCCAGGCAACCACTAAAATCGACATCTGGGGCTTTGGCTTTTAAGAGTTCAACAGATTCGGGTTCTGACAAAGGATCAAGGTCAATTCGACAAGACTTGTGCAATGAACATGTCGTATCCAAGGACGTTGTTGATATGATAAATATTTTGACATTTCTGCATTGATTTAAAATCGAGTTACAAATATGGAGAAAATGGTCGTGAAAATGTTTGTCTAACACATCTTCTGCGTTGTCAAATACTATCACTAAGTCAGTTTCCAATTTCATAACCTGAAAACATACTTTGTATAACCAAATATTTTCTTCTTCGTCAAGTAAACGCATATTTAATTTGGCAAATAAAGAAATAAATATCCGTCTCATGGAAGAAATTTTTTTCAAATCAATCCATATTTCGGATATGTCTTGAAAACGGCGCACGTAAAACAGGAACTTCTTGACAAGGGCTGTTTTGCCGATAGAAGGGTAACCATGGATACCAAATAACGAACATTTATCCCAGGAATCTCTAAGCTTCAACAATTCTTTTCTTCTTCCAACAAATAATGTATTTTCTATATCCATTCTAAATAGAATATAAATACATATCTTTAAGATATATTAAAATGTCAGTTAATGAACATTAATTACTAAAAGCATATGTGCGATAATTATTATTCTCTTTTTTGCTTTTCTTCTTGTAATTTATTTATTTATTTATTTAATTGATAATAAATTCATCAATTTATTTATTTGATATTTGTATCTTCGTGTTGATTTATATATTGTAATATAGACTTATTGATTGAACTGATATTGTGAAATTTTGTCCCGAGTTGACTCGACATTTGCACGAGCTTGCGAGTACAAATGTCGAGTCAGCGAGGGACAATATTTCACAATATCAGTTCAATAACCGTTTTATTATATAGCAAAAGAAATTTCGTTTACTTACGTCAAGTATTTCATGACATCTAAAATATATTTGTGATTTTATATCATGTATGTCATAAAAAATTGATATTCTAGTCGTTGTTTAGTGTTGTATTAACCATTGTTGCATTGGGTTAGATCCTATATTGAATGGTGTTTAAAAACTTTAAGGTAAAAAAAATTGTTAGAGTTATCTCCCTTTACACGAATAGTTGTAGCATTTTCATAATGAAATCCAACTACTTTCATTTTTACAGTTTTTATTTTAAAATGTTTAATTTTGAATGACACCAAAATGAATTTTGACTGACTAAATTCATTTTTTAAATTTAAAATCATCCTACCAAATAGGGCTGTATTGACATTTTATATGTTTCAAAGAGCTATTTATAACTGTTTTAAAAATCAATATCGTTATTCATTTTTTAAAACATAGACAAAACTGTTTTAACGATGAACTCACTGTATATATTGTGTAACAAACCGTTGTTAAATTTCCCCGTGCTTTTACCTGTGTAAATATTTATACTGCACTCATCGTCTTTGTCGAAGTCAATGTCAACGTGTATTTTCATCTGTGACGGTCAGGGCCATTCTTTCCTACTTTCGTTTTAGATTACATTAAAAAACATTCATTCAAAACACATACATGTGTGGTAATGGTAAAGTTGATCATCAAAATAACTGTTTATACTTTTGTCTAAGTTGTATTGATTAAATCTATTTCCAAATGCCCTATTCGTAGTTAGAATTACATATACTAGTAACCGTTTTATAGCAAGGACCAATATACTATTATTTATTGTTTAGGGTACATGTTTATAATACATGATTAATTCTTTATATACTGTGTTTCGTCTAGAAGTATCTTCGAAAAATTGCTGATGCGACGTTCATCAAAATTCAACAACAGCCAAATGAGTGTTTATGTATCATTAGTGAGAAACAACTGAACATGAACCACAGATTCTATCGAATGATTTTGATATTGATATAAATGTTATGATACTACGAGTATGTTACATTATGTACATATATGTATATCGCATGTTTAGCATGCTTCAGTTTTTGTCAATTAGCATTCTGAATAACATTTTGTTATTTCGATCTAGCCAATTCTGTATGCAAAATACAGAACATTTGTGAAATGAAACACAGACATACATCTTATGTATCTAGCTGTAAAACCGGTTCTAGACAACAACATAAAACAACAGAGACCTCACCACAACAAATAAGTAAAATAAGAAAATAACAAGATACTAGTGGGTGCGTGGGCTTAATCGAGATAATGGAGGAAACTGGAGTAAAAAAAAATGGGGAAAATGGGGAAAAAATTACATTCGGCAATCCATATAATAATAATAATAATAATAATAATAATAATAATAATAATAATAATATTTTATTCGACACGTTATTAAGCATAAAACTGTAAAATGTATCTACAACACGTTAAAATATTAACACCTTGCCAAACTGACTTATGAGCCACCAATAAAACGTTATAATAAGCATTCTAACACTAGAATTGTCCAGTAGGAATCGAACTTAGACGGCAAGAGTAGCTGTGATTTGAAACCCAGCGCTTGAGAACACTGGACAAACGATGTCCATGTCTAAAATGGATTGTTTCTAGTTCACGTGTACGTAAAAATAATGGTACGATATATTGAACTTAAAAGTGAAAAATAAAAACGACCCTGATTGATTTACGTAAATTCTCTTTGTTTTATTTTTGTCTGTAAATTTAATTGTTTTTATATTTTCTATATTTATTTACTTATAATTATAAATCAGTGGACTATATGACGTCTATTACCGTAAAAGTACATATATTTGTTACCTTAAAAACATACACTACAGGCCCGTCGAAACTTTAATACTGGCGATAACGACTTAGTATCGTATAGAAAGCTAATTCATAACCCTATATTTGTGGACATCTTTTTGACAGCTTCTACCCATCTCTCTACAGCTATTCGGCTACTGTGAGTTCGAGTCCCGCTCAGACCACATGTGGGAAAGTGAATTTTCCTTGTCATTGGTCTTTAATGTTTCACCTGGCATCAGTATAATGGACTTGGGAGAGTGGCACGCTTGTCTGCGGCGTACTGACTCCGTGAGCTAGCACGTTAAAGTCGCCCTAAGTGTGCGCCAGTACAAGGCAGACCATAAAACACACGCGCACTTCACAAACATACACGAACTTGTTCATAGATTAATCCATAGAGATTAATAGAATAGTTCTCGTCGCGAATAACTGAAAAATTGCTGATGCGACGTTAAGCAACTTTCATTCAACCAACCAACCAAACTATTCGACCACTAGCTATCCATATCTCGGTCGCTGCGACTCCCGCTCGACGGTCAAGCTGCGACTAATTTTTGTTGGGTCAGGCCCCAGTTTCACAATCATTCCTTAGCTAAGATTTTCCTTAACTTAAATTTAGCAAATTTTTGTAATCTCTTTTTAGAACTACAGGTGAATATTTTTGCCAAAACTAAACGCAGATGTTTTAATCTAAAAGAGATCTTTAAAATGACACCTTAAATACCTCAATATCTTGGAAATTAACAAAATTATATCGATTTGAAATTTTGCAATATTTAAGTTAAGGAAAATCTTAGCTAAGGAATGATTGTGAAACCGGGGCCTGACCCAACAAAAATGAGTCGCAGCTTTACTGTCGAGCGGGACCAGTGTTAATTTTTCGACAGGTCTGTACCGTAAATCCCGTAAATGAATTCACAACATATAATACTTTATCTGTAAGACATACGAATCGCTGATCTTAAAATTACCCTGGGGATATACATTTAAAGTATTAAAAATTAATTAAGTTCAAACTATCGAAAATAAGGATTTTAGACAAGTTAAAGTTCAATTTTATTAATTTTAAGATCCCTTTAAGTGTTAATTTTAAAAGAAGGAAAGAAGATTCCAAATAATCCTTACTTGAAAAATTTAAGGTACCTCATTGAATTTAATTTAAAATATTTTAAAACTGAGATTTAGAAATATTCAATTATTAGTATACTAAGAACTTTTTAAAAGTTATAATATTGAAGATTACCTTAAGTGGATAAAACCTTTTGTCAACATTATACCCGGGGTATTACATGCTAAAGACAATATTGTTGGACGAGTGACTGGCACCGGTTTTTGTTTTTCTACCGGCTGTTTACGTATCTAACGGTGCCTGGACATCAGTTTTTATACCGACGTGTCTCCGCTAACTTGCATCATTGTGATCACACATTAATTACAATAGGATTTACTTTTTTATGTCACAACTTTCAGTTCAAATGGCACCACTAATTGTCTTCGCCTTGTAATAGGGATTTTATGTTATAAATGACACGGTGCATACCGGGTGTATATTACAGAGCGGTTTCTTTGTGAAATTTCACGTTCAAAAAGGCAACGACGAGTTATATAGCAACATTTTATAAAAATGAAGTTGTTATTAATATGACAGAATACAGATTTTGTTCATTTTCATGGAATATTTAGTGCATTAGAAATTTTCACGGAACAAAAAAGTTGTAGAACGGAACCAAAAAAATTGTGAGTGCTTACAACGACTGCATTTCTGTTCTTAAGTGGTGTGGCATTTTTTGAAATTTAAATGTTGAAAGACCTATCATAATTTATTTTTATATAAATTTAGTGGTCTACATTTTATGATTTTTCACGTTTTGTACACCATAAGTTGAGACTATTATTTTTTGTTTTGCCGACTTAGTTAATTTTGTTCGTCTGCAAAAATGACCAAACTCAATACGCCAAGAAATACTGGTGTGAAGGAACAAAGTCATGGTTCAGTGTTGTCTATGGATGGGAAAACGGAAAAAGATCAGAAAAATGAACATGTTCAAGAAATTTCCGAGACGAACCGGACAATGAAAAATGATTCATTCAGTGTAATCATCAATGAACCCAATGATTCAAATAACTCCACACCAACTAAAATTTCAAAATGGAGGAATCCAAATCTAAAACATTTAAGTAATGGGATCAATGGAAATAGTGCGGGTTCTCTAAAGAAACTAGGCCTTCCAGAAAGACGCTTTTCTGGAGTGTCGTCTGCTTCAAGCGGAAGTGGTGCAAGGGAGACAACATCGACGTCATTGTCGTTTTCACCTAGATTGAAACGTAACAAGTCAGTCAACTCTAAAACGTCCGTGTCTACTGATTTACTCCGAAGTCCACAAAACTTGAAGACAGACAAAACCGAAACTTCTTGTCGAGAAATTGTCACAAGGGTGTATCAGCTATGGGAACCTCAACTTAGTTCATCCTATAGACCTTCTTCAATCAGAATACCGTCTGCTAAAGTTTCCCAAAAACAACCAACATTTTCAGCTTTTCCAAAACACAAACGGAAGGCGATAATGAGTATGATTTCATTAATGAAAAAGAAATGATTAAATTTCATACGAACAAGGTTTGATGTTTCGTAACAACTTCATCAAAATTTAATAGCGTTTACTTTTAAAATTCAGTTTTGTATTTTGGATTCTTTGTCGATATTTGGTTAAGTTTATATCCATATTTGTAAGAATACATTAAACGGTAAGTTGATAATTTTGTTTCTTTTTTTCTTTTGTCAAAACTTTGTAACGCTTCCTTTTGGTTGTTGTTCTGTTGTTCTTGTCAAAACCGAACTTCATTTGACTGACATTTGAACTGAACAAGTTTCCTTTCTCTTACCGCTATGTAAAGAACAACAACAAATTTTTCAAAACACAAATAAACAGCGTTAGTTTTATCATCAAACAACTCATTAATGCATCATTATATCAATTAGTTTGGGAATTTGTTGTTGTGGCAACTCCTAATGGAGTCCAACGCGCGCCTTATGAAGTCCAGGCTACATTAGGCGTAGTAATTTTACCGCCTCATTATAAGTGCTCCATGCAGAAGTAATGCCCTGAAGGGTAAGTATCTCCTGTTTAGCTAGCTACGCCCGCCATGTGTATCTGCATTGGAAAATGGGGCTTGTCTGTTTATTGGAACCAAAACTGCCTATTTCTATACTTATCGAAAAAATATTTCCCCACCCATACTATAATCACACCCTTAGAATATACTTTAGGCAGTGCCAGTCTGAAATCAGCAATTTTATAATCAGCGGTCCTCCAATATGTTTATCTTTTCCTGTCTTGTTTTTGCAATTATCAGAATAAGCCAAGAACATATCTCCAGCAAATGGAACAAACGAAACATTGACATAAATTCTGCGAACTGGCATGAAATGACATTCAGTGTTGCTTAAAATAACGTTTGAAATTATTTCATCTACACTTCATACTCCTCCTAGAAAACATTAAAAATCTTTGTTAATATCCTCTTTAAATTGTATACGGTTCAAGTTTATTATACCCCCGCTTAGAAAGCGGGGGGTATATAGTGATAGGGGTGTCCGTCCGTGTGTCCGTCCGTCCTTCCGTTACACCTTAGGGTACCTATCTCTTACCCGCAACTCCTCCTAAACCCTTCAATGGATTTTCATGAAACTTTCACACAATCTTTGTGATATAATGTAGATGTGCACCTCCTATTTAAAAATTTGATCCGATGGATTTTTTAATGTAGGGGAGCGGGAGGTATTTTTTGTGAGCTTGTGGCTCACAGTTTTTCTAGTTTTCTATATAAAATCATTTAAAAAAACAAAAATGTCAGTGTTCAATTTTGTATAGATAAAGTAAATATACATGCCGTATTAGTGATTCATAATCATTGCTTGGTTTTACAAGGATTATGTATAAATATGTGTATTGTGCAAACAATTCGTTTTAAAATAAGCCCAATGTAAAAGGGCTTACAAACCACTGGATACTAAATGTCATGTCTAGTTATGGTTCTAAGTCGAAGCTCTCAATATGACATTGTATTCATTTTATGTTTTTGAATGCTCTCTCTCTCTCTCTCTCTCCTCTCTCTCTCTCTCTCTCTCTCTCTGTGTGTGTGTGTGTGTGTGTGTGTGTGTTGTGTGTGTGTGTGGTTATACACAGGCTATTGCTATATAAATTTTGTTCAATTGAGAATCAAGCACAAACGTACTGGCCCATGTTCAAATTATAAACTCAAAAGCAAAGTAATAATTTTGAAAACTGGCAAATTAAGTTGAACAAAATGGAATTGAGGCCGAGTGTGCTGGAAGGGTAAGCACCTCCTGAACAGCCAGCTACTCCAGACACGTGTTAAATCGATTAAAATATCACAAATTGAAGGCCATGCATTCGTAATGACATAGTAGCAATTCGCTCATCATTGCCCTAATTTAATTCCACAATGATCTGTCTGGAGTTTATTTTCCTATTTTCTTCACTTCCATGTTTCATCAAACGCTTTCCTGGCAAGTTTAAGGGAAGTCTTCGTTGATTCGTCGTACATTCACTGAAAATTTAGTCCCGTATTTGTAACAGATTTCCGGCTTAACTTCCTCATTGACACATATAAATCGCTGATATACTAATTTGTTTATGATAAAACATGCATAAAATAGAGGTGAAAAATTATTGACTTTGACCTTAAAACGTGAAGGTCTTTATTTTGATGAAAAAATAATAATGCGGGCATTTCCAATTTCCAGACAAGTATTATTTTAAAATTTAAAACATATAAGGGTATGCAATCTCATCTCAATATAAATACATGAGGAAATTAAAAAAATGGATTTCAAAATGTAACAAATTGTTCATTGGTCGCTTTTTTGCCATAACACCCCTATTTTAATGTTTACACCAACTTATCTACATTTCAATTGGAAGTCTTCTTTTGACTACCAATGAGGAAACGTCTTGCACCATTACATACAGAACTAGAAGAAAACAACCAATGAGGAAACGTCTTGCATCATTACATACAGAACTAGAAGAAAACAACCAATGAGGCAATGTCTTGCAACTTTTAATAAAGAACTAGAACAAAAAAACAACCAATGACGACAGTCAAAAATTTGATTTGTTTATTAATTAATCATAATCCTGACTTTCGGGCAAAAACACTTATTATCTTAAAATTGGTTAAAGCGGTTTAAACTTTTAGAGTTGAAATTGAATAAAGTAGTTCGTAGCTGAAAAAAACGTGCTTGGAAATGGCTAATGTAATCAGGAGAACGAACTGGACAAACGAATTAAATATGTAAGAAAAGCAAGGCAAAACAAGGAACACATATATTGAATACACTTCGTGAAACGTTATACAGCAAGTCTGAAGACATTAATAAATCAAGACAAGAGAGTGATGAAGCCCAATGTAGTTTGTAATGAACCAAAACATCATTATTTGTTACTAAACATGTTAATAATATGTATAAATTAGTAGATAAATGTAAATATTGTGTTACCGTGTTATTTTTATGTAAAAACAGTACAGTCAAAACTGTCTATAAAGGCCACTCAAGGGAAACAGTAAAAGTGGACAGGTGGCCTTTATGCACAGGTTCAAATAATATGAATAAAGAACAATTGCAATACAATTCTACTGGTTTTTATAAGCAGGTGACCCTTATATAGAGATGGCCTTTAATGCAGGTTGGACTGTTTTCAAACACTACCACGTGATAACTTATTTTTGAATAGTTTAATTCAGGACATGCGTAATTTTCACTGCTTTGTTCTACAGAGTCTTTCATGATGAAAATACCCTTGATATAGGAGAAAGTTAAATGAACTTAAAGTTATTGATCATGGCTTTTTTTCTCTCTTCGTCGTGATTATAACGACAGGGTATGTTTATTGCAGATCTATCATCTATTCAACTTAAATCAACTTCAGCTAATGAAGCAAAAACATATATTTTTAGAAACATATGAATAGATATCATAAATGCCCACGCCATTATCATCAGACAAATTAGTATTGAAATAGTTATGACAAAGGAAATCTGAGGACAGAAAAGTGACAATAATAGGGGCCACTGAACTTATCGAATTTTAATGACGATAAAAACAATTATATACAGAAGCACGACTTTTTAAAAATAGTTGATAGGTCAGATGCTCCATACACAAATACCGAAAACACTTACCATGTCCTGTTTGATTGGAGAGTTTCATTTAAACAGTAACTATGAAAATTTTCTGATTGTATGGTCAATCTTTTGATTGATTGTTGTTTTAAGCGTCAGTCAAGAACATTTCACTACCTTGGTAGGTATAAGAAAAGTGGCAATTATTTTTTGATTTCTAAATATCAAGTACATGGCGAAATGCTAAAATGAAAATACATGTGCGTATACTAGTATATAACGGGTAGTCAACTGCTCCCACTTTAGAAATTCTATAGAATGTTCATGTGATATTCTCTCGTTATTGTTTACTGCATCGTCACGATTTTTCCATTCAGACGACTTGTGCTACATGCTTGGCCTTGCTGTCCTCTAGATCTTTAAATGGTTTTAATAAAGGAGAAATTTAAATGAACTTAAAATACGATTTTTCCATCGCATTCAGGCGACTTGTGCTACATGCTTGGCCTTGCTGTCCTCTAGATCTTTAAATGGTTTTAATAAAGGAGAAATTTTAATGAACTTAATAAACGATTTTTCCATCGCATTCTGACGACTTGTGCTACATGCTTGGCCTTGCTGTCCTCTATATCTTTAAATGGTTTTAATAAAGGAGAAGTTTAAATGAACTTAATAAATTCACGAGTGACAATCGTGACAATGGACTTGAAGTTACTGGCCCCGGTTTCACAATCATTCCTTAGCTAAGATTTTCCTTAACTTAAATTTAGCAAATTTTGGTAATCTCATGATCATTTTGAAACCACTGATTTTTGTCAAAACTAAATGCACATTTTTTATGCTAGCAATTATCTTAAAATTGACACCTTAAGTTCCTGAATATCTTTAAAATTAACAAAATTATAACTATTTGAAATTTTGTAAGATTTAAGTTAAGGAAAATCTTAGTTAAGGAATGATTGTGAAACCGGGGCCTGATTCCTCTTATTACTAGACTCACTCATGATTATAATAATAGAGTAGGCTTATAGCGGATCATCGATAGCTTACTCCATTAACTTCTAGCTTTAGCTAATGAAAGTAAAGGTGAAAAAGTACGCAATAATCTTAACGCCATTATTTCTTCTTTTATTTATAAACTCATTATGCTTGCAATCATAGAATAGAGCCTAGGAGAAGATGATCTATCATCGGTTTGATTATAATATGTCAATCTAATAAAGTTTAGCTGCTGAAGTGATTCGATTTATTTGTAAATACTCCCACCCCCGCTATTGTAGAGTTAGTTCGTTAATGTGGAAGATCTGTAAAAAGGCACACGTACGAATAATTTAAGAGTGTAAAATTGGTTATTTTTACGGCTGCTTTCTAGTCATTGATTTTTTTAAAAGTTTTTTTATATGTTACAGTGAATAAGCGTAATCAGGGATTTCGCGTAATCCCTGATTTTCAGGGATTACATGAAATCCCCAAGTGATGTAGTAATTACGTGTAATCCCTAAATATAGTTAGGGATTTCATGTAATCCCTGATATTTTTTGGAAAAATTACACTTATTCCCTGACCATAAAACTTTAACATGCTATATGTTAATACTGTTATAACTTAACTCAACTATAAGAGAAATGAACTGATAATGACTGTTCATGACTACTACACTTATGCCAAGTTTTGGTGAGTACTTTTCATGTGATAATACAGGGTTAATTCAGCTAGATTTTTTATTATTTCTTTAACTGTCATACAACACACATCTTGTAGAACTTTATTGTTTTAACGATGAATGAAAAAGAAATAATATTTATACAAGAGTTATACAAGTTGTATAGCGAGAAGACTGAAAGATTCCTGATTCCTAAATTAAAATCCGAACAAATAATCAACAGGATGAACATGATAAAAGACAACAAACAAATGAAAAAGACAAGGGACGACTACTACATTCTTCAAAGGTAAATGCAAATAATTTACTGTTATTACAAGTATGTATAACACATTGCAATTTGCACGTGATGGCACATTGTTGCAACTAGATGTAAAAACCAACAAAATAATGTTGTTACTTTGTTTAACCTTGGTTCATGGTCAAATAGGAAGGTTTGAAAAATTGTAGAATTGGCCTAAACTAGTCACTAACTACAACATACCAAACATTTATCATTTCCGGTTTAATTGAAGATGTTCATCTAGTTAGTCACTGTGAAAACTTCCATGTGCACAAAGTGCTCTCCACATCAAGCGACTAAACGCCTTCAGCATACGTTGTTAAAACAAATATTTGAACATTACATGCGATTATGTTGTACCGATTTCTAGTACAAAATAATAATGATATAATATTATAATCAGACTAATTTAATTTTTCTTGCAGGTATGACATCATGCAGCTCGGTGATGTTTCAAAACTGATAAAAAGACAGGAATCTCCAGAAGATCCTATACGATACTTTGTCACTATAGAAGAAACCTACGACATTATACAAAAATCTCATATGGCTTTAAATCATGCAGGTAGAGACAAAATGTTAAAGGAACTGAATAAAAAATATGTGAACATTACAGCGAATTCAATTAAACTGTACAAATCTCTTTGTGAAGAATGCCAACTAAGACAACGGAATCCAATAAAGGTGTTGTAGTGAAGCCAATATTGACAAAAGATTTTAATTCACGTGGACAAGTAGACTTACTAGATATGCAAAGTATGCCAGATGGAAACTACAAATTTATTATGAACTACCAGGACCACTTAACGAAGTTTTGTGTGATTGAATGTTTAACATCTAAAAGAGCTGCAGAGGTTGCTTATAAGCTTTTAAGTAACGTGTTTTTAGTGTTCGGTGCCCCACATATCTTACAAAGTGATAATGGACGAGAATTCACAGCGGCTATCATCACAGAGATGAAAGAACTTTGGCCGGAGCTTGTTATTGTACATGGAAGACCAAGGCACCCTCAATCACAAGGGAGTATTGAAAGATCAAATGCCGATATTCATGACATGTTGGTTAGTTGGATGCGGGATAATGAGACAACAAGATGGTCTACTGGCATAAAATTTGTGCAGTTTCAGAAAAATCGGCGCCAACATGAAGGAATAAAGCGGTCGCCATATGAAGCAATGTTCGGTTGTCCTCCTAAAGTTGGACTAACAACGTCATCTCTTCCCAATGAAATTCTTTCCATGTTGTTAAGGGAAGAAGATTTAGAGGACTGTTTATCACAAGGTACTAGTAATGAACTTAGAAACCAGGCTACAGCTTCACCCAACACTTTAGATAACACTACTGATGTGAATGCCGTAGATAGCACTACTAATGCAGATACTACTGTAGACATCACTACAAATGTGAACAGCGCTACTGCTAACGTTACAAATGTGGACACGACTACTAATGTGGACACGACTACTAATGTGGACACCGCAACTAATGTGGACACCACAACTAATGTGAACAACGTTGCTGGTGTGGACACCGCTACTGATGTGGACAACACTACAAATGTCGACAATGCTACAAATATGGGCAATGTTACAAATGTGGACACCGCTACTGATGTGGACACCGCAACTAACATGAACAACGCTTCTGATATGGACACCGCAACTAATGTGGACAACACTACAAATATGGGCAACGCTACAAATGTGAACACCGCTACTGATGTAGATTCGCTGGATCGTGAAAATAAATGCATGACTTGTGATAAAGTAATGGAGTATGGATGCGAGTTAAATATATGTGAGATTTGCGATAGAGCTCAAAATATCAGACGGCAGAGACATAAAAGTGGAGAAGCTATGGCAAAACAAGCTGATAAAATGGTCATTCGTAGCAATAGGATTTTGCGACCCATCGACGAAGGAGATAGTGTTTTAGTGCCAGTTCCTAATGTGGACAGAGGGCGTGGTGATCCACGAAATTTATTGTGTTTGATCATGAAAAAAGATGACGAGAAATATCAACTTGGAACCACTTATGGTATTTTAGACACAAATTTTTTCAAGAAGTCAGTTCACCCCTACATCCTATCAAGGATTAAAATTGGACGACATCAAATGTCAAATATACACCATACAAAAAAACTGGATGAGGAAAATTTCCAGTTTTTGTATGTTGTATATAAATTAACGGAGACAGTCATTTTTCTGCAATCGTATGTTGTATGTCCCAATTTCAAGCTAGCAAATGCTAAAATGCGTTATTTCAATACAAACCTTTTTTCAACTAGTTCTTTAAATGCTTTTCATAAAAGAAGTAGTCAACAAGAATGCCATTAAGTTTCTGAGTAGTAAAAATCATATATACAGAGCAAAAATGCAAAAAACACTGCCATTTTTGAAACAGCTAGAAAAGAAATTTTATATTACAAAAATTGATGAATATCCACAAGAAAAATTGTAACTCTTACCGTGAAAAGTGGGGCATATTTGATGCCCTTGTATAATCCTTTGTTATATATACAACATAAAATGAAAAATCAAATTACAACCTGGTGTAAATATGTGTGTAAATGTGTGTATGAATGGTGTAACATTGATGTCTTTTTATGTCTATGTATATCATATAGAAATGAATAAAGATATAAATATAATAAAAAAAAAAAGTTTCTGAGTAGCCAGACAAAAGTTGAAAAGTGGGAGAAAAAAAATGGATAATTCACCAGGTAAAACAATTGACAGCTCCAAGAAAGTAGCTAGAGAGTAGGGGTGATTTTTGCCTCCTACTGACTTCTAATAACATCTCTGGTCAAATGATATTCAAGTAACCGATATGTATTTATGTTGACGTTAAACACCAATTTCTGTTTAAAACTTTACCCTGGTCATAGTAGCAGGTTTACAACGAATATTGAAGATTCCCGTGTAACGGATTAGATGAACATCTCGAATAAATGTTGAGGTGTAATTTTTTTTTTGTTTAAAAGTCAAACCTGTCTATAAAGGCCACACAAGGAAACCAGTAAAAGTGGCCTTTGTGGGCAGGTGACATATAAAGGTTCTAATGATATGAATAAAGAACAATTGGGATATTATTCTACTGGCCTTTATAAGCAGGTGACTCTTATATAGAGGTAACCTTTAAGGCAGTTGGACAGTATATAAAAAACAACGGTGTCTGTAAAACGTTTTTCAGTGAAAATTTAGATTTTTTAGAAAACCTTCATGGAGAAAGTTTTAAGCTTTTTAGCTAAGGAATTGTGTCATCGCTCTACAGGCGTTTCTAAGCATTCGTGTCTGTATACATTACTTGTATAATGTTCTAAATAAAATTCTTAAAGTTATATTGGTCCTTACTTTAATTTTCATTCTTCCACCTCTTATTAAGAAACTTGTGAATTTCATTTGACCAATTCAGCAGGGTTTGAGAAACTGCTTCCTCGCTTGGCGCTCGGTACTTAGAGGACAGAGTATCGACTGGTCCAACAGGTGCCAGGATAACGTGACTAGTGGGTGGTATGCTTGTCTGCGGCGTACTGATCTGTGACCTAGCACCCGCGTGCGCGCGCTAGTACTAGGCAGACCATAGAGTATACATCTCATGCATACATGAACTTGTTCTAAAAATAACCCTTAGAGATTAAAAAACTTGATGAAAAATGCTGATGTGAAGTTAAACAACATTACAACAACAACAAAATGTTAAAATGGCACTGCCATAATCCTATCAATTCTTATTAATGTTCACACGATTTTATTTTTTCGAAAAGGTTTAGCGAATTTCCTCTCTTTTTCTATACAGTCCAACCTGTCTTAAAAGCCATCTCTATATAAGGGACACCTGCTTAGAAAGGCAGTCGCAATTGTGTTCCAATTGTTCTTTATTCATAATATTTGAACATGTATATAAAGGCCGCTTTTACTGGTTCCATTGGGTGGCCTTTATAGACAGGTTTAACTGTATTTATTTAATTTTCATGTGGTTTTTTTTTTTTTTTTTTTTTTTTTTTACTATTTCCTTTAATGGTGTAAATCTTCATCAGCATAAAATCTATAGATACAGAGAATTGATATGCATTAATCTGGTAAAAACACAACAAACATGTAAACGATCTTTTATGCAAATGAGGCTTACATGCTGCTTTAAGAAACGCTACATGTACATGTATATGTTTGTATATGAGCTCGATGGCTAAGGCAGGTCAATGCACTTCTAAGTCAATGGTGTATTGACCGGGCAACAACCTGTGTGTAACCAATCATTTGTAATGATCCTTTCATAAGTCAGTATGATCAGCGAGCAAAAGGGATGAAGAAGATACAGTACTGACTTGTCGAAAGTTTAACACTAAGCCAAGGACTTAGTGCCCAATAGGTGGCAGCTCATTTTGGTCCTTTGTTTGCTGTATCTTGTCGACAGCTGCTTTTTTTTGCCTTGACAGCTACCTGACCGCTAGCTAGCCATGTCTTGACCTCTCGGCAGTCAAGCTTTCGCCCCTTTTCGTCAGCTCAGTGTTAAAATTTCGACAGGTCTGTACTGTCATTATTGTAAATTGAACTGATGTCTTGGCGCATTTTGAAATTGTAAAGACGACTATAGTCTCATATGTCTTGCTTTGCGCTATCAAAAGATTCTTTCTAATTAAAATCTTAATGTGTGTCAATCCTATTAAGAACATTTATGGACAGGTAGAACTTGTAATTTATATCCTATTCTTTCTCCTTATGTTGGGTTTGAAAAAAAATATATATATATATATATATATTTATTTATTTATTCCTAGATTCAACATCATTTTTATTTCTCCATCAAGGCCATGTATTTTTTTTTACTTATTTATTTATTTATTTTTTAATTTTATTTATTTATTTTTTATTTTTGTGGGAATTTAAAACGGACTATTAAAAGTGTAACCACAAAATGAACGTTTTTTTTAAAAAAAAAAATAATAAAAATATCTCGCATTAAAGAAATAATGAAAAAAGAAAATATTATTGATTATTCAGTCATATACCATTTTGTAAATGTGTTAATGATAAAATTAAAAAAAAAATCGTACATGACAATACTTTAAATGTCATTTTTCAAAATTAATAAAAATATTCAAAAATGTTATATTACAATACCATTATCATGCTGATTCTATTTTTATATATATATTTTTTTATTTTCTACAACAATGACGGTTATACAATGACAAGTTATGAAATTGCATAAGTCGAATGATATGCCTTACCGATGGTGAATAATGTTTCATAATGCTACCATATATGAAACAAATGTCTTACCATCGTTAAGGCAGAAAATTCGGCCCAGAAATCATGAATGACAGAATGCGGAAAAGGTACTTAATATGCACTATTTTATAAATCAAAAAAATACTACAAAACACTTCCTTCATAACGTACTTTACTTACTTCTTTATAAATAAACAAAAATTCACACCGAATGTGTTGATGTAAAAAAAAAAAAATACATACAGATAATACCATACATAGGTCATCTCGTGGTCAATGCAGTATATATTTATCCTGTCACTTGTTTTCACCATCACCTCGGAATGAATCTGACCGATATTCATTGACCGCAGATAACCCCGCTGGACTCTGATGCATTGAGAAAACTCCGTGTAACCAACATTCGTTAACACACCTGAATAGAAGCTTTTCCGTAAAGTAAATATCATTCACAGCAAGTATTGATTGCATTTTGATTAGGATTCTTACACCTAGCTCATTCAGAACCTGCCGATATATATGTTTTTGCACTTAGTTTACATTTAATACATTACGTGTGTTTGTAAAGGCAGTTATAGATTACACATCCCTGATCGATATAGTTTCATTCATTATTTCAATCATGTTGGATATGGCTGAGCAAGCAAGTCTCATTCTAAAGCAATGTTGTATATGCAATTTGTTTCATTTGAAATGCAGGCAAATAGATTATAATTTTAAAAGCATTACATGATGTGAACCAAACAAAACAAGAAAGCAAAAATACAAAACAAAATACAAAAAGTATAGATGCAATTATAACGAGAGCCATGATCACAAATACTACTAACACTAACCATCCACCCAAAATATTTTGGTGTTTTAAAAGGATTTAATACATGCAGTTTATTAGAATCGGTATCTTTCACAATGACTTGTTTCGTGTATAAGTAAATGAATTATTGGTTTGTACCATTCCCAATGAAAATCCACAAAATATTTGCCTTTTGCTTTCTCTAAATTAAAGTAGGGTCAACAAACAGTAGTCAAACTAACGATTCGACGTTAGCTTAGCATCGTGTTAAATTTTTGACAGGTCTGTACTGTATTTTTATTGCAAAGCAATCTGCTAGTACATGGGGTTCCTCTTGGCCAGAAGTTTTTCCCAACAGAACTTTTGATCGCGTTGATATCTCCTTCTTGTATTGACATTATGTCAGTGGGATTCAATCATTCGTTAATCGCAAATGCTGCCACCAATTGAAGTTTATCGGAATGAATTTTGGGTGTTGTGGAAGAACAAACTTGTAACAACCACCTAATGTGTCCCGTTATCAGAAGTAAAGACAACATTTAAAGATAATAAAAAAATTTCAGTTTTCTTGTTTGTTTTCTACGAAATAAGTTACGATAAAAGCACATCTTATTACATTGTGCTCATAATGACATAGATCTACGCCACAAAACGAATATCAATTCAGGTGGAAACTGAACATTCCATATATAGTACTGCCATATAGCATGTTTGAATGTAGGTCCTATTGCATGTATATAGTACTACAGTCAATCCTGCCACCTCTATATAAGAACCACCTACTTATAACAGCCAGTAAAATGTTATCCCAAATGCTCTTTATTCATATATTTGAATCTGTATATAAGGACCACCTGCCTATAAAGGCACCTCTTGCTATTTCGTTTGAAAGGCCTTTATATAGACAGGTTTGACTGTATTCAAATATTTTGCAGCAGCACAAATATCGTTATATAAAGCAGTATAATTATGCAGGTGTGGTTAGAATTGATACTATAAAACTTGCTACAAGATAGCTTAAACATGCGAATATAAGCTGAAAGAAAACATCCTTCGTTCTGAAAGTACGTAAAATGCACGTAATGGATAATATATCGCCATACGCCCACGTGTTACATCAGTTGTAGGTAGTATTTTTAGCCATTTGAAAGAAAATACACGCCTACAACATTCACAGACTTATTAAATTTAGATGTAATTTTATTGTATACAGTTTTAACATTAAACTGCTATTTTTACTTGATATTTTCCTGCTTTAAAGCTAAGGCGCGCATTTAATTTAGATTGAAGTTATCACGATTGTTCCTTATTCATATTTATATAAGGACCACCTGTCTATAAAGGACACTTTTACTGGTTCCCTTGGATGACCTTTATACACAGGTTTGACTGTATAGACTGTATTCAAATATTTCACAGCAGCACAAAAATCTTTATATATAGAAGTATGCAAGTGTGGTTAGAATTGATATTATAAAACATGCTACAAGATAGCTCAAACATAGGAATATATTAAGCTTAAAGGTAGACTTGCACAAGTCCCTATATTAAATATATTCCCGGGTTTTGATAATAAATTGACTTTTGTCAGTTGATCTATGTAATAGTTTTAAAGGGGTAAGATACTGAAATTAATGATTTAATATAGGGACTTGTGCAAGTCTAGCTTAAAGGATACATCCTTCGTTAAAGTACGTAAATTGTTCGTAATAGTTGATATATCGTCAAACGCCCACGTGCAACATCAGTTGCTGGTAGTACTTTTAAGCCATTTGAAAGAAAATACACGCCTACACTATCAACAGACATATTAAATTTAGATGTAATATTCTGGTTTACAGTCTATATTTACTTGACATTTTCCTGCTTTAAAGCTAAGGCGCGTTTAATTTAGATTGGTGTTATACAAATTGCTCTGAACATGTATATATAAGGACCGCCTGCCTATATAAAAAGGCCACTTTAACTGGTTCCCATGGATGACCTTTATAGACAGGTTTGACTAAATTAACTGTATTCAAATATTTCACAGCAGCACAAAAATCGTGATAAATGTTGTTAGAATTAATACTACAAAACAGGCTACAAGTTAGCTCAAACATGGAATATAAGCCTTCGCCGTTAAAAGTACGTAAATAGTACGTTATGGATGATATATCGTCAAACGCCCAAGTGTAACATCAGTTGCTGGTAGTATATTTAAGCCATTTGAAAGAAAATACACGCCTACAACATCCACAGACATATAAAATTTAATTGTAATATTTTCGTATACACTGCTATTTTTGCTTGACATTTTCCTGGTTAAAAGCTAAGGTGCGCGTTTAATTTAGATTGGTGTAGTGTAATATATGTACCAAAAATAGACTTTATAACGTGGGAGAAAATCAATATTTTATTTATTCATTTTACTAGAACATTTATGCCAAGAAATTATGATACCTTTATACCCACATGAATGTGCAAATGATTTTAAAATTACCCTTATTAGAATAGTTTGACTATTATATTGGTATTTCCTTCATCCTATTGTAATTGTTTTGTTGTCTTACATATATCAGTTTTAATTATACAGCACTAGACGATCGTTTCGGAATACAATTCCTCATCAGTAGCGCTTTGACCAAAATTATGAAACCAAAACTTTTTTCCAAGATGAAAATATACCAAAAGGACCAAAATATAATTTACTAAAATCAGCTAAGGAAATACACGAGGGAGTATACCTTAGTTTTTTAGGAATTTTAAATTTTAACTAGCAGCATTTAGACAATTGTATATTTCTGACAATAATACACAATTATTGCCTACTGAATTTGTGATATCCTCGGGGCACCAGCAGAGATACCGGTTCAGGGGTTTAAATTACATATTATTCCAGTTTTAATTTTACATCACTAGACGGCCGTTTCGGAATACAATTTGACAATTTCAATATCAGCCGGCTTCTAATTAAAACAATTTTCTCTCGTACACCATACAGACCTCAAGTTTACTTTGTGAATGCTGATATACTTTTCAGTATACGACTAATTCCATACCAAGAAACTACTTCACCAATTAAATTAATTAAACATCTTAAAATTGTTAGTTCTAAAACTCCTTGGTAGCTATATGGACTCCCTAAGTTACTGTCTGAAAGGTCCCTAAGTAGCTGTCTGCATGACTCTATCTAAATGTCTCTAAGTAACTAACCGGATAGTCCTATGTAAATGTTTGGAATACCCTAACTAAGTAAACGTCTGGAACATCCTAAATAACTGTTTGGAAAATCCTTAAGTATTTGTCTTGAAGGCACTAAGTAAATGTACAGCTGTCTAGCTGGAAGGTTTTAGATAACTGTTGAAATTTCCTAATTACTACCTGAAAGGATCTAAGCAGCTGTCTGGAAGACCCAGGACAACTTTCTGGAAAGTCCTTAATAACTGCCTAAAGGATCCTAAGAAGCTCTGTGAATGACCCTTAGTAACTGTCAGGAAAACTCTAAGAAACTGCATGAACGGTCCTAAATAGTTGCCTTGAAGACTCTGAGTAACTGTGGAAATTTAACTGCCTGGTAGGATGACCCTATGTAACTTCCGGGAAGGTCCTACTGTAATTAACTTTCTGGAAGGTCCTTAGTACCTTAGTAACTTTCTGGAAGGCTCTTAGTAACCTTTTGGAAGCCCCTTAGTAACTTTCTGGAAGCCACTTAGTAATTTTTTAGAAGGCTCTTAGTAACTTTCTGGAAGGTCCTTTATAACTTTTTGTAAGAGCTTTAGTAACTTTCTGGAAGGCCCTTAGTAACACTTTGACAGGCCTTGTAAGACCCTTAGTAATTGCCTAGAAGGCCGTTAGTATCTATATGGGAGGTACTTAGCAACTATCTCTAACCGTGTAAGAATTAAATTTTCTGAATTGGGCGTTGCTTAAGTCGTTATTAAAACCTATAATTGAATCCTCCTCCAAATCCAGACAACTCTTTTCTGAGATGTTTTATCGATAAATTCTGCTCTGAGTGGCAACGTAGCTGTTTCCACCTAAATTTTACAACGTCGCTGTCTGATGGTTATATTGATTCCTGGAAACTACAAAATTAAAACATGCTTACAGAAGCTTAAAATAACAAATCCAATCCCTGATAATAATAATCTCTCTCTCTCTCTCTCTCGTTTATACAAATGCACTTGAAAACAACTCAAAAATTATTTTCACTATCGCTTTCATGTTTTCACAACTATCATCAGGTAAAGCAATGTTAGGTGAATGTGACGTCATCATAAAGAATCCATATTTGGAACATTTCAAGCCATGTTAAAGGTTTTGATTTACTATAAATATTTGAGCATTAAAAACATAATTTTAAATACATACACCAATTACCCATGCTGACCAATTCGATGGATTTGTCCGTACCGCAAAAACGGATAAACGGACGGATAAAATTAAATAGACCGATTCGACGGATTTTTCTCCTTATGACGGATTTTAACCCCGTTTCCACACTTGTGTGTTGACTTGCATATTAAAATCTACAAACATTAATTTATAACATTTTACCAATTCATACTAGTCAAAAAAAACATATCGATCATTGAAAACTATACATGGACTGCTCGTTACGGGGTCGGGGAAATCTTCCAAAATGTTCTCAGTGACATGATGCAAAGACAAAACATTTGTGGTACATTACGCACAAAATCTAGTAGATGATCGTAATTCTCAATTTTTTGGGTATGCTAGGATCGTTTGTAGAAACAAAGATGAAAGTCCATGATGAAAATCAATACATATTTGGGGATTCTTGCCTAGGGGTTTTATTGAACTGATAACCAAAGTTAATAAAGAACTGCCTCTAACATCAATAACTGGGTGATTGTTTTAAGTGCGTCTGCTCATACCAGCTGATTTATCTATTAACCATGATGAGAAGCATGTCATTGACCGCCTGGAAATTAGTTCAAAATACTGAGTTTTTTTATAATTGTGTTTGTGTATTGCCTATGTGAGTATCTTTTTCCTGGTTTGTTCAAGTACAACTGGGGCATATATAAATTGGCCAATGTATGTAAATGGCACAATGACATTGGGTGTTAAGGCCATTTCTGAAGTAGACCATTGACCTTAGGTACAATCTTTAAATTGTATCAAGATGTGCCAACATCTATCTATCATTATTTAGATTAGATAAAGGGGAAAAATATCATAGCAAACAAAAATATTGTCTGAACATATGTTCTATAAAAACAGAGGCTCATTCTTTTAATAACTTTGTCTTCAAAATACGCGTATCTGATTTAATTAGTTGATCGGTTAATGAGTCAAAGAACAGCAGAGTCTCTAAAACAATCAGCAACGAAATACCTTTTTGGACAGATATTGGATATAGTGTTGCTTATCGCGAAATTGAACGTAATACATCCAATGCATTAAAAAGACGCCATGGGTTTAATTTGAGCTCCAATTGCTTGTATCTATCACAATGTTAGATGTACTTCGTCATCATATATCTTTGCCCTTTGTCGAAATTAGCCAGGACTCTGCACAAACGTGATTCAACTTCACCACTGTATTACAAAGCTTGTTCGGTTATATCATTAATTTTTGCATTGTTTTATGAGCTTGATTTTCGCGTGTTGTTTTTGTTGTTGTTGAATACCCTTTATCTACATACCGGTTTATGTCCAAATCCCAACATCAAAACCAAAGTAACAATTGAAAACTGGCATATTAAGTTAACTTCTACCAGAAAAGTGATACCAGTTGCTCCAGAAGGGTAAGTACTTCCTGCATAGCTGGCTACACCCGTCACGCGTGAAATCAAACTTTAGAGTGAAAGGAACTTTGGAACGTTAAATATATCAAGAAAAATTTTCCCGGATACAGACATGCGTGATGGTCAGCAAATAACATCATCACCTATTGCCCTAGGTAGATTTGGTAAAATACATGTCGGTCCTTTTATTTTCTCATTTCAACATCTTAATAATATTTTATTTCAACAATTTTGGCCCAGGCACTATTGACGAGGAATTTTATTACGAAACGGCCATATTGTGTGGCAAAATTAAGTTTTACTTATAGTCCAAACATCGGAGTGGTGGGCGAATTATATATGTATTTGCGAAAAGCAAATCCAATGCAAAAATAGCGACAATACACAAGCTACACCGCTACGCGTAAAATCAAAATTGAAGATGAAAGCAACTATGGAACGTACCACTACGATAGTTTAGTTAGAAGAGCGCTCGCTTCTGCCAGTAGTCACCTATAATTGCCGACGTCTCGATATAAGTGAAATATTCGCGACTGAACGTAAAACTCTATTCAATGAATGAATAAATGAAACAAACATATCCAGGATACAGACAAAAGCATGACGTTCAGCGCATCAGAATGACGTGTATTTGCGAAATGCAAAATTAAAAATTTAGAACATTTTAAGCTGGCTATGAATCTAGCAAAGCATACAGTTAAACATGTCTATAAAGGCCACCCAAGGGAGCCAGCGAAAGTAGCCGTTAGGGACAGATGGCTTTTATATACAGGTTCAAATAATATGAATAAAGAACATTTAGGATACAATTCTACTGGCCTTTATAAGCAGAGCCAATCAAACTAATTTTTGAGTTAATTACGATAATGCCCATCTTCCCAATGGACGTTGGTCAATGTCACAGTATGTAACTAGCAAGGTGGTCATTTAATTGACGGCAACATATTGGAATAATCAGGTAAGCGAGCAGACGACAGTGACATATGTTACCTGAAGATATAAATGATATTCCTAAATGACCATAAAATTACTGTAATTGACAACTGGTCAGTTTGAATGGACAGGGTACTGCATACTTTGCATACAATTCACGCGTGACTGCACGGCAGAATCCAAGTGGATAACATCGGTAATTGTCATTGATTAATTATGCTTCCGACCCTCGTAGCTACCAGGCACGTGCAATGTTGTAAAATCAATACTTTTAAACACAACAATATTGACATTGCCTGTTGCAGTAGAGGAGAATTCTCCGAGTAAACGGTTACTATGGATATGCAGACTTACACGCAATCGCGTGCTGGTGGTTTTTGTAACGCGCATACCGTAAGCTAACGCCCCCTGGTAAAGTCTAATGAAAACTACCGAGTGTAATTTCAATTATCTTGTAATCTTCAAGGTTTGGTCATGCTGTGCGTAATGCACACTTGTATATCTAAAATCATAAATAATATAATAATTAATGTAAATTATTGGTGTTATCATGCTAAAATCTGTATTTTTCAGTGTATGTAAGTTAACCTGACGAAATAACGAGGGGCAACTAGTATAATCTAAAAGTCTCAAAACCTTGATTGATTGAATGGGACATGATTTAAGTCTCCGTCAAGAATATGTCACTTATATTGAAAACAATCAGCTAGCTATAATTGAAGTGGCAGGATTTTTTTTACCTTTCCAGTGCAATCGGGGTATTAGGCAGGGTGTACTTTCCGTGAAACGGTGCATCGGTTGTCAAGGGCATCTTCCGAATAGCCTGTCACTTTCATTTCTAAATGTGTATTAATGCTTGGTGAA
This sequence comes from Anadara kagoshimensis, assembly GCA_021292105.1. Taxonomy (NCBI): domain Eukaryota; kingdom Metazoa; phylum Mollusca; class Bivalvia; order Arcoida; family Arcidae; genus Anadara; species Anadara kagoshimensis. Next base: position 49,392,104 of record CM037865.1, read on the forward strand.
AGAATAGCCACTGTCCATCATAAGGCATGCCGGTCAGAAACCACGATCTCTTAGATATGAAGCGAGCAGTCTACCAACTGAGCTGCCGTTGAGCTCTGCAAAACCTTGACGTACCACAACACTTTGAATCTGAGGTATCACATCACAATGGTGCGACTTTGTTAAAAATAGTGGTTTCGATTTGAATCCTCGATTTTCAATTTTCAGGGCTATGTCTTACCAATTATGGTCACTACAGTCAAACCTGTCTATAAAGACCACCCCATGGAACCAGTAAGTTTGGCCTTTATGGGCAGGTGACCTTTATATACAGGTTCAAATAATAAAAAAGAACAATTGGGATACAATTCTACTGGCCTGTATAAGCAGGTGGCCCTTATATAGAATTAGCCTTTAAGGCAGGTTGGACTGTAATTCTTTTTAGTGGATTTTGCAACTGAAGTTATGTCGCTCGTTACAGCGCAAATAATCAAATTACATTTTTAGTACCTTGGAGAAATTAAAATGTCTTCTTCATTGCACTATATGCATAACAAAATGCACATAAGACTGTCAACTGGATACCAAAAAGCTATAAAAACTGACAAACCCAGTCTGTTCGGAGCTTCTACACTTATCATCTGGAAATTTTAATAAGAAAATTAAATTTGCATGACAACTGAAATACTGTCCACATGGTCATTTAATAATGGACATCACCTATAACCGCGGGCAGTGGACCATGAGTAAAGTGTAAGAGATTGCGGACAATGATAATTTTATATATGTGTATATAATTGTCGTAAAAACCAGATGTTGGTTATAATTTTATTAACACTTCTGTAGTTTACTCTGTTGAGTTTGAATTCCGTCAATTTAAATAAGCAAGCCTATTTTATTTGCTTTGTGAGACAACGCGATAAAAATGTAATTACTGAAAATTAGCAGAAGTGCCCATCTAAAATAAACTAATCAAGCGACATTCATAAATAAGATACGGTTTATTGGTTACGGTTTCGTGCAAGTATGAGTAACAATGGTCAATTTAAATTACTGTAAACGTGATTATTTTCACTAGTGAAATTTTCGCACAATGGTATACTATAGTTAGCATTCGCGAAGTTTTTTTTTCGTGATTTCACCACTTCTGAGACAGTCTAATATCTACGTTGTACATAAATAGTGAATCATGGGTAATGAAAAAATGCTGCATTTTCCAAGTTAGTTTGTCACTAAACCGCGTGTTTTGGGATATGTCAATAGTGCTTCGACATACAGATTGTAAGTTAAAGCTTCAACACATGAATTGCTATTGTGTGTGTGGGGTGGCGGAGAAAGTCGAAAATATAGAAAACACTAAAATTAACAAGCGGAGGTGCAAAAAGAAACTGCTTCATTTGCATACATTTGTTTACAAAATTAGTGACATAACTGTTTCAGCGAGTATATAGCCATTTTAATTTCAATATATTTCAGTAAATAAATATCCAAAATGCCATCAATTTAGATTAACATCTAAACATATTATCTATAATGCATGGTATATAAAATTAAAGTCCATTATTACACACAACCGATGAATGAACGGACGCACGAATTGACAAACGAGTGGCACCAACTCTAGTATGCTTCACTCATATATCAACGACGCAGGTAAAATCTTGCATACCAGCATCTGACCAAACCAGAAACAGCTGTCATATGGATCGCCATCTGTTTGTGGTCACAATGAAGTCCCTGTTCTTGTGGTCACAGCGACACGCATTATGTCTGTTGTAATGAATATTTCCATGCCTTTGTTCAACATCAAAGATATGATTTTCTGCACTTGGAAACATCTCCATATAAGTAAAACATCTTCAAAAACAAATCTCATTTCGCACTTATGATGTCACCATTAACACTATAAACACTATAGATATTAAAAAATGTCTGGAACTGATGATATCTCAATATAAGTAAAATAATGCTTGACTGTAATATTGTAATTAACACTATCCGATGGTAACTAATATCTAATGTAAGTGATACATAATTGAAAAGAACTAGGGCTTCACATTTTCTATTTACAGTATGGATAGGTAGGAATGTGTGTAACTGGCATCGTCTCAATATAAGTAAAACATTGTTGAAAAGATCCCTTACAGCACCTTGCAAATAACAGTTTTACATTTATATGTATAAATGTATGTTGCTGGTAGTATCTCAATATAAGTGAAAAACTAAAAAGAAAATTTCCCTTTGCTGGAAACCAATGTTTGATGGACAAAAAGGATAGACATAAAAAAGTGCAGAGGAGAAACTCATCCAGAAAACATGAACATACAGTACAGGCCTGTTGAAAGTTTAACACTCGGCTAAGGAAAAGCAGTTGAAGCTCCACTGTTGAGTGGCTGAAGAATGGATAGCTAGTGACAGAAAAGTTGGATATCAAGATATATTTTAGCTGTTGAGATATTGATAACAATGGGTCAGGATGAGTGGCAGATTCCGTATTTATTTGATAGCTTTGTGTTAAACTTTCGACAGGCCTGTACTAAAGCTAGGTATGATGAAAAGAAGAAATGCAGAGGAAAAACTAGATTGGTCAGAATGAGCAGTGGATTCAGCATTACTTCCATAGCTTTGTGTTAAACTTTTGACAGGCTTGTACTGTAGCTAGGTATGATGAAAAGAAGGAATGCAGAGGATAAAATTTCATCATAACTAGATTGATCAGAATGAGCGGTGGATTCGGCACTAATTTGATAGCTTTGTGTTAAACTTTTGACAGGCCTGTACTGTAGCTAGGGAAATGCAGAGGAAAAAATTTCATCATAACTAGATTGGTCAGAATGAGCGGTGGATTCGGCATTAATTTGATAGCCTCATGTTAAACTTTTGACAGCCCTGTACTGTAGCTAGGTATGATGAAAAGAAGGAATACAGAGAGAAAAATTTCATCATAACTACAGGGTTCACACTGGCTTAAAATTTTTTGTCACAAATTTTAAACAAAAGTAGAAAGTCTTCTAGAACATATTTTCTATTTAGAGATGAAATTGTTTTGTCGCAACTTATAAAGTGTCGCAAATTGCGACAGTTGCGACTGACAGTGTGTGCCCTGAACTAGCTTGGTGTAACAAAAAAGTAATTAAAATAAGATATAAAATGAAATGTTTTAATGGTATTTTTCCAAACATTTTACACAACACATTCACCTTATTCTCTAGTCTACATAATCTGTAATAATATTAAATATATTAACAACATAATAGTAATAATATTAATAATAATAATCATAATAATTTAATTTAATCAATCAATCAATCAAAACTAAAAACAATAATTGATGATGATGACGACGATGACGATAATGAAGATGATAAAAATATTTCAATAAATAAAGAAATGGACATATAAATAATACGCTCTGAATTTTTCTCTTTGTTGAGTATTGAATATATGCATTAAATGGAGGATTTTGTTTAAAAAAACATAAAATAGAATACTGGCCTTAAAGGTTACCATGGTGACTGACAGCAAATGATTCACAAAAAACATGCATTCTGATATCTGAGATCTATAATGGACAAATTTTTTAACATTGATGTTACAATGAAGAAGACAAAAAACCCTTTGAATAATGAAAAAATTTGCATACAATTTCATGTAATGCTCCATTTTAAAAAAATATAAATATATATATATATTAAATATTTGTCATTGAAAAAGAGAAAAAAACTGGCTTTCTTAGTGTAAAATAATAACATATACTGTCTTGTTGTCACACAACTTAACCCTGAGAATGCACTGAATTAAGAACTCTAATTATCATGATGAACGCATAATCATCCAGGCCAAACCAATCTCCACAAGCGCTACAAAACGGGTTACTTACAGAAAATGTAAGTGTATTAAATCTGATGAAAATGCATATTTCATTTTGACAACTTTTACTTCATGATTTCATGAATGATCAAAAATACATACCAATTCTGCACACACACACACACACACACACAAACATTTTCTCTCTCTTTCGCTCTCATTGGTTTGGCCTACTTTTGTTAGTGAATCATTTATTCTAAAGTGGTGTGCATTAATTCAACACATGAACACTTATCATTTATTAACAAATTGCTGTATATGGTAATCTCTCTGAATTTATGAATGTTTTTATCTAGCCAGCATGGTACATTGTACAGAACACATAACACCTTCTGAATGGCCATGGAAAAAGATGAATAGTAATGAGTAAAAAACAGAACATTTGAGCACATGTGAAAAAACAATTTTAAAACCGAAGTTGACAGCAGGGCAATTTTTCCTTATGTAATCTGGTCCAATATTCTCTAGGTAAACAACTTTGACCTGTCCACTTGACCTTTAATTTAAATATTTATTATGGACGAATGCATTTATGTATAGCGTTTATTCTGTCTACATAATGCGAACAGTAATCAAGGACCCTGAATACACATGTGAATACCCATTTATTGGGTAGATCCTTCTATATGAATATTCCTAATGAAAGGTCAAGTGGACAGGTCAATGTTGTTTGTCCATACTTGTATTTTTCAGATAATGATTTCATGCACTACATTTTAATGGTCCATAGACAGAAACTGCTGGAAAACGAAAATTGATCAGTCCTAGTGTAAACTTGATGGTCATGGACTTTGGACCACCAGTGAATTTTTCTCACCCTGCTGACAATTTTAAACACAGTGCAGCGGACATCAATTATAAAAACATCATTAAAAGGATAAAAACATAACTGAAATTTACTAGCATATAAAATCAAAATTAAAATCTACAGAGTATATTTACTGATCATGGATACCTCCTTGGATATGCGTCGCTATTGACAACCAGTTTTGTCGTTTACCGATTAATGTATGGGTGCCGTAAATAACATGGATAGAATAACAAGATTTAACGAGTAACAGTGTCCATAGAAACAAAAAACAAATTATATATTACTATCACCATCAACAGTACCGGTATTTTTTACACAAATATTTTCCTTCTATAAATATTTGAAATCAAGAAGGTAGTGGTAACATACATGACATAGTGAAAGTTACACAGCCCTTTTGTAGAAAATCGGAAAAAGATTTTTTTTTTAAATTATAAAATTTAAACTTTTCATAGGGTTCCGCTCTAAATAAAGACCACCAGTGTCCCTAAATAAACGCCCCATGATTATAGATTCCCTTAGCAGTCTTGAAACGTTAATTTTACTATATATTTTTTGACAAATTCTACAATTTTCTCAAAATGTTCCATATTAATTTAGAATTTTAGAAATTTAAAACAAATCATGAATTAACTGCAGTGTCTTTTCAATCAACACAAAAAAAAAGAGCTGAAATTTGTTTAGTATTGATGAATGGATCCAAGAATGCAGATCAACTACTGCTTTTCAATACAACTTGCATTTTCTCTTCAAAAATTTTAAAATTTGGAAGCAAGAAATTCCACAAAAATTTTTGAATCTTGTAATTTCCCCAAAAATCTAGAAATCTTGTATGATAAACCACTACCTTCTTTATAAAACTGTTTTTAACTTTGTGAGAATTTGACTTTTAAGAATTTCAACAACAAATGTGAGTGTATGAAGTATTTTCATCCATTTTTTATTATTTTATGTTGATCTGATTTTCTGAGTCTCTAAACTTTGAAAATGCAGTTTTTTATATAACCTTGGTAACACATTTTTACCAACAGCCAATTTTTAAAGTCTAAAACAGAAAGCAATAAATGTTATTTCCTCTATCTTTACAAAAGTATTTGACATTTTTGGAAACAATTAAGAGTAGGCTAGCCTGTATTCCTGAGTGAGCTAACCCATGCCTCTGATAGATCACTGTTCATCTACATCAAATAAATAATTTAGTCTTAAAAGTAAAATAATCACAAAGATAAAATTTAATTTTTAACAACTGGTTTATATTTTTTATATTGTCAACAATTTTTCCAACAGTAGATTTAAATATAAAGTCAATGAGGTTTTGTTTATGAAAAAATTTTGTCCCTGAAATTCTTCCTTAAAGACTCATTATAAATTCCTTTAAAAAAAAACAGTATCAATAAAATTATGGTTGCTTGTGTATATATATTACATAACTAACAATGTTTTATTTTGAATCAGAATTATCAATTAATGGGGTTTGTTGCTGTACCACACGATACCATCTAACATTTGTGCGGAATACTAATTTCCTTCCACTGGATATGGAATCGCATAAAATGATGTATTCCTGTTGTATTCCTGTAAAAACGAAGTTATTCCAAGAATTTGCGGCATCAACGTTTTCCAAAACGTTCCGCACAACTGTTAAGATGATCACATGGTACAGTCGCCAACCCTATTTGGTATTAGAACAATGTCACCTGTGAGACAAATGGTGATAGCTTCTGTATCTCGTGATCAATACCCCTTAACGCTGTGTGAAAAATTTTGGGAAATGCTTATTTTACAAATACCAAGAATAACATCGCTTTTACCAGAAAATGTGAACTGATATACCATTAATTCCATATCCAATGGAAATAAATGTTCCACACAAAAGTGAGTTTATCATATGGTACAACGGCAAACCTGATTTCACCTGCCAGACAATTTCTGTAATGTGTGTTTTAAAACAGAGAGGGAGAATCCTCATGTAAAAATCAAGTTGTATCCTGATCAACGAATCTAATATATAACATATTCTGTGCAAGTCACAAGACTTGTAAAACAGAAAATTGTCTTGATGGCTCAAATTGTCACAATTCAAAATTCAATTCTAAAAATTCAAATTCAATGAAAATGGAATTTTTCTCATTTCAACATTAAGTAACAATTCAGATCCAAAATAATACAGTGTTTCTTCTAGATTTTGTTAACGTTTAATAAATAGATTTAAAACACAGGGAGAAGAGTCTTTTCTATCTATACACATATACATACACTGGAATGAATATAAACAACACTAACTTTTAATACAAAGATCTATATATATTATATTGGTTCATAACAATTTTAAATTAAGAGGTATAAGTATTAAATCACAGACACTATACAACATTATCTACTGTAAAACAAGAGTACCAGGTAATACCAGCTAAAACCCTTCTGTAGGTAGCTATAACAATGGGAGTCAGTTGTGCACCATGTGATACTTGTAGTAGTTGTTCCATACTACATAAGGTTTGTGTGTTTTTTTCCCCATTTTGGAAGGGTTTTCTACAATTGTTCCTACAAACCACTAGAAACTAGAACTGTTTCTTGAGAACCAAATATTCCCCGCTCCAACATCTACAAGGATTTAATTTCCTGCAACCTTGACCTTTCCCATATGACCTTGGTTCAAGGTCATGACACACCTTTGGACCATGTAGATTTTTCATGACAGTTTTATGACAGTCGTCCAAAGCAATTATGAGATATGGCCCAGACACACTCTAACACAGACAAAGAGACAGACTGAGGGCAGACATGGTGATTTCTATATACACCCCCCCCCCCAAAAACTAGTTTGTGGGGTATAATAACCATTCTGCACAGACATTACAGAATTTCCCATAGTAAATAGTTAAACCCCATAAACCTTTACCATAGATACCACATGGTACACAACTTAAACCCATTGGTAAAACCATGAATTCTGAACAACGTGGTAAGGTTTTTGATTTATATTCCATGTCACACTGAACATTTCTACTAAACATTTAATTATCTAGTTCATAACATGCACAATAAAATTTATATATATTACAATTATCTATACTTTTACAACATTTGGGTAATGTCAAGACAATGATTCGAGAGGTCAAAGTTCAAAAGCGAACCCCATTAGGTCCAACATGCAGATGAACATGAAACACTTGAAGATTATGTTCTTTTTTTCTAGTGTAAATATGCTAATGAACAAGATAATCTCAAAAGATTAAGTTCTTTTTACCCCTATTGTAACGATCATAATCTTGTATGTACCCAAATTTGTAAAATTTAGGAAATATATAATATATAACATTATCATAAATTATATGTTATAACATTATAATAAATTATATTAGTAATAATTAATTTAATCATTATATATACCACCGGGCAACAGTTTTGTTTCAAGAAGTAGTTTATGTTGATTTCACAAATCACAGTTCTTCTATTGTGGATATTATTTTTAAATTCATTAATTCCTTTTCTGTTTTCGACTAGGATCATTATTATTAAATTTTACTATAAAAAACACTGGGACAATTTCTAAACAACAAGACTCTATAAAATATATATTTCATGGTGCTTTATTACGAAAAAAAAACCCAAAAAAATAAAAATCAGCAATGATAACTACAGTAAACTAACCGAGAACAACGAAGGAGAAATTTTTTTTTCAAAAACTGAGTTTCTGGACACATTAAAAATCTATCCATCTTTAAATGGCAAGGTAGGGAACTTATGAAAAAATAAATAATAAAAAAATCATTACTCATGGAGTAAAAATCAGTAATGTACGACTCAATGAATTTGTCAGGAATAAAGGCAATTTTTAGCCAAAATAATATTTTAAAAAATTAACAGATATTTTCTAAGTCATGAAATTCATTGTCAATCTTAGATTCATCTAAGCGTAAATAAAAAAAAGGAGGAAATATTAAAAATATTAAATAATAAATAAGATATAGAATTTGTGTTTAAATAGAATAATAAATAATTAGTGTGTGTGTAATACCACAAAAATCTCATAATATATACAAATTAATCTATTTACACAAATTTATGACAAATATTATCTAAAAGCTAAAATACATTAAGTTAAAAATCAATATGTTACAGGGTTGTCATCAAATTATCCGCTATTAAATTACATTTTACAAGGAATAATCAATAAAACGGTATTACATCTTATGGTTACACACTGCTAACAATGTCTGTGGCATTTTGATACAGGGAAGAACAGGGGTTTACACTTTTGTCCCTGCTTTTACAAAGAAGCAGTTACATGCCATAAATAGATTATTGAATTTAAATGTACCTTAAGCAATGTCATGTCTTTAAGTGTCTGCTTTCCAATACAGGGTAGTTAAAAGATATGCCTATATAATAAACTGCTTGTTATTAAACAGGGTAGTACCAAAGTAGGGACATACCAGTACCTATATTATATTCAATTTCCTATCTTGGTTTGAATTATGGAATTTTCCAAAGAGTTTTAGATTCACAGGATAAGATCATTAGTTTAATAATGTCTGAAACATAATATGACTATGTAACAATATGAGACTGCTTCAATAATGAGTAAACAAAAATTTGATTTTTTTAAAATCTAGATTTAAGATCGAGTTTCTAACATAGAAACATTTTAATGGCAAAATTTGGCTTTTGTAAAATATATAAATTAAAAAAAAATTGATGTATATTATTTATCAGATCAATATAGGAGACTCATTTGGTAGTAAAATATTGCATTAAGCAAAAAACACACACAAAGGTGGGGAAAATAGTAATAACGGAAAATGATGCAATTTGTAAATATTATGATTATAAAGGAATGATGATTTACTGGCCATTCCCAATGAGGTACAGAAGCTACTAAACCATAGCCTGTACAATATAAATGCTAGATTTATTTGAATATAGCTGTATAAAGCCACACCCTTGGCAGTACCTCGCACATAATTTCAAAGCATTTCAAATTATTACAAGCATTTTATTACTACTTAACATCCATGCTATAAACACACGGTCTGCACAATTGGCCAACATGCCACATGTGTACTTAAAACTTTGTCAATCTGTGAACACACAGAGCTGAGCCAATCAAATCCTTTCTTACTTTTGTAACATGCAGAACTAAGCCAATTATATTCTTTCTTACTCATGGGTTTTAAATACATGTTCATCATATAGCACCTGGTTCAGAGAATGAACAAAATAGATGTAGTTCATATACTACATAAATGAACGCAACATCATTCTTTCACTACATTGAAGAACATTTGCTCAGATAGCAACATTGTTTCGTACATCACATTTATGAACATTAGCTCAAAAAGCAACATGATCCAAACACTACATTGAAGAAAATTTGCTCAAAAAGCAACATAGTTCAAACACTGCATTAATGAACATTTGCTCACATCGCAGCATGGTCCATACACTACACTGAAGAACATTTGCTCAGATCGCAACATCGTTTCATACACTACATTGAAGAACATTTGCTAAGATCGCAACACTGTTTCATACACTACATTAAAAAACATTTGATCAGATAGCAACATTCTTAGTTAAAACACTAAATTGAAGAACATTTCATCGGACAGAATTTGTTCAATCATAGAAATTATATGTATGTCTAATTAGTTGAGATCAACATGAGGCGCACAAGCAAGGCAGGTACATGGTAAATATGAAATACTTCCACTGAATATCAACTACAATAACTGGGGTCATGTTCAGTGGAATTATGAGCGTTTGCGATTTTGTCATTTAAATTATGATGCAATGGAAAATACGTAAAGTCACTTTTTTTCTTCTCTTTTTTCAAAGAAGAAGAAAGAAAAACAGATCTAGTTTCAAAATGTGAAAAAAGGAAAATCATTCACTACAACAACTCATGCAGACAAACACACCATGAAATATCTCTTTTATCTCCATCATAATACATGTATGTGCTAATATGTCTATGCATGACGTTATATATAAAATGAATGGTGGTTGTTGAAGGATTTTCAATGGAAGTTATATGATATATGTTGGATACAAACAATGTCATGATGTAGACATGAAACAATGATTGGATATGTTGTACAATTATTTAATTATTAATTCTGGAAAAAAAACAATTTTATGGAAATTATGACAATACTAAAGCGATTTTAATATTATTTCTTGTGCATATGACATTTTTTGTATAGCATTGTAAAAAAGTATAAAAAAAATTCCCATACAAAATATTAAAAAAAAGTGTTAAAAGACTTGGTTATTAAGCTGAGCATTTTGGCAGGACAAACAGTATAAAAATGTCCCATTTATACGACCACAATATTAAAAACAATTCATTTACACCTTTAGAGAGCTGAATGGTATTATAAAAGTCCATGAAAGAACTGGCACCATTGTACATGCTCTGGGGTAACATGGATTTTTTCACTTGCTATCATTCTACAAAAACATTCATACTGACAAAGTTGTTCATTTTGAGGATAGAAATTTATAGAATTAGTTACAGGTAATACCTTATTATTATTACGGTAAATCAAAGTAATTGTTTAGATATTTCCATTTACTATATGTACGAAATAAGAAAGAGAGGATGCATCGTAGCATTAGTGTAGAAGTCAGATTGTTCAGAAAAGAGGAAAAAAGCGGTTTACAAAAAAACATCATTTTTCAGAAAAAAAATTACATGCAATAATTAACATATTTACATTAGTATTCATGTATACCAATTAACGCATCTACATTTTGATACAAAAAGCAAATGTAAATTTCACAATGAACAATATAATTTATGATAATATATCAACTATACTGTTTACTGGTTTGTATTATTGGTATATATATCATATCATTTAATACTGTTTCCCCTTTTTTATTTAATGGAACATTCCAAGTCAATGAGTATGAGAACAAACCATTGGCCTGTAAGGGGTAACAGGATTAATATTGTTCTTTGTGGTCTTTTAGTCAACATTACAGATAGACATTCAGGTTTTCAAAGTCCAACAGAAATATTTGGTTATTTTTGCACATTTATATTGCACACAACATTGAGGTAGTTCTACCATAAATAATAACATTTATATCGGCTTGCAAAATATGAGAATCAAAATAACAGTATAGCACAACTTACATTAATATCAAACCTTCCCGTCCCATCCCCACTTCCTAACTCCCATCCCTAAAAATCCAAAAAATTATAACACAGATCTTACCAATGTACTGCTTTACTAGGGATAAATTATTGAGGAACTGCGGTACACAGAAAGTACTAATTTGACAAATTCATAACACTAAAAATATGTGTTGATGGAAACATTTTAATCTTATAATGCTGCTATGGCAATGCATCACTGGAAGTAAAATTCAATATTCAATTTTTTGTAAAATGTTAAAAAACAGGGAGCAGGCATAAAAATGCTAAAATTTAAACACTGACCGTCAAAATGATATCACGAGAATAACATTGCAACTAAATTAAACAATGTGAGAAGTATTATCTTGAGAATCAGATCCATTTTTCCCCTCTTTTTGTTTTTTGGTCACAAGTACAATTTTACAGAACACTTAAAAATTTAATGTATATTACCAACTTTTAACTAATTATAAAAAAAAAAAATCAAGAAAAGAAAGTAAAGACATATACACAGATCTTTTACCAACATATGTACATAAAAACATCATGCTTACATAGGTGCCAAGAAATAAAAGGGTTTTGAACCAATTAAGCAGTAATGGTGGTTTCAAAACCCTGTTATTCCTTGGTCCTAGCTAGTGCTTACATAAGTCAAATTCAGAGGTTTCAAATATGGCTTCGAGATTAGATAATGCCCATGGAGTCTTTGGACTTAAATGCCATACTTGAAACGACCTTGAACTGACCTCTGCTGGAAGACTATTTAACAAGCACACATAGAAAAACACTTGCAAGCAGACATAACAAAGCACAAATAAAATGAGATCATCGTTATAAATAAGACAGGACTGGAGTGTTGGCAATGTACTAACTTGTCCGGAACTTGTATCCTCCAATACTTCATTCATTTATGACTAGATAAAAAACTCAACAACACATTTTACTGTGTGTATGATGGTGGTGTCTATTATAGCACTCTTACCCTTGGCAAGATACTCAACCGTTTAAAAAAATAAATATCACCACACGTTAAAAATGCAAATAAATAAATTAAAAAACTTGTCTAACATTTACAACTAACAAGGATGCTGGTGCCTAACATTCCATTAGTAGAGGCGCTGGATGTGTAAACGATGTCACTGGTTGATTCTCGCCACCTCCACATTGGAATGATGATATGGTTAAATCTTGTGTGTCACCATTTAGACTATCTATATCGCCACATGTATTGTCTAAATATTCAGCATCACCATTGTAACTGTTAGCACTAGAATTACTCTCCGTGTCATCAGTTGACTGGCTGCGTCTCAGTTCTCCCGTACGACGATTACGTCCGGTTTTACACGACAGACAGGGATGTAACAATTGTGGATCCAGTAATACTTCTCCGTTTAATCCTTTGAATATAATTCCACAACACACTTCTGTCCTGAAAAAGATATCAAAAAAATTGTTATACACTGTTACTGAAACTTAACCCAATATTTCAGTTTTTTCATCAATAAATATAAAGGTATTAATTTTTTAAAAAGGCAAAAATATTTTATTCCCTTGTGACTAACATGCTAAGAGTCCTACTTTTTTTCCCGTTGAAATACATGTATTAACCAAAGCCAAAGGGACTAAAAAACCTAGTTTTTCATGGACATGTGGTCTTTATATAAAGGTGGATGGTAGACAGGTGACCTTCTAACTTCTAAGACCTTACAAATTTGGACTTTATAGACATGTGGTCGTTATAACAAGAGTATTTTTGGTTGAAATATCAACCAAAGGGACCTTAATATAGTGGTTTGTATGGATATGTGGTCTTTATATAGAGGTGGTTGCTAAAGCAGGTTTTACTTTATTAATATTCAAGGATTTTATTATCATCAACACTTGGAGCTCAGTGTACACTACAATAGCACATATTTAGATTCAAGATTTTCATTATCATCAAGACTTTGAGCCCCTGTACCACCCAATGTACTTTATATATCGGTGTAGACTTTAGCAGTACATTTATACTAAGATTCAAGATTTTCTTCATCATCAAGAATTTGGGCCCCTGTATCACCCACCATATTTTATATACATGTCAGTGTATATCAGACTATTGCAGTACAGTTATACCAAGATTCAGGGTTTCCATTATCATCAAGACTTTGAGCCCTAGGTCCTGTACCACCCAATGTATTTTACATATCAGTGTAAACCATAGCAGTAAAGTATACTTAAATTTAAGGCTTTCACTAGTAACTTTGAGCCCCTGTAAAAGCCCATGTACTTTACATATTGGTGTAGACTATAGCAGTACAATTATACCAAAGAGTTAAGGTTTTTCATTATCATCAAGACTTTGAGCCCTAGGTCTTGTACCACCCAATGTATTTTACATACATATCAGTGTAAACTACAGCAGTACAGTATATGTAGATTTAAGGTTTTCATTAGTGACTTTGAGCCACTGTAAAAGCCAATATAGTGGTACTTCATATACATATCTAGACTACAGCAGTAGAATATACCAAGATTTAAGGTTTTCATTAGTGACTTTGAGCCACTGTAAAAGCCAATATAGTGGTACTTCATATACATATCTAGACTACAGCAGTAGAATATACCAAGATTTAAGGTTTTCATTAGCGACTTTGAGCCACTGTAAAAGCCCATGTACTGGTTCAGTGTAGACTACAGCAGTAGAATTATACCAAGATTAAAGGTTTTCGTAAGTGACTTTGAGCTCCTGTATCACCGAATGTACTTTATAATAAGAGTAGACTACAACAGTACAATTATACAGTTAAACTTGTATATACAGACCACCTTGAGGATCTAACAAATATGAAGTTTATAGACAGGTGGCCCCTACACTGTCCATGTACTGGCCCCGGTTTCACAATCATTCCTTAGCTAAGATTTTACTTACGGTAACTTAAATCTTGCAAAACTTCAAATCTTTATGGTTTTATTAATTTTCAAGATATTGAGGAATTTAAGATGTCATTTTAAAGATCACTTCTAGATTAAAACATTTGCATTTAGTTTTGACAAAAATATTCACCAGTAGTTCCAAAAAGAGATTACAAAAATTTGCTAAAGTTCAGGAAAATCTTAGCTAAGGAATGATTGTGAAACTGGGGCCTGGTACTTTACATACATATCAATGTTGTCTACAGCAGTACAATTATACCAAAGATTCAAGGTTTTTCATTATCACAGAGAATGTTATTAGACTATAATGAATAATAGCCTTTCTCAATATAACACCATAAAAGGAAAATAATCAATACCACTGTCTCTGAAAAGCTGGGAGTTAAAAGCGTAATTAAGAGAAATGATTTAACACAACACATGCACATGTATACTGAGGGAATGTCGCTGTCATTTCTCAATTCAGCTGAAACACCATGGAGGAATCAGATTATCCCTTAAAAAGCTTAAACAGAACATGGCATTGGCAACTACTGGTAATATCTGAAAACATCCAGTCATTCTTTGACAATTGTCAAGCATGTAGTATTAACCTTCAAATCTCTTTACTTCCATTTTAAAACAAAATGCACATGCACTACATGTATTTGCATTTCTGCATTCTGCAGACAAAATGAAAGTGAAAGTACCGGTACCTTAAATGCTAACTCTACACAAGGCATCACAAGTAATACTAATCCCCTTGCAATAAAGCACTGTCAGTCACTAAAATAAACAAAGGGCAATAACTCTGTCAAATCAGGTTTGACAGTTACAAAACATGAACTTGTCCAAGATATTACCATGTGATAAACCATTGTATCAAGTTTTATTACGGTAAATAAATTCTGCCAAGAAATAAAGATTTTAGACTGCTGACACGGAAAGAGTAACATACTTACGTATGTGCCAAATCTTATATCCCTTCCAAACTTGTTTGCTAGGGGATAATAAGGAGCACCTGTTCTCCCTTATTGTCCCTCCAAGCCAACTTTGACAGTATTTTTTTTCTATTTCCATACTGCAAAGTATAATACGCATCACTATGGAAACTCTGATTATCTATAGGAAATGATAAGATTATAAATGGCTTACTTTTTCCAATAACTTAAGTCGAGGAATGGACTTATTTGAGGCGTTCTTGATTTTCGTTTATGTTTTGTTGTTCTTTGTGCAACATCATTTACATCATTATCCGAATCTTCACTCATGTCAAACACATCCTTGTCACAACTATCTTCATTCACTGAAATAAGAAAAAAAATTCAACATACATTACTCTGAATAAATATCTAAATTTGTGGGTTCCAATTTTCCAGGATTATTCTTTGGGATGGACATCTGATACCGTTATGTTGTTTTCACACAGGGATTTATCAAGAGTCTATTTAGGGCCGAAATTCGACCACATTCCCAATGGAAAAAACATTTATTTTTTCCCAAAATGGGCTGAGTAAATTCCCAATTAGAAAACCGTACCAGATACATAGCTGAATCAACTCAATACACTAAAAGCATTAGATTTAATCATTAATGGCATCAAAAATGATGTCAAAGTTTTCCCAAAATGAGCAAAAAGTTGATAGTTTTTCCCAATTTTTAGTTTAGGGCCTTTTCCCAAAAGACCCTGATAAATCCCTGTCACATTACAGTAAAACCACATGTTGATGTCCCTCAGTATCTTTACCATCTCCCTTATAGCCACACTCTTTGAAATCCCAAATTTTCAATTTTTCAAAAGTTTGCCATGATTTATTGTCAAACTCCCATTGTAATGCCAAAATCTGACTGAATAAATGGTGGTGATGAATCTAGGTTTTACTATACATGAATTTGATCTTTTAATGTCTAAATCAACATGTACTAATTCTGAGTTAGCTATGGAGTAGAGTGGGCAATAGTGTTTTACACCCCATTCAAAACTATTACTCTAATATTGAGTGGTCAATTCTGGAATTGTGGAGAAAAATGGAGTACCCCAGAGAAAACCACTATGGCAATCTTTAGCAAGCAAACTGACTTCACACTAGGATCAGCACTTTGTTCCATAAGCATGAATTGAAAAGATGCATACTTGTATACACCAACATTTTAATTTGTGGTTAGCAATCTTCACAAGAACCAAGAAATAAATAACTTCACAGCATTATAAGATGTTTTAGATCTTAAGGCTGGTTTTAATTTTCAGATATCAGTATCTTTACTGTACTTCTTGTAAAAACATCAAAGAAGCTGCATGTAGAGTATTGATTCCCGTGTCTTGTTCTGAAATGTTTACGGAGACGAACAAACAAGTAGACAATTCTACACTATTGAAGGTCTTTCGTGCAAACAAACATAGAGAGAGCATACCCTACTTACACTGACATTACTTCCTTTGCTTTCAAAACACTGAATTCAATGTGACATTGAAATGTTTTTACAACAACAAATAGATTGCTGCCGGTGGTCATAACACATCACTACATGAAATTACATAGGCATATACATACATAAAGTTATTTGTAACCATTATGAGAGCTTTAAGTTGGCTGGGTAATTCAAAGCTATACCAATCCTTATGGTTTCTACAAATTTAAAAGTTTCCAAATTTCCAAAAGTTGTCCAAATAAAGTCCTATTTAAAGTATATTTTTTAAAGAAATTGGCTAAAAAGGTTACTTTTTGAAAGAATTTCCCAAAAATTAGTAGTCAATGATGATTTTGGCTACCTGGAATGGCCACATAACCAATATACAGTTTTTTTCCAAATTAGATGATGTTTAATTATACTCTCTGATTTTTTTTATTGTGATTCAAACATAGGCTGGTATGTTTATTGGGTTAGGAAGACCAAACTACCATATATTCTTTAGAAGTAGCATATATACTGATTTTTAAAAAAAATAAAATTGTGTTTTTCAGCTCCCAGCAGGGACTATATCATTGATCTTTATTGTACTCAGAACATTATTTCCCTTTTGATGACAACCTGAACTTCAAGCAATACAGACCAATGACCATGATATCCCAATGGAACACAGTGTATTGATCAGACCAACGATATTGTTTTCTGACCTCATAAAATATCCAACAAACTGCTAGTAGATTTTTTTTTATTGAACAATGCATTTCTATTTTTGGCTGAACAATACAGTATCTGATACATTGATCTGGTGCAAAGAGTGGAGTGAAATAATGGTGTTTTATGCCCCAGTCAAGATTCTTTCATCTTTTTTTCAAGAATGGTGGCAGAAACTGAAGTGCCCAGAGAAAACCACCAACCTTTGGCACTAAACTGAACTTTCTCACAGTAGGATCTGCCTGAGTGGGACTTGTACCAAGGGGTAAGGCGTTGTGATCCGTAAGCATGTGCTTAAGTTCACTTGGCCATAGAGGCCCCTCCAATGATGAAAGAGAATACAGATCTAAATAAGAGCTGTCAGAAGAAGAGCTTAAGTTGTATGTACATTTAGTCTTTAAGCAAAACTCTAAAACACTCAGGCTTTTCCTCCCCTAGGAGAATGGGGTTGATTTGTGTTGTTATACATCCCAGTTAAAATTCTTTTACTTATACTGAGGCAGTTCTAGGACAGTGGAAATGAATTGCCTTGATAAAAACCACTGACCTTTGGCAATGAAAGTACAAATACGGTAACAAACTTTTTAAAATTCAGGTCTGTCAAAGCAGGATTTGAACCTAATCACTGTGATCTGAAAGCCTGATATATGGGATTGACATAAGTTCATCTGTATCATACATGCAAACTAAAAGATATTCCACTGCCTGTTTGAACTTTGAACCTTAATGGTAATTAAATCAGTTATTTTATTATATCACATATATAAACACTATACTCCAATCCATGTTTTATAGATTTTATTATATAACTTATAAGCTCTTTATAGAAGAAGATAGTGGGGTAAATCATGTTAAGACACTACATGTACAATTATCACTTCCTTGTTTATGACAATGACACTTGACCCCCAGGATAATAACTACCCTCCCTTTTTACAATATAGACAAAAAAATCCATGGGGTTACCTTCAAAACTGATTCACTCTTTTCCATACTTATTTATGTCCCCTTCTCTATAGATTGTTTAAATTTGGAGCTAATTTCTCCAAAAAACAAGAGGCCCAGGGACCACATCGCTCACCTGAGCAACTTGCTAGGTAGAAGCCGAAATGAGTTCAGTATTGAAGTGAGTGCAGGGGAGGGAGGTTTTGTACAAACTGAAATCTATACTTCCTACCGATGCTTTTCACTAAACAATTTGTAAGTATTTCTATGTACCGTAAAAGGTTGATGTTTCGACAAGCCTCGGCTTATTCCGTTACCTTTTTCTTACAGCATTTCAACCAATGAAATAATTTTAAAAAAAATTTTCATCATGCAATCTACCAATCTCAAAAGAGAGAAAATGCATAGGCCGAATACTGTAATCGGGAAATGGCAAATAGAAATTATAGAATACAGCAGGATTTACATTAAAAATTAGCTTTTAAATACAAGTACAATTAATATATTTCTCATGACCAATATATTTAACTTTATATCAAAATACTTATATAAAAGAATACAGCATGGAAAATACACTATTATTTAACCATGATTTGAACAAACTTGAATCTACACTACCTGAGGATGCTTCCATTTTAATTTGAGCTTTCCTGGCCTAATAGTTTTTGAGGAGAAGATTTTTAAAGATTCTCTCTATATATTCCTGTGTAAAACTTGACCCCCCTCTTGTGGCCCCACCCTACCCCCAGGGACTATGATTTGAACAAACTTGAATCTACACTACCCGAGGATGCTTCCATTTTAATTTGAGCTTTTCTGGCCTAATAGTTTTTGAGAAAAAGATTTTAAAAAATTTTCTTTATATATTCCTATGTAAAACTTGATCCCCCTCTTGTGACCCCTCCCTACCCCCGGGGACCATGATTTGAACAAACTTGAATCTACACTACCTGAGGATGCTTCCATTTTAATTTGAGCTTTTCAGGCCTAATAGTTTTTGAGAAGAAGATTTTAAAGATTTTCTCTATATACTCCTATGTAAAACTTGATCCCCCTCTTGTGGCCCCTCCCTACCCCTGGGGACCATGATTTGAACAAACTTGAATCTACACTACCTGAGGATGCTTCCATTTTAATTTGAGCTTTCCTGGCCTAATAGTTTTTGAGGAGAAGATTTTTAAAGATTCTCTCTATATATTCCTGTGTAAAACTTGACCCCCCTCTTGTGGCCCCACCCTACCCCAGGGACTATGATTTGAACAAACTTGAATCTACACTACCTGAGGATGCTTCCATTTTAATTTGAGCTTTTCTGGCCTAATAGTCTTTGAGAAAAAGATTTTTAAAAATTTTCTTTATATATTCCTATGTAAAACTTGATCCCCCTCTTGTGACCCCTCCCTACCCCCGGGGACCATGATTTGAACAAACTTGAATCTACACTACCTCAGGATGCTTCCATTTTAATTTGAGCTTTTCAGGCCTAATAGTTTTTGAGAAGAAGATTTTTAAAGATTTTCTCTATATACTCCTATGTAAAACTTGATCCCCCTCTTGTGGCCCCTCCCTACCCCGGGGACCATGATTTGAACAAACTTGAATCTACACTACCTGAGGATGCTTCCATTTTAATTTGAGCTTTCCTGGCCTAATAGTTTTTGAGGAGAAGATTTTTAAAGATTCTCTCTATATATTCCTGTGTAAAACTTGACCCCCCTCTTGTGGCCCCACCCTACCCCCAGGGACTATGATTTGAACAAACTTGAATCTACACTACCCGAGGATGCTTCCATTTTAATTTGAGCTTTTCTGGCCTAATAGTCTTTGAGAAAAAGATTTTTAAAAATTTTCTTTATATATTCCTATGTAAAACTTGATCCCCCTCTTGTGACCCCTCCCTACCCCCGGGGACCATGATTTGAACAAACTTGAATCTACACTACCTCAGGATGCTTCCATTTTAATTTGAGCTTTTCAGGCCTAATAGTTTTTGAGAAGAAGATTTTTAAAGATTTTCTCTATATACTCCTATGTAAAACTTGATCCCCCTCTTGTGGCCCCTCCCTACCCCCGGGGACCATGATTTGAACAAACTTGAATCTACACTACCTGAGGATGCTTCCATTTTAATTTGAGCTTTCCTGGCCTAATAGTTTTTGAGGAGAAGATTTTTAAAGATTCTCTCTATATATTCCTGTGTAAAACTTGACCCCCCTCTTGTGGCCCCACCCTACCCCCAGGGACTATGATTTGAACAAACTTGAATCTACACTACCTGAGGATGCTTCCATTTTAATTTGAGCTTTTCTGGCCTAATAGTCTTTGAGAAAAAGATTTTTAAAAATTTTCTTTATATATTCCTATGTAAAACTTGATCCCCCTCTTGTGACCCCTCCCTACCCCCGGGGACCATGATTTGAACAAACTTGAATCTACACTACCTCAGGATGCTTCCATTTTAATTTGAGCTTTTCAGGCCTAATAGTTTTTGAGAAGAAGATTTTTAAAGATTTTCTCTATATACTCCTATGTAAAACTTGATCCCCCTCTTGTGGCCCCTCCCTACCCCCGGGGACCATGATTTGAACAAACTTGAATCTACACTACCTGAGGATGCTTCCATTTTAATTTGAGCTTTCCTGGCCTAATAGTTTTTGAGGAGAAGATTTTTAAAGATTCTCTCTATATATTCCTGTGTAAAACTTGACCCCCCTCTTGTGGCCCCACCCTACCCCCAGGGACTATGATTTGAACAAACTTGAATCTACACTACCTGAGGATGCTTCCATTTTAATTTGAGCTTTTCTGGCCTAATAGTCTTTGAGAAAAAGATTTTTAAAAATTTTCTTTATATATTCCTATGTAAAACTTGATCCCCCTCTTGTGACCCCTCCCTACCCCCGGGGACCATGATTTGAACAAACTTGAATCTACACTACCTCAGGATGCTTCCATTTTAATTTGAGCTTTTCAGGCCTAATAGTTTTTGAGAAGAAGATTTTTAAAGATTTTCTCTATATACTCCTATGTAAAACTTGATCCCCCTCTTGTGGCCCCTCCCTACCCCCGGGGACCATGATTTGAACAAACTTGAATCTACACTTCCTAAGGATGCCTCCACAAAAGTTTAAGCTTTACAGGCCGAATAGTTTTTGAGAAGAAGATTTTTGAAAAATACCAACAAAGTTTCAATAATTCTCAATTATCTCCCCTTTAAAGAGGGTGTGGCCCTTCATTTGAACAAACTTGAATCCCCTTCACCTAGTGGTGCTTTGTGCCAAATTTGGTTGAAATCTGCCCAGTGGTTCGTGAGAAGAAGATGAAAATGTGAAAAGTTTACGACGACGACGACAACGACAGACAACGGACAAATTGTGATCAGAAAAGCTCACTTGAGCCTTTGGCTCAGGTGAGCTAAAAAGAAAAGGGGGGGGGGGGTATACTTCTGAGTGATAATAAATTTTAAAGTACAGAATTTGAAGAAAATCCAACTAATGGACCTAGGAACCAAATTTATCAAATATACCAACAATTGGAGTCAGATTATATAAAGAGAGAGAGAGAGAGAGAGAGAGAGAGAGTTCCATTCCACTAAACAGATCTAAAAACCTGAATGTACACCATACAATCAAATTTTGTCAGATTTGTTACATATTAACCTTGAGTCACCAGGGTGTGAAACCTAACCAATTCAAAGTATGGCAGAGAACAGTCAGGGCTAAATAATTACTTTGTTACATTATTCATAGTATTTGAGAAAATGATGTCCTAGTTTTCTGTTATTAATTTTCTTCTGTGCTAATATTTTTCTTTGTTATATCCTCAAGAAAGATGCATATCAAGATTTCAAATTTGGAGTATGACTACTGAATAAGAAGAAACATTAGCAGCAGGAAACTTGCACGGTTTTTATCTTCTAAACTATTTTGGGGTAAGAAAATTTTCACAGTCCCCGACTGTAGGGAAAGAATACCAAGTGAAAAAATAAATTTTCAGTTAGAAGATATATTGGTGGTACCGTGAAAATCACAAATATTTTCTTTTTCTTTGAATGTTTACTTTTATACAGTGTATAGACTAGATCAGTTCATCGTACCAAAGAGAAAAAAAAAATTCGCAATACAAGAGTTACCATGAAAATTATGAATATTTTGCCCTGCAAATGTTTGCTCTTATAATGTATAACTGTATATGGACTAGACCAGTTAATCCTCACAATTTAGTTAAAGACTGGAAGAATTTATATCAGTTAGCTGTGATGACTGTGCATCATGTAGAATCATTAACTTTCATCATCTTATTTTATCAAACATGTGTGGATAATCTTTATAACTATCCGTCTGTATCATCAGTAGTTTGGTAATTACACTAAACTCTCCTTTAAACTGTGACAGTGATTATCAAAAAGAATATATAATGATTTAAACCATATGTCACTTATCTCCTCACACCCTGCCCCTCGTCCACATTTACGGCCCTATCAAATAATTTTTGTGTTTCTAGTCATAACAACAAAAGAAATATGACGGTAGTCTATTTGATTTAGTTTTACATAAGGGCTAAGGACTGATTGATTGGGGTTTTACATCCAATTCAAGAACATTTCACATATATCGGGACATCACCAGCTATGGGTGAAGTGGCAGAAAATCTGTGCAGGGAGGGTTCTTAAATGTGCCATTATTCACTGTGAAAGAGTTCACTCTTATTTCTGAATGCATATATAGTGCTTGTTGAAAGAACAGTTACTGCCTACGTTCAAGTCTTGGTCACACCTGGCTAGGGTTTGAATATCGATCTCCTATTTGAAGTTTCAATGATTGTCCAAAATCAAGGTTAAAATCTTTGAGTGGGCTAAATAAGTAGGTTTGTTAGACAACTTTTTTTGTTTTTTGGTTTGGCCTAATGCACAGATACCTCATCACTAGCACTATGGGTATCACAAGAGCCGTAACCTTATTATACATATAAAAGGGACTTAAAAGCAGTAAGAATATCCCTGCAGCTATACACACTTAGGCGTAACAGTTACAGGTGGTAAGAATTATATGTGTACCGGTAATTAAAAGTAAAAAAGCTTCAAAATACATATATTCCATTAAAATACATGTATGTAATAAAATACAAAATTAGCCCGCAATTAATCTACTGGGCTGATATCTTTGCTGACCGGAGGACTAAGCATTCCTAAGGACATTGTATGCCTATGATTGTCAGATAATTTTCTAGTTCCTCAAACATGCATTAGTAATGTACTTATAGACTGGGCCGGTATATGTGTGTCTAGTAGAAAACTGGGTCAAGGAGACATCATATATGTGTGTGTAGAAGCATGTGTGTATCATCATTGATTTATTGAAAACCATGTAAATGCTGAAAAATATACTCAATACCGGAAAATCTTGAAATAATTACATTTATCCTCTATTCAAAACATGTCTAAAAAGCAGCACCAGACATTTTTTCCACTTGCCTGTTTAAAAATAAATTTTATTAAGGCCCATAAGAGATAATTTAGAAATCAATAGACTGGTACATGTTTAACTGAAGTTATTTCAAGAGCATCATTATTCAAATTACATTGTAAAAAGACAGGTCAATGGGTAATCTCAGACACCAAGACAAAACAAAAAACACCAGTGATGAAATATTAATATGATAATCAATATATATATCAATGGCTAAAAATATTCTGCAGTGTGAAAAATAAAAAACATTACTAGACCTGTTATGAGTCTAGACAAGTGTCTCAAATAATATCCATCTAAACTATTGATTTTTTTCTACTTTTACTTTTTTTCTCATTCAGAAAATAAATGAGTTTTTGGTTGGCTATAATAATAACTAGAGATTGAATTAAATTTTACATTTTATCTGTAATGAATGATAGTACTTTTTAGGGTAAGTGATGGGATAAGGATTAGGGGACATGTTAAAATAGTTGATGCAGAGCCTTTGCTCTCCAGTCTTTCCCACTGGTATATCTAGTACTGTTTTAGGGCTGAGGGATGGGCTGGGGGATGTGAGAAGCTGTTAAAGTGGTTGATGCAGAGCCTTTGCTCTCCAGTCTTTCCCACTGGTATATCTAGTACTGTTTTAGGGAACCGGTAAGTGATGGGCTGAGGGATGTGAGAAGCTGTTTAAATGGTTGATTCAGAGCCTCTGCTCCCAAAGGGTCTTTCCTATATCTAATGGCAATCTGGCATCCACACTTGTCAAATGCCCTTGGAGGATTCAAAGGTGATGCAGGTTGCTGAAATTGTACTAAACCAATAAAAGAGGTTACAATCATCTTTAAACCATAATTCAAATTATACAGCCTGTTCATAAGTGAAACGATACTGTAAAACGAGACTTAAAAAAGGTAACATAGAAAAAAGGAGCTCTTATGACTGTAAGAAAACTGTGTGGAGAGTAAAGTGGCAAAGTATGGTAACTAAGGACTTGAAGGGGGCACATTAATGAGGTTTGCTGTACCTCTTTATTGATATTCTACAATTCACTGGTATACACAATAAATGATAATGACAGTACATAGATTTAGACAGTGATGATGCCCTCTCATGTGTTGCCATGTACATCATTTATTGTCCATGACAACCCTTGTTAACAAACTTATAATGCCTGTATTGATAATTCCTTGTGGGTATCCTTTAGAATAAATTTGGGACAGGAGAAAACTTACTGAGTCAGCAATCACTTATTTCAACTGTTTTAATATGTTTATCAAAAATTAAGTAAACTAAATGTTCCAAAGGCAGCTAGCCAAAACTGTGAGGTCAATCTGATGGCTATTTAGCCATCTGGATAAGATACTACATGTTCATGTAAATGTCTTAGCTTTCAAGTTTAATCCATATCAACTGCTTACTTCAAATATGCATTACAATCACACCCCCACATATATATATGATGGCTGATATTAATACACAGATATATAGCATGTCTGCTAATCATTAACAAAGTTATAGCCAAATATGGAAGGAAGGACAAGGTGCTCTGTCTAGAGGCGTTATATAAATCCTAGACTGTTATTTGGACCTGGAATTGGCCTATAAAGGACCCTGTATTTCAAATTGATCAGTTTAAATTCTGTTATCAATACCTCTCTGGGTCCCCATTGTCCTTACTCATATGAGGTTATAGTTAAAGTAAAGAGCCTGCATCTAGAATTTGAATCCAAGTTTAATTTCAGAGCCCAGGTCAGAGCCAAAATGTCACAGTCCAGTCAAGGATTTCCAATATGCCTACTGAATAGTAAGAAATCAGTAAATTTATCAACTAGGACTAGAGTCAGGTTACAAAACACACTGACCTACTGAGGGAAACATCTGTGCATGATAAATGGTTTTTGTGAAACAAAACAAAAATAAACATAAATGGCTAGTTACTCATGTAAATTATCCGAAAATTTTGCTTTGAACTGAAAAAAGGTTTGCACTTTGTAGGTTAATCTTTAATGATATGCAAATGCGTATAAAGTCTATTTTTATCTACCAGTACTTTCAGAAATATTGGATGTTTATCAATGCTAGAGAATATTTTTTATTGATCATATTTTCTAATATGTTATGACTTTGGTATTCATGAATACATTGACATTGTTGTATATAAAACTATGGTGGTGACACGGCTGCACTAGATCAAAATCCATAAACATCTTTTAAACAATGGAAACTTTCAGTATACCACAAGCTGTAAAATGGCTAATACATTATGACTTAGGTATTCATGAATATATTATACACCAGTAGTTGAGTTGAGTAATGGTGTTTAATGTCCCAGTCAAGAATATTTCACTTATATCGAGATGTCACCAGCTATAGATGAAAGTGCAGAAATTTTGCCAGTGAGATACGCTGATGGCATTTTAACCCTGCGTGTCAAGCCCACCGTGACATGGGACCTTGTTTATTTTAAGTTCCCATCCGAAAGAACCGTGACTTTCATACCGAGTGCTTGACGAAAAGAACAGACACTACCCACTTTCAAGTCTTGGGTCAGACTCGGCTGGGTTTGAACCCACGACCTCCTACTTACATAGCCAGCACTCTACCAACTGAGCTAATGCAGTGGTATATATTATATACCAGTATATGACTGGTGAGGCGACTCTTGACTGAACAAGATCAAAATGCCATGAAGTTTGAATTTCTTATAAACAAAGGGAAATAGCCAATATACTGGCACTACAAGTTGTAAGATGGCTAGAACTCACTGAAGCCACATTTCACCAGCTAAACTAGATTATATGTGACTTTGATAAACAAGACACTTAATTTTCTTATTTCATGATAATCTGGAGGAATGAAAACATCAGCTGATTGAGGAATGGTCCAGCTCACCTGCACAACTAATTCATGGCCCAATGTCCCAACTCAGGATGAAATTCTAACTGGTCTTATCTCAAATTCCAATGTTTTCAATAACAGACCAACATAAAATGTAATTGGTCCAACTGAAAAGTTATAGCCTACAGGCTTTGTGGACTCGCCTAAATTGCAATCCCTGAATTGTAAGTTGACAAAGATGCTGACATCGATGCTTATACAAGTGTCTATGTTTCGATTCCTGGTAGCCAAAATCATCACTGGCTACTAATTTCTGAGAATTTTTTTTCAAAAAAGTAACCTATTTTCAGCAAACTTGTGGAAAAAATACTTTAAAAAGCACTATGCACATGTATTTTTACAAGTTTTGCAAATTTGCCTAATGATGATTTTAAAGTTGTGGAAACCTAGAAGTGGTATAAAATAACTCTTTCATTTTTTCATATAGACATGCTTAAATGAATTGATGCATTTTTGCATGAATTACTGGTAATGCATTTTTATATCAAAATCATTTCATATACTGTGTATAATCTGCCTAAATTTCAAATCCTGAATTGACTAAGATGCTGACATTGATCCTTGTACAATATAAAAATAGCTCCTCAGTACTAATTCATATAGACATGCTAAAAGTAATCGCTGCATTTTTTGCAGGAATTACTCAGTAATGCATTTTTGTATTGAATTACTAATTACCTGTAAAATCTTCTTCAAGTCTGCTAGGACTGGGTATAGTATATATTTTCTTTGTCTTTAACGGTGATTTGTATTTATTATTAGTTGGACTTTTACTTTTTATTTTCATGGTGGATTTTATTCCTGGTCCAGCTCGTGCATCAACAACCTGCCAACAGATTAATAAATCACAGATGTCAATATTGTTTTATATATCCAAATTTTACTAAGACAAAAACAAAATTCAGTTCACTGGATCATTTTCTGTAATATTCTGATTCACTGGCTCTCTCTCTCTCTCTCTCACACACACACTTATTTATTTCAATACAATCATTCATTATTTGCAACCTTCTTACTTATTTTTCCTTCATTACAAATATTTCCATACATTAAGTTAACCCTAGCCCTTCCCCAATTTATCAATAATAAAACACTGATTTTTAATAATCTTCTTTTCTGTATACTTGATATCTAGGAAAAACATGTGTTACACAAAAATATATTTAACTGATTTTTTATATAAAGTACACTGGCCCCGGTTTCACAATTAATCCTTAGCTAAGATATTCCTTAACCTAAATTTAGCAAATTTTGGTAATTTCTTTTTCGGAATTAATGTTGAATATTTTTGTCAAAACTAAATGCAAATGTTTCAATCTAGAAATGATTGTAAAAATGATACCTTAAATTCCTGAATATCATAAAAATTAACAAAATTAGAAAGATTTGAAATTTTGCCAGATTTGAGTTAAGGAAAATCTTACTTCAGGAATAATTGTGAAACTGGAGCCAGTAGTTAAAAAAAATCAGGAAATTTATCATCAGCATTCTTTGTTAGTATTAATTTATATTCGAATGATGCCATACAACTTGTTGCGGAACATAGTCAGAAATTTTGGCTGCATTATCATTCAGAAATCAAATGCTATCACCCTGCCATGGAGAGCAGAACTGTACATTTCTGTTTAAATGGCAAAGCTAACAGGTTAACAGGAAATGTCATTTACAATGGAATACTTTTGCATTTTAGATTATGCTGATTGGGCAATTTATATGCACACAACTGCAAGGTGTCCTTAGACTGTCCTGAATGACACAAAAGTGCTTAACAAACTGAAAGTCAACTAAGACATTTTATTTCATAATATGTACAAAAGTACAATGGAGAATTAAAACGAACCCCATAAAAATACATGTATATATTTGTCATTTTAACCCCTATTTTTGTTATATTTTTCTTTAAAGGAATTTAATGGTTCTAGCGCACCTTTATATATTATATATATATCCTTTTAATGAACTCTTTTTGCATTGTGGTGGGTGTATTGGACCAAGCCATGTTTGTCTATTAAGAAATAATATTTACTATATATATAGTATAGATAGCCAGTGGTCAAACTGACCTTGATATCTATCTATAAATAATAGAAGGAATGTACAGGTATGTCTATACAGACAGGTAAACTGTGTATTTACCAGTAGGTGGTAACTTATCTATGTAGGTATATCTTATATATATATACTAGTTATATACAATGTCACTGTTTAAACATTTACAACACATTCACACATACCAGTACCAACTTAAGACTGACCATAATTTCTCTCTGCTAAAATGCATATTTTATTAACTAATTTAACTTACGTCATCTATTTTGCATAAAGTATCATGCAAACACACATAACATAAATCAAAGACTAATAAAGAGTAAATTATATATTGTGTTCTACTTTTATCTTTTTCAAAAGAGTTTTATAATTTATAAATCTAGACAAGAGTGGAGTTGAGTAATGTTGTTTTGTGCTCAAGGAGACACATATCTGAGTGGTAAGTGGAGGAAACTGGAGCACGAGGCGAAAACAACTGACCCCCCAGCAAGCTAACTTTAGAAATTTTCTCACAATACTGAGACGGTTCAAACACAGATCAATGCTGAAAAGAGGTGTTGTGATACAGACCTTTGAATCACTTGGACACAGAAGCCCCCCACCCCCCAAAGATGATGTGACTGCAAGTCCAACATAAATTATGCTACATTAAAAACCCTTGACCAAAACCTTATGATTATGACAACTAATAGCAACAGCCATACAGCCATTTCTCTCACTTTAAAGCCATACAAAAACTAAAAAATACAAAGTTCAATGTATTTTTCCTATGCTATAAAAAATTCAATAGATAGGTAACGGTACATACAAAAGAGGTGTAAGTAAATCCCCAAGTACTTTGCCAGCTAGGTGTGATGCTAAATATAAACCAGGTGTAAAGTCGATATGTAATTATTTACTATTCTTAGTCAGAACTTGACTGCCAGTACTAGTTAGCTAATTCAGTGTTCATTATACTTTCTTTGTCCCTACTGTACAGATGTGAATCACCCTAAAATAAAATCAATCTATATTATCCAAGTTAATCAATACAACTTTATTGTCAAACTCAACTCAAAACCTTTGTATTCTGATTTTATAACCAGATTTAAATATCCAGAGATAGTACAATATTTACTTTTTATCCAATAGTATAAAGAGCTGGTCATCTGGTTAAATTTAAGGAACATTAAAATTTTGAATCAAAAATCCTCAAATAAAATCAATGTCAAGAGATATTAAAATATTTACTTTTTATCAAATCTTTTTATCCAATTTTTACAAAGAGCTGGTCATCTGGTTACATTTAAGGAACATTAAAATTTTGAATGAAAAATTCTGAAATAAAATCAATCTATGTCCAGAGAAAGTAAAATATTTACTCTTTATCCAAATTTAAGGTACAAAGAGCTGGTCATCTGGTTCAATTTGAGGAATATTGAAATTTTTAATTCAAAAGAAGCCAGATTATTTTTATTTTTTCTTTTTTGGTGAGAACTGACCAATTTGACAGATCAGACCCCCACCCCCCTTTAGTTATTATTAATATAAGGTGGATCAGTTGTAGGATGGATCTTTGGTTTATGTACATAAAAGCCTCATCCTCAGTTTTCAAATCTTTTACAATAATCAATAATTTCAACAAGTCTGAAAGCAACACACTCAAGTCTTAATTTAATATTGACCCTTGAGATATGATGTATGTAGCATCACAAAGAAAAGGAGGGATGAAGATGCCACTGCATGGTACAAGTTGGTGAAAATGAGAAAATAGTGTCATTCAATGCATCAATGATAATTCCCGATTCCAGATTTCTGAATTTGAAATTACAATGTATTAGTTCCAAAATCTGTGAAAATATAGTTCTTTTTCAAGTATTTTTCCACAAATTGTTAAAATATGTTTACATATTGAAAGAATTTATCAGAAATTATTATCCAATGGTGATATTGGCAGGGATGAAGATTAGCCAGGGGCCCAGTAGTCCATGGCTACTAAAAATCAGTCTGGTCTTCTTAATGTTTACACATTTTAGCTATTTATTACTATTACAACTTCTTTTCTGAAGTGAGATGGGTCCCTAACTCAAAATAGTTAAGCTTCATCCCTGATTGGCTACCAGGTAGACAATAATTACTTGCCACCTCAAGTGGAGTTTTTAAAGATAAAACCGATTTTTTTTTCAATTTCATGAACTGGTATAATTTATCTACACTCACAACTAGGATTTTTGTCTTATTTGAAATAAAGACTGACAACAAAAGAAAGAAAATAACAGAGATGCCACTGAAAGTTAATAGCCATAAAATATCTACATAAAGTGTTCATGTTGCTTGTTATATTAACCATGTCTTCATATACTTGTAATAAATATACAAGGTATGTACTTCATGACAGTCTACAATAATAAACCTCTGGAGCATGTAATTCAATGGACACCCACAGCTCATCCATTTAACAGATTGCTACAAAGCATGTCAGCAACTTCGTCCCAGTGGGAGTCAGAAACATAAACTCTAACAGAGCTTCTTCATATCATATGATTATTCTTAACATTTTATGATTCTGCAGAGAGTCTAGCATTAAAACCCAGAAAAGATATATATACCGGTACATATAAATACAATGGATATATATGTATCTGTAATATATATTTATGTGTCACTAAAAATATGTTTTGTACACCTATGGATAGATCTTATTTGAATAAAAAAGGTTATAACCAGATCAATGACCCTAGCAACATAATGAGGTCCAAAGAATAATGACCTTAGCGTAAATATCCAGTCCAATGACCAGAATAATAATAAGGTGATTAAAAATAGAAAGTGTGAGAAAAAATGTAGCAATGTCATGGCAAAAATAAATAAATAAATACCGTAAATAAATAAAAAGTGTTAAAAAATATCTTAATCTTAAATAATAACATAAAAATGCAATCATATTAAATGGAATATAACATTCCTTGTGTGGCAAGATGAGGGCGAGGATGGGGGCTGGGGGATAGCGGAAGGCTACCAACAATTTTTTTTGTATGTCACAAAATTTTTTTAGCATGTGTAACTATAATAACTTCAACAAATAAATATTTTTGTCGCCATGCATCATAATGTCCTCCTACAACTTATGAAAATTACAAAAAAAAATAAAGCTGTATTTTTTTTTACTTATTTAATTACATGTAATTACCGACATATACCAAATATAAAATGTGTAATTACTGATCCATGATCGACCAAAAAATTAGATTTACTTTGATGATGTTAATAAATCAGTTGACCTGCGACATGTCCTTATTACAGAAAATTATCCTTTGTGGTCTGTTACGTAATATGTTCACATCAGTCCCATTCCCTAAGGGATATGATGACATTTTATAAGATTACAAGAGACTTTAATAAATCATAAAATTGACACTAAACGGGGAATAAATGTCATTGATGGTCCTACAGGCATTGTGTCTGCCTATCAGAAAAAAACAAAAAACCTGTTTTTAATATGATAGATGTTTATCGCACAAAGAGATAAGTTTATGATCAAAATCAACAATAAACTGATTAAAGAGTCAGAAACAGATCAATTAAAATAGTAAGCCAGCGCTTCCTGGTTTAAGATGACCCTCCCTTCTCCTTAAACTGATCACAATCACAGGAAAATAGATCTTAAATTTGATAATCTTATTACAGTATTCATTTAATCTCTTTTTCACTATTTTTAAAAGCATATTAAGAGAAATTAACATCACAATAGATGAGTCTAAATGAATGTAATCTATCTATTTTTGATAAATTATATTATAAAGAAATTAATGTCAAGTAAAGGCCACACCTGACCACAATGAAATTCCACTGTGAATTGCTAATTTCATTAAATGTTTAAGATTCCGCACAATCATCACATATTGCTTAGCACAATTTGATCTAATGGTAAATTATTTTACTACCACAATGACTTTCAAAAACAATCTTCAGTTTATGGATAAGTATAAGCAATATTTGTTATGATACCAACAATTTTCTTTTACATTTCAAAAATTAATTTGGGATATAGCTTTTAGTCTTACAGTAATGCATCATCACATATTGCTTAGCCCAATTTTATCTAAATTATTTACTAGCACAATGACTTTCAAAACAATCTTCAGTTTATGGATAATTATAAGCAATATTTGTTACGGATATCAAAAACTTTCTTTTGTATTCAAAAATTAATTTGGGATACAGCATTTAGTCTTAATGCATCTTTTAACCACATTATCAACATGTCCTTTCTTTGAATTCTCTTTCATATTCGTCTAACAAAGAGCCTTATGGTTAAATGACCTCTTTAGGTGATAGTGGACAATTGTTTGCATAATTAATCAATGTAAAATTAGGTTAAGTCTCCCTCCTTCACATCCCCCTACTATTACATTTAATGGGTACTGTAATACAAGCCCTGATATGCTGATAGTATTTGTTCAGTTAATAACAGTTATTTCATCAAACATTGGATATCCTGCCATATGTCTGAATCTTGAATAATTAATGAAGGACCATACACCCACTGAAAGCTTGACCATCAGG
Organism: Anadara kagoshimensis; assembly: GCA_021292105.1. Classification (NCBI taxonomy): domain Eukaryota; kingdom Metazoa; phylum Mollusca; class Bivalvia; order Arcoida; family Arcidae; genus Anadara; species Anadara kagoshimensis. The sequence goes on from CM037865.1 coordinate 49,425,819, forward strand.
AGAAATGGCCAAAGAAGGAAGTTTACTTTGGACAGCAGACACATGTGTGGTGTAACAATGTGTAACATAATTATATATTAACAGTACAGTGGACACCATGCTGGTAGCTTGATTAGCGGGATGATGTAGCTAATTTACAATATAATCAGTAATGTCTTAATAACCACCATATTTTATACACAGGATATGACCCATATGACTGCCCAATGGTCATCTGTTTTTAATTTCGGTCATGATAACATTCATCCTCACTGCAGTTATTCAGGAAAAGGTTATTTTAAACACAAACAATCAAACATCTTTAGTACACAAATTAATTCAACATATGCATGATTTAGTTGATAGAGGATCATTTTCTCAATGTATGTACAGTGTAATCCAATGCAAAAATTGAAAAGAACAAACCAAGAGAGAGAGAGAGTTCTTTACATTCTTTAATTCTTTATCAATTTTGTAAAAGTGCACATATGAGAAAAAACTTAAATTTTCCTAGTTTCATTTAAATTTAAGACTTAATTAGTATTTGGGCAACTTGAATTTCTAGGCCAACTTTGATAACGATTCTTTTTTTAAAAATCAAATAATCTATAATCATGTCAGACATGCAAAATAAATGTCACTTTATGATATGTGCAATATATTATACTAGTATATTTAATTCTGTCAGTTGTCAAATCCAAATTCACATAATGTGACATTTCATTCATTTCCTCAGACCAGTGACCAGATATATAGTATACACATATATAAGTAATTCTAAATGTTATATAACATAGACTAGACAGTATAAACATTAACTGTTAATCAATACACATGTCCGCACACTTATGTATGACCTTCAACTATTAATCCAAATTACGTACATTGCAGCAACAACAAGTAAACATATTTTGACGCAAGTCTTGTTTGTCTGATCTCATTCTCTCTGACTCTCCCACGTACAACAACAAAATTTTAATAATTTATACACACACAAGAAAAATGATATATAGCGATATTCATTTTATCCCATTGAATTACAGTCCACACGAGTATACCACTAAACCTAATAATTAAATCAATATTTTCACTAAAAATACACAAAAATTTAGAACTAAAAAAATGAATTAGCATAATCATGAAATATGAATGTGAGTTATGTTGAAAGAATGTTTCTATCAGTGTTTTGATACAGGTTGAATATATAAATATGTGTGGGAGAGACTCTCTACACTCAGTCAATGACTACTATCAGTACATGTATACAACCCCGCTAGTTGTAAAATAAGGTCATCTAGTATGAGTAATTCAGCTTTAATGTTAAAGTAACCTAGTTCTAAAAGGTGAAAATATTTTATCTTTAAAAACAAGTACAGACATGGAAGAAGACTGATGAATGAGGATGGCATAATACTGGTACATGTACGATTTGTTACCATGTTGAAGAAGAGAAATAGATAAATTATCACACAAATTTATAAAATAAAAAAAGTCAGAATCTACAGAAAAAGAGACTTAAGTCAACTTTAATTTCAAATTAAAAATTAATTTGTGGATTTCTTTAGAGTAACTTTTATTATTTATTTCAAATTGTACCTTCTGCTAAATTTTAATTTTGTCTGAAAAAACCTAAAATTTCTGGAATCAAGCCATTTTGAACATATTTGTTGAATTCGCGGTTAAAATCAACAGAATTTATTATTTAATATCATTTTTTTAAAAGATGTTAATGATTTGGAAAGATTTCCATTTGTACCCTCCAATAAAAATTTGTTTAAAAAGCCTAAAAATTGGAGACAATTAGAAAATTTCTGTGAAAATGTAGGATTAAAATTAACAGCATTTGTAATCATCATTATTTTAAATGATGAACATGATTTAAGATATTCCAGAGTTAACATAATTAAATTATATGAAATAATGAAATGGATAAATATGAAAACTTGATAACTTTTAATTAACAATGTCGATAGAACATCTTATTAGACAATAAGGAAGCTATCTAGTGTTTAAACCTATCAATTATGTCATTTAAATGTATGTGAATAGTTTCAAATTATAACATAATATGACAAAATAATGATTAAAATCTAAATTCAGCAGAGAAATTTGTAACTTAATAAGGAAGCTGGAGTTTTAATTAAAGACTTCATTAGATTCTTATTGAAATTTAAATTACAGGTACAATAGCAACTTTGTAATGAATGTATTTGATAAATATAATAAATGTAAAAAGTAAAGTAATTCATTAAAGCAAATATTTTTACAAGAATTTTCTTTCTGAATCATGTTTTCGGACAGCCATATTCTAAACAACTTAAGTAAATATCCTGTTTGTAAAGCTGCTTTGAGTAGGAGTGCAGAGAGAGAGAGAGAGAGAGAGAGAGAGAGAGAGAGAATATTGTATAAGGAAACTGATAATGAGTAATTCTTACATGATGCCAATGTCGATTTGTCCCTGCTGGTAACTTTTTCCATCTTTTGACAAGAAGAACACAAGCATTACATATTTCACCTGCACGATGTTCATTGATTCTGAAGCACTTTTCAAACTCTCCCTCATACTTTTTACTATCTGTAAATCTAGAACTTGATGATTTGGCTCGACATATACAGCAGCCATTTATGCTTCTATAGATTTTGGGTTTATGAAAACTAAACATGTTTGGTATGTATTAAAAAAGATCCCTGAATTTAGTCTGAAATAAATAAAAATTACAGGTCAATAGATAATAAATATCAATGGCAAGTTAAATAACAATGTAAATTGTACAATCATAAATAAATAACATGCCAATTTTATTTATTTACAAATGCATATTACAGTCTACTACAATGTGTAATTTTGACATCTCATTTGCATGGAAGTTTGCACAATAATTCTTTTATTGAAGGAGCAAGGAAGTCAATAATTTACAGTTTTTCTATATTTAGATCTATTGGGATTCAAAAATTAATCAGCAAATTTAATGTTTAAAAATTACCACCTGATGAAAACTTCTATAAATTTAAATATTATAATTTCCAATTACCATAGACAACTTTTTTGACAAGCACTGTCTACATTGTGTAAATATAAAATCAGATATTGCACTAACATAAAATGTCAATATTAAAACATTACATGTGCAATTAATATGGTCGAGATGCAATGACCGTATCAAACATTATCACCCATCCATCAAGTTATCGACAACCTGCATTTTCCCCATTTTTTCAACCTGCTAACATCATTGAAGTATAAAAATGCAACATAAATATGCATATATTACTGAAGATTAATAGCGTAGTTTTAACCCTGAAATCTGCAGATGCAATTTGTTGCGTTAGTACCGGCGATAACCATTCTAGGGGCTATCCTGGTAACTGTGTCAGTGACCGCATATAGCTTTTCCTATTTTGGAACAAAGGAATTTCTTCTCTCAGCGCAGACTCATGAACTAAATTCGTGCACATACTTGCGCTCAAATGTCATTCAAAAATTTTGATATTATTTGGATTTTAAATAAAATCAATTGATGTCAGTTGACCAAAATGAAAAATTATGCCATATAAATTAAAAATAAACAAGTTTAAGTGTTTTTCTCCAACTGACAACAGTTACAAACATACTTACAACTTGTTTCCTATCTGAAGGTTTACGGGCGGCAGATCATTTACACACCTTCAAAAAGGAGGTCAGTGTGTTCCTATAAAATTTAAGTGATATTTTACTTATCGAACGATAACAACTCAAAAACTCTCGTGGAAATGTTACAGTATTTAAAATCCACCACTTACATTCAATTTAAATCTTACCTCTTTCGTTTTTTCGTTGTTTCTGAAAATATTTTCGATCTACACGTTTCTATCCTCTGATGAACCGAGTTTATCAGACCTTCAATGAATAGGCATGCGCAGAGGCTTTTGTTATGCAAAATAGGTGACCTTTCTGCGAAGGCGTATCTGTGTCAAGTAATGAAACCACATTAATTACTAACGAAATATGTTTGATGGTTTCTAAAAAATTTAAATAATACCATTTTTCTAATTTATTATTAAAAAAATAAAAACTTTTAATTTGAAAATTCTCGCGAGATTATTTACAAAGTATTATGGGATACACAAGAAATCGGACTACGCCATATTGAAAAAGATACATCTCGATTCCCGCCTGATAAAATGGTTTTATAATGCACTGACATCAAAGCAAAACAAGAAAATATTTGCAAAGGCAACTGTTTTAAATATACATATGTAAACAAGGTGTTTGACCGCAACAAAAAGGGTGCATTTACAGTGTCAGCCACCGTGACAAGCACCTTGGTCGGGGATGAGTCCAAATAGAATCGTTTAAAATTTCATTTTGTATATTTTTAAGTTAAAATCGGTGAGTTCTCTTTGAGATATCAGCTTAATTAAGTTAACTTTTATCTGGTCATATGAATGTCCGTAAGATTTGACGGGAGCATCATAGTGACACTTGCAACATCCCCCTTTCTAAAGAAATGGTTTGTTTTGATTTGCATGTGACAGAAAATGGGGGCAATTATTGTGGTAGACCATGAAAGGACAGCATTGAGACCAAACCTTCATTTAAAGTACATGACATCAGTAAGGAGAATCCCATGTGGGTCCCTGTATTTGTGATAAAGGTCCCTAATTTTGGTAAAGTACTTCAGAATAGGTTTTTTATCACAAACTTAAATTATGCTAATTTTCTGGGATTGACCATTATTTAAAAAAAAAATCTATACAATAGATGATGAGACAGTGTCCCAATATGGTTAATTGGTAAAGTGATCTGCAAGTCCTTTTTAAGCCCATCAATTTTCAGTTTGGAATCTGAATCATCCACAGTGTCAAAACTTGCAACTATTCAGTTGTACTTGGTAAGTTGTTATTGAAGCATCTGTGATAACATTGCTAGAAAAGGCCTATATAAACAAACTGAACATATTTAGTCAGATGTTGGTAGGAGAAAGTGTCAATTTTTGTCAAAAAATTAGACTTCAACAAAACAACACCAAAGGTTAGAGATGTGTTGCATATATTGAAATGTTCAAGTAAAGTGTATACACGCATAAATTGGGTGGTATAAAACTTTTCTTGACCTTATGATTACAATAATTAATAATGAAATCAATAATCAAAGATGTCTCTTCACTGCCAGATTTCCACCATCCAAGACATTACTCCCATATCGGACAAGAAAATCCCACATTTAATAGGGTAAGATTTTTCTGTCTTACCCTAAGCTTCACACAGTATGAGTAATGACATCACAATACCAATTTGATTGTGATGTCAAAAGTCAGATTGTAGTTTTTGCGTATTTTTAGGGTGATTTTTACCATAAAATCTTAATCTTTATAAAACAAGAATATATATTGGATATGGGAGAAAAATAATCAACCCCTGTTATGTAATGAAGACATAGAAATCTCAACCTTCGGGATGAGGCTCTTTTTTTTCAGACCTCGACAAGCCTCAATCTTGAAAACAAAGAATATCATCCTTCAGGTTGATATTTCTATTTCTTCCATCTTCCTATGTTTGAGATAGAGATTTCCGCTTGAAGAAACGATGGAAGAAATTTCTATCTTCACCTCCACGTGCGGCTTTCAGTGACATCACAATCAAAGGACAGTTAAATGACGTCAGATCGTGGTGACATGACGTCATCTTGCGGGAAAATAACACCCGCGTCTCCAAAATTTAGATATTTTCACTGCGTTTCAAATGTTTATTTTGGGAGATTACAATAAATGGCTTTGATTTCTAGTTTATACATTTTGTATAAACCAAAATCAGGTACATTCTGTCCGATGAACATATTTATTTTTATGTAAAACGTTAAATAACAAAGTTGGATTTGCAAAGATGGCGTCGATGTGACTGATACTTCAAGCCAAAAATTGTCATCAAAATGGAAGAAAAAGAATCAATCATGAGTTTATCCATGTAGGATAGGAAAATCTCACCCTCGGGGTTGAATATTTCTGTCAGAGACTCGTCAAGCCTCGTCTCCGACTGAAATATTCAACCCCTCGGGTAAGATTTCCCTATCCTACATGGATACTCATGATTGATTCTATTAATCTCCTTTACAAAGCAGGGGTAGATCTGATTAGTCTCGGCGTTCACTGACTTGTGAACACCATCTCTCCTTTCCACTCCTTCATCTACATCAGTTATCATTTATTAGTCATCTAAACATGCATGTAAATCATATTTGTTTGATGTTTAGCATTAAGGAATTGCAATGCTTTCCCACAAATTTGCACGTTATATCGTATGAAATCTTGGAATACAACATAAATATAGATGTTTATGTGGTAGTTTTGTTTTAAAACCTAAGAGTTTTCATTTATAAAATAACCAGGATACAGGGCCTTTACAATCTGATGGCAAGTGTTTATAAACATGGGCGAGTTTATACCAACTGAATCAGTAATAATATAGCTTGTTGCATTTGTGTAGAAACGCACCATCCTGCATTTTATTTGTCACAACAGCTCTAATGTTGAACTAGACTTGCAGTATACATTGCTATCAGATTGTGAGCAACCCAGACCCAGTCATGTTTTTCTGAATTTGTTTGTATAAACCATTTTTTGCTTCATTTCTATCATAAAGCTGCTTACTAAGTAGGTGTGTATATTGCAGCTACTTAGTGCAAACAAAATTAGTTCCTTACAGTGAATTTTTTATTTCTTTTTCAGATCAGAAATGTTTTGGAAGTTTAATAATCTACTGACAACGTCACACATTGAGACACTGTTAGAAAAAGAGGTATGTATGTTTACAAAAAGTATTATTCAAATCATGAGTGCAAAATTTTGCAATGTGAAAATAATTTATTTAAGCAAAAGGACCAGAAATTCAAGGGCATAAATGCAGAGCACAGTTACTTCCTGGTGGAAGTTCACATGTTTAACCTTGTTTGTCAGTTTCAATGTTTTAACTTTGTTTTGGGATTGTGGCTAGACATAGATTGGTATGATTGTTGTTAATTGAATTAACATTAGTCTTTACATTAAAGTTTTGGGGTCACTAGATCAAAGTCAAGGTCATTAATACTACCGATATATCAAAAGAGAATTGTCTTTGCAGTACACAACACAATAACCATCACTTTGTCAGAATGGACAAGTATAATTGGTGACAAGATCATCACCATTTTAGTTAAATTTGCCACATTCTAATTCAATTTCGAGTTACGATTTCCAAATTTTTGTACTTTTATTTCGTCTTGCCCTTTTGATTTGTTATAATTGATGAAAATAATGTCTTTGTAAAGCTAAAAACTCTGAAGTTAGAAATATCCCTCTCAATCCTATCAACATTTCAACATTTTAACAGATACAGATTTTATGAAGCCTAATAAGCTTATAAGTATAATGTTTCTGTGATGCTTTTAAGCTTAGTGAATTGTTGTTGTTGTTGTTATACTATGTTTCCATTCCTGGTAGCCAAAATCGCCATTGGCTACTAATTTCTGAGGAATTCTTTCAAAAAGTAACCTATTTTAGCAAATTTGTGAAAAAATACTTAAAAAAGGACTATATTTTCACAAATTTAGGACTATATTTTCACAAATTTTAGAAATTTGGCTACTAATTATTTTAAATTTATGGAAACCTAGGTTATAGGAATATGTATAGCCAGTAGCCACTACAAATCAGATTTATTTATGGAAGTAAATGTTTAGCTATTTTATTAAATGAAATTTTTTGAGAATATTTTCATTGATACAATTCAATGTATTGGAAGTCTAGGACAAATGTCAAGGTCACATGTTGCAGATAACAAAATTTTGGGGGTCTGTGTCATACATAGCTTCATGGAAGCTATTATTAGAAAGCTATTGGATCTTATGAATTATTTTAATGAAACATGTCATGAATGTTTTCTAATTTCTGATGATGTGCAGAACATAATGCTTGAAAATCAAGCAAGGTCAAGCAGTTAAGAGAAAACTTAAATTTTTGGGGTTTTTCATTAACTCTTAAACATAATCAAACTTGCCATGAACGTTTTTCTGTATGAAATGGACAGAGTGTAGTGCTTTGAGTAAAGGTCACATTTTAATGTATAATTCTTCATAAGTATTATAAAACGGTATAAGGAATTTTAATGAAGCATGTCATAAATGTGTGTCAAATTAAGAAGAAGTGTAACGCTGTCAGAGCAGCGTTACATCAGGGGCAAGTGTATCAGTAACTTTTCAATGAAACTGCTGCTTGTATGCACTATAAAAGGCAAGACCATAATACTTAATGAAATCTGCAAACATGTGACAAACAATTTGAGGTATATAATGTGTGGCTATGTTTGAGTTATTGTTAAATTAATATGTTGCAATATGCAACTGCTAAATTTGCTTAACATGACACAGAATAGGAAACCTGGCACAAAGCTTGCTTGGGATTGATTATTGTGCGACTTGATCAAAGTCAATGATACTATGAGAATGTTAGTTTCCATGCTTTAATCAAGGCTATTTTGAAAATTTTTAAAAAGACAGGAAAAATGTATGTAGATTACCGGGGGGATAGGCCATCAAAAGATAAACACGCAGAAAAATCGTGATTGATGGCCACCAAATTATCGGTCAGATTTTGGCATTATAAAGAGGTTTGGCATGCATTAAATTGAGAGATACTTAAAAGCATAAAATAAAATCAATATTGGGACTTTAAAAAAGTGTGACATTAAGTGTGGTGGCAAAGTTATTGAGTGACATTATAATGAGGTTTCACTGTACTTTATTAAATTATTATTAATATTGATCAGAGCTCCAGATAAGCTGCATATCTGCATATTTTACGCATAGATTTTATTTAAATACGCCAAATATTTCAATAAGAGGCGTACTACTTACGCATAGTTATGGACACTTAGGCATAATCAGTTAAACCCCCGCGTATCAATGTTGAAAACTTGAAAGTGAAAACGAAAGTAGAAACTCCCAGTGTACAGCCAAGTCATGTTGACGCTTCATAATAACAATTACATCACCTGGATTCGAAATCGCTTTTGTGACAATGATGAACCTCGTGGTATCACACGTACGTCAGTGTCAGCCAATCAAAGTTCTTCTAATAACAGATGCCGCGGAATATGGCCGAGTCAAAACAAACAAGTTTGCTTGCTTTTTTGATGACAAAATCGTCGGGTCCCGAATTATTTGTCAAACAAATCATTGAAGATTTAATTACTGGTTGCATCAACGAGTCTAAGAAAAAAACACGATGGACAGAATGTAAAAAAAGAAACACTATTACAGTGACAGGCACTATACCCGTGGTTGGTTGTCGAATAGTCAGGAAGCGAAACACGCCTCAAATGTGAAATTTGTATGAAGACTAAATCAGACCATGTTTTTGCCAAAGAAGGGACGAAAAATATTCAGCGTTCCACTGAGATGCTGAAAACTATGCATTTCCTTATTCAGCTACAGTGCTTTGAACAAAATCCAGCAGGACAGAAAAATGTAAAATAAAAACAAACACAACCACATTCACTAGTTTCAACTTTAAATTTAAGGTATTTTAAGTTACACTTACTTTTTAATCAAAATTTGCCAGTAAAAGTGGTTTTACTCCTCATTGTTAAATTTGATGATTACTTTTACTCATCACTAAATTGGTTTTACTCATAAAAATAAAATTTGATGAGTGAATAACCATGACACTTAAAATTATCTGGAGCTCTGATTGATCACAGTTTAGATGTTATTAACAGTATCATACATCATGCTATAACTACTGTTTGTATTGATTCTTTAAGGATGTGACATTACATGAGTTGATGGATGAAGATGACATCTTACAAGAATGCAAAGCTCAAAACAGAAAGTTGATAGATTTGTAAGTACAACTGTTGAAATGTTTCTCATTTATGGTACATCATTGTTATTTAATTGAGATAGAGACCTCTATGAGTTACTAAATCAAAGATCAAGTCACAAGAATCTAAAGAGAAAAGCATTTCATGCATTTTAAGGTCAGAAATTTGTAAAATTTAATTCAAGCTTTGATAGTTGGTTCATCATCACCTGTTGAACATAACCTGATGAAACTGTTTGTTCATCTTCACTTGTTGAACATAATCTGATGAAATTGCTGGGAGGGGGCATTATTGTTTGTTCTCAACATAATTCTTGTTATTTTCAGCATTGTTCGTCAAGAGAACATGGAAGAAATGGTCAGGTTAATCACAGTTGAACCTACAGAAGAAGTGGATGAAAAAATCAAATATAAGTAAGTGTTGAGTGTGTTGACTATTTAATGCAATGATCACATTTCATTTGTGATGATAGTCTAGATCTTAAGTGACCTCAAAATAAAGGATGTTGACATGATAAGTAAAATCTTTTAAAATTTTTGTATAAGTTTTAAATTGCCTCACAGAGCAATCAACCTTTAGTCTGTTTAGTTTAAATTAATTCAAGGAAAAATGTCTTAAGTTTCAACCCATAAGAATGAGGAAGTCATGAAATTTAAAGACCTGACTTAGATGTAATTGAAAACGCACATAAATCAGATGATATTAGATGTTTCACAATAATGTCTCATGGAATCATGCATTGAAAGATAGTCTGCTACGATGTTTGTCAACGGGTGTGCTTGGATGTAAAAACTAAGATTGGTATTTATTTTCCAAGCATGTCTTATTTAGAACTGAAAATCATTAATACTTTCAAATATGCTGGAATATTTATAAATATTTGGTCATGTCTTCTGAAAAATATGGATAAGATCATCTTTTAGACTTGGAAGAAGATTTCCCTCTATCTAGAAGTTATATAGACCTTTATTTTTCAGATATCCAAACACATCATGTGAATTGTTAACATCAGATGTCTCACAGATCAATGATGCTTTAGCTGGAAGTGAAAGTCTGGTGATTAAATTATACAGTTTTTTAGAGTCAGAGAAACCTCTCAATCCATTATTAGCCAGTTTCTTTAGTAAAGTCATGGGTTTGTTAATTACCCGCAAAAGTGAAATGGTGAGTTATCATATATATATATATAAATTTGTTACAAATTTTATTTTAAGATTAAGTTTTCTAAGCAGGCCAAGGATAATCCGCTGGGGAACTTGCCCTGACCAAGTTAAAAAAGTCCAGTGACCAGTCATAATTGGTCCTAAAAATACATTTTTTCTAGGGAGTGCCAAGTAGGAACTACTTGGTGCTGAGTACACAACACCTGATTACTTGGCATCTTGCCAAACAGTTTGAAAAAATTAATTGAGCCATGTTTAGGTTAAGTAGAATTTAGTGTCACATTTTAGCCCACATAAATGTTGTGCAAAATAACATATATACATATATACCAAGTGTCCATGTCACTGTCAGTATCCAGTGTTCAAGTTTAAGGGACAACCTCTATAATATCAAGTTGTCTTGGGTGTTTGCCAATGTTTGGGAAGTTTATATTTGTTGTACTTCTTAAGTTGATATTGTTTATTTCAGATATTTGAATTTTTAAAGTCACGTGAAGATTTTATAGGCACACTCTTGCACCATATTGGTACCTCAGCAATAATGGATCTATTACTCAGGTTATTGACTTGTGTAGAATCACCAGAAATAAGAAGAGCTGTTATAGAGGTAATTATTTATCATATACAAGTAATACTTTGAAATCATAAATTTTCTTGCTGTTCAATTTTCATTGTTCTAGGAAAAATAACATTGAATCAGGGTGGTGAGATACCATTGCTCCATATTGATTATGTTCTTCATATTGTCTTTCCCTTTAAAATGATTTTAAAGGCTACATATTGGTGATAATTTTAATTTTTGTTTACATAATTGTTTCGTAGGATATCTCATTTTGAAGAGTTTCATGCCATTTACACAATTTAAGTTAATTTTCTTCTATGTTTTCAGTGGTTAAATGAAAAATTGATTATAGAAAAGTTAGTAGGATGTATAGTCCCAGAAGTAGATGAAGAGGTAAGAATGAACTACTCAATTATCCTCTCCGCCCACACTGCGCTTGCAGATTTCACTTGAAATCATGAGATTCACTTTCAGTGTTTTGCGTCGAGGAGGTCCTACAAGAGTCTAGCAAGTGTAGAAGCTGTGTACTGCCAAGGAAATATTTATGCAAACAACTCTCCCTCTAGCGGAAGCTAGTCAGTGGAAGTAACATTAAGTTACCTCACTTGATGCTTACACTACTCTGTACAAACGACAACACACAGTGAAAAACATCAAAATAGATCATAAAATGAGTGACACTTGAAATATTTCAATTTAAATTTCATTTCCTTCAAAATTAATTGGAAAAATTAAGAAGAGGCCAGGACTAATTCACAAGTTTCCCGAAGAGTTTTGGTATATGCCTGTTTTACTGTTTTAGTAATACATGGAATTCAGATCATTAGTTTGCTCTCATGAGAGTTAAGTAATGAAGTTTTACGCCCCAGTCAAGATTGTTTCACTTATATCAAGGTCTTTCAAAGCTTCAGATTTACAGTGTGCCTGCGTCATTCTCGCAGGATTTTGGCACATAACATTTGCTTATAATGGGTCCATGTGGCGCATGGTTTTTCTTAGCCAAATCGTTAATAATTTCTTCCCAAAACTACATATTCGATTCCATGGGGTTTTCTATTGGAAAATTTCTAGCGTCTTTGTTTATCTCATAATCAGCATATAGACAGGACTCCCGACAAGCCCCTTCTCTTCGCTCTATGCGTCGGTTATTAACATTAATATTCAAAGGGGGAGAACTCGTAATAAAACTTGTTATGACCTCGGACATTGTCGTTCATTTAATATACTTGCGGCAACCATTTTAAAACAACACAAAGCGCAGGCAAGTAGATGCACATAAAATGAATCATCGAGGTGAAAAAGTGTAAAATATATCGTAAAGGTTAATAAAATATAAATCAGCAGATGACAAAATCGTTTTTAGTGCATTATATGAAGATGTCAAGTGCCGACTTTCACTTTGTCACGTGGCATAACATTTAATTGTGTGTCAAAACATGACCCACTATAACAAAAAATGACCTCTTGTTATTGGACCTAGTGGGCCCTTGTGGGCCCACTACAAGGGCCCACTATCTGCAAAAACAATCTGAAGCACTGGTCTTTGCTTCTTGAGATAACAATAAACTGTCAAACTTACTCACACTAGGACCTGTCCCTAGTGGGATTCAAACCTAGGTATTGAGAAGCACTTTGAAGTGCACACTTTGTAATACTTGGCCACGTAGTCCCTCTGTGGAAGGTAATGTAAATCAAGAAAAGCTATGATGTGTTGAAATGCAACCAGTTTAGCTCAAATACTTTTATGTCTTGAAAGATTTCAGGGTTGCATTACATTGCATTGCTTATTGTTTTTATAATACTGTAAAGTTAGAATGTTTTGTCTGGACGTGATGACACACATTTACATGACCTCTATTCATAGAAATGTATGTACATGTATATCGTTTTTGTATTTAAATAGATTCACTGTAATGCAGCTCAGTCATTATGTGATATAATCAGATTAGGCAGGGAACAGTTGTCACAACAAGACAGATCAGAAACAGATCCTTTACTTAATACTGTTGAGTTGTAAGTATACTAATAGCATTCTTAATAATTGTCAGGTATATCAGTTAACCTGATGACACTGAAAAATTATTTTATTGTTTATTTATTTGAAGTTGAGTTATTTGAGTTTTACGCCACAGGGAATATTCTTTGACTTACATGTATATTGGGGTGATCATTTCTGAAATGGCGAAAGAACCAGAGTATTCCGAGAAAGGTACTGACTTTCAGGCAAGCGAACTGACAAAATTTCTCTTACTAAGATCTGTCCCAAGTGCGATTCAAATTTATGCTGTGAGAGTGATCCATAATGTTTGTGTGATAACCTGAAAATGAATACTGAATGTAATGTAGTTGAGTTGAGTAATGGTGTTTAACGTCCCAGTCAAGAAAATTTCACTTATATCAAGACGTCGCCAGCTATAGGCGAAGGTGCAGAAATTTGCCTGTGCGTTGCGCTGATGGCAGTATACAGCAGGGTTCTTTAGCGTGCCAAGCCCACCGTGACACGAGACCTTGTTTATTTTAAGTTCCCATCCGAAAGTGCTTGGCGAAAGAACAGTCACTACCCACTTTCAAGTCTTGGGTCAGACCCTGTCAGGGAATCGAACCCACAACCTTCCACTTACGGAGCGAGCACTCTACCAACTGAGCTACCGCAGTGGTTGAATGTAATGTAGAAATTCTTTGCAGCTGGATATCAAAGCCTTTGCATTCAGGAACAAAATAAAAATTGAAGCAATAATAACACATTAAAACCATGTTCATTATAAAATTCTGACTTTAAACAGGTCCCAAACATAGTAGCATAATGGTATCAAGTGGTGTGGTTAAGTTGTTGAAGTACTTGTAATTCAATGTTGTCCTAACAATCTCACCTTATTTAACAACCAGTGTTCCCTAATTATCCAAGCAATCATTTGCATTGGTGAGTGATGTTCGATTTTAATTTTGGACAATTGCTTATAGGATTAGAAAAACTTGACCCTCTGTAAGTTTGCAAGACCACTTTAAGCTTCCCTTATGTGCCAGTACTAACTCAGGGTTACAGTGGTAAGATTAATACTGTTATCGATTCAAATATCACTTAGTTCGCAGAGAGAAATTGTTAAAAAAATGTTTTGCGAAAGAATTCTTCGAAGTAGGACTGTTGTTAAAACTCATGACCTTTGAATCATTGATATGTAATGTTAACCACACTTGACCACATCACCTCATAGCAGTAATTATTTTATATTTCAGAGAGGAAACTGTGACTGATTTACTAAGTAATATGTTAGACAATGAATCTGTTATAGTCAATGGTTTATCTGTGATACAAACACTTCTAGAATTTAGGAAACATTCGTGAGTATTTCTGGCATTTAAACTGTATACATATTGACCTGACAACAACATAAGTGAGCTATTGTGATCAGTCTTTGTTATTATCATTTTCTTCATGTGTCTGATGTGTATTGTATCAATATTTCATTTACATTCTAGAGACCACAATTTTTGTCCAATATTCTTAAATTTTAGGTGAAAAAGTTGGTCTGGTAGAAAATCCTTTGTTTACATGCATAAGGTTATATTGATTTTGGCCAATTTTCAACAAATGTGATAATTATGAACTTCTTGGCAGATGGTGGGTCAAGTTTGTACATAAGTTATCTTTTGTCTAAAATGAGATCACTGGGTCAAATATTAAAAAAAAACCATTCTTAATGCTTCAAAGGCCATATTGTTTGCCAAATCTTCTTCAAACTTGCAGTGAATGGTCTTCTTGACAAAAGCTTGGCCAAATTTGTATATGAATAAAAAAGATATAGGTCAAATCATAAAAAACTATAGAGACCATATTCTGGTCATGAGTCATAATAAATCAATATGAAATACATTTAAAAAATTTTACTTTATAAAACTTTTTAAAACTCAAGTTTTATATACTTATCTATTCAACATGTCAGTTGTCAATGTTCAAACATTAAAAGGTCAATTATTAAGAGGCTTTAACACAACATATAATTAGTTCTATGTAATAATCCATAAACATGTTGCTACATTCCACAATTTGTTTGTATGAGAGCAAACTTGAAAAAATTAATATTTAGGTTTTTCTTTTTCAGGCCAGAAGGCTCAACCGAACAGATAGCATCATTAGATGCTGAACGTTTAGCACAGGGTGTTAGTAATGTGTTATTAGCTATTACACCAAGATTAAAAGATCTCCATAGTCTTCTTGTAGATCCTCCCAAGGTAGGTCTACTTCCATTATCTCGATACCATGTACATAACAGTAATCTGACATTAAATTGTTCTGTGTTACTGTATATTGCTTTATTTTCAGTGTCAAATTCTTCGTGGTTTGATGATGACTTGTATTCGCGGTGTCATGTTTTTTGCAGTCTTATCTAACTTAAGGAAAATATTTTTAGCAAGATTAATGGGCTGGTAATAATATCCATGTATTTTCGCAGGATTAAATTGTGAATACAGCGAAAATAAAACCCCTGCGAAATATAAGCATTATACAGTATACACTGAGAGAAAGTTCAAATTTCTAGTTTAATGCTTATTCACATTTTCGAATCAAACTACTTTGCATTGAATTTTTTAAAAACAGAAGGATAGTATATGGCATTATCAGAGCCCATTTACTAGATTTTAATTTATTATATTTTGGATTTGAAGTTTAATTTTGGAAAAACTCAAGTCCAAAATATCAAGTTGTAAAAGGGCAACTTAAAAAGACATAAATTAGTGATGCCAAGATCAACTGAGGGTATGTTTTACAATTTTTTCAATCATTCATTTTGTTAATGATCTGATATATAAACGCTGTTTTATAAAAGTCCTTTTATTCATATTAACATTATTAAATTTTAGGTACTTTCTAAATAACTGAAAGTTGTTTTTACTATGGTTTTATTCATTTTATTGCAGCAAAAATTTAGTGCAATGCCAACAAGTATAGGTGTTTTAGAACCTCCTTTAGGAAATACAAGACTACAGATAGCTCGACTTGTAACAGCACTTGTTTTAGCTAATACACATGCAGTTAATTTAGAATTAGCAAATTTAGGGACCATAGGAACTTTAATAGTAAGTACTTATTATTAATCTTTTGTCATTTAAAGTTTCATGAATCATACAGGTAAATTTCACTTATCGGATACTTATCTTTGTTACCATAAGAACATTTTATTTCACAGTGCAGATATTTGCGGGAGGCATATAATAAATGTATGTTTATCCATAATACATTTGTTTTCTGACAACTTAGATTTGCTTTGAGGGAATTTCTAAATTTGACTGAATGATATTCTTGTTAAGGTAGAAGCCTCTTGATTTTGACAGTCATAAGTCGAGGACATTTACTGTAAATGTCAAGGTCACTGACTTTTAATAGATTCATTGTGCTCAGTTTATAACAGATTGGGCTGTGTGATATACATGTACGTTATGTTTTACAAACTTGTCTCCAGTTTCATACATACTACTGTGGTAGCTCAGTTGGAAGAGTGCTTGCTCTGTAAGTGGGAGGTCGTGGGTTCGAATTCCGACTGGGTCTGACCCAAGACTTGAAACTGGGTAGTGGCTGTTCTTTCGTCAAGTACTCAGCATTACGAAATGAAAATAACGGGTCTTTAGGATGGGAACTTAAAATAAATGAGGTCCCGTTTCACGGCAGGTGTTGCACGATAAAGAACCCTGCTGTATAATGCCCTTAACTCAATGCACAGGCAAAATTTCAGCACCTTGGCCTATAGCTGGCGACTTCTTGATACTCATAAGTGAAATATTCTTGACTGGGACGTTGAACACCATTACTCTACCCAACTTGCTCCAGTTTCATATATGTATAGAACAACAAACTTGTAGAACTTTTTTGTAATTCTTTATATTGAGGCAAAGATATAGTTCTTTTTTGAGAGAGAGCAGACTATCAAATTTTCTGTAATATTCTATATTACAGTAATAATAACATATTAACTTGTATTGTCTGGCTTTATTTCATATTGACCAAATGTATTTTATTTTTCTCTTTTCCAGGATTTATTTTTCCAATATGTTTGGAATAATTTTTTACATACACTAGTTTCTCAATGTATAAATACAATACTCTTTAATTCACCTGTTGATGTAGATGGTAAAAAAGAACATCCTCTTTTAGTTCAAGTAAGTATACTAAGCTATTGGTTGTCTTTGACTATTGTTAAAAAAAAGATTAGGTCAGGTTTTTAACCACAAAATTTGTACCCTTTACCTGTAACCTCTGGATTTCAGTAGACCACTACGGTAGCTTAGTGCTAGAGTGCTTGCACTGTATGTGGGAGGTTGCGGTTCGAACCCTGGCTGGGTCTGACAAATACTTGAACATAGTGACTGTTCTTTTGCCAAGCACTCTGCATTTAGAAATCAAAATCACGGGACCTTAAAAACTGATGCCCAGTTTTACAGCAAGCATGGCACATTAAAGAGCCCTTCTTGCACATTGCCCTAAGTGCACTGCAAAGGTAAAAATTTCTGTAGCTGGTGATGTCTCAATATAGGTGAAGTATTCTTGACTTGGACGTAAAACCCTATTCAATCTATCAATCTAGATTCCAGTATTAGAGTTTTACATATATGTAGTCAGAATGTTTAATACTTGGCCAGATAATTTCTGTGGTTTGGTTTTAGATAATTTCATTTATTTTGATCATGTAAATGTAGATATTTTATAGATTTATTCTGATTTCAAATACCATACTAATACATATAATATATATAATTATATATACATATGTAAGTCCAAAGTATTAAGAATTGAAAAAAGATATAAGTAGAAAATACTACTACCATACATCACTGACAAAATATCTTTCTTGCTATCAGGTATTGCCAGCTTATTATTATGCATTAACTTTTTTTTAATCCACAGTGAACCCTTCATATTTGCTTTTCTGTGATGTAAAGATATTGGCTTTATTTTTGGGTTAATCATTGTGGTTGCTATCATTTCATTACATTTTGTTTGGACAAAGGTAAACAATTCCTAAATTTTATTATCAATACATATATGTATAAATATATATAAGTAAGATTTCAAATGATTTTGTTTTTCGTTTTATTGTAGTTATTTTCTGAATGTAAACTTCTTCAAAAGTCATTAGATATATGGGAAGAAAATGAACAACAACAGTAAGTGTGGCATTTAACAAAGTATTGAATGAATTGTGTTTAAAAGCTTACTAAAAATATACTAGTAAATAATTTCTTGATTGCTCTTTTACCAAATATGTGGATTTAAATAAAAATTTAGACTGTAAAAAATGTGACGATTTTTCCCCAAAAAACTGAAAAAGTGACTTGAGTTTACCCTCGCTGTCATTTTGAAATTGACTATAGACTAATAATTACACAACTTGAAAAAAATCAACACCAGAAAAATTTTAAGATGTAGCAGATCAATCTCTCATAAAATAAGAGGATAACATAAATTTAAAATGTTACTTTGTGCTTCTCTTGTAAGGTTGAACTGAATGAACGATTAAATTACATATGTAACATACATTAAGTAATCCTTGATTCAACACCACCATTCATTCGGTCAAATTTTGGCATAATAAAGGGATTCGGCAATGAATTGATTTAGACTTATAAACATAGAACAAATAGATTTTAAGATTTTCAAAATACTATGGTGGCAAAGTTATTGATGAACATTATAAAGAGGTTTTGCTGGATACATTTCTACACTAAAGTTCTATTCTTTGTTTATTTACAGAAGTAGGGATAAGGGAAGAAGAAGAGGGTATATGGGACATTTAACTAAGATGTTAAATGATGTAGTTCATGTGATAGATAAAGGTGAAAATGCTGATACAATAAAAGAGCAGCTTTATGGTGAGTCATATACTGTTTACTAGTGTTTATCACAGCATCTTAACTTTGACTTAGTAACTTTGAATCACTTACCTACACAAGATTTATGGTCATGTAGGTAAAACTTATTCTCCATCAGTGCAATGCACAGGCAAAATTTCTGCACCAGCTTTAGCTGGAGACGTCTCGATATAAGTGAAATATTCTTGACTTGTATGTTAAACATCATTACTCAACTTGCACACAAACTCATATTGTAATATATTTGTAAAACATGTCTATCAACACTAAGAACACACATTGTTATACAACTAACTGAAACAGAGTCACAGTTTAATCTGATTTGTAGTAGGAAATTGTATGCTTAAAGACGAATGAATACAAAGTAATATTTTATTTGACATGTGAACATTTTTTCAGGTCTAATATCTTTTGTCGTTAATTGTAGAGTACTCAGAAGAAGATAAAGAGAAATGGGAAAAGTTTGTCAATGGAACCTTATCTGAAGTTAATAAAGCTAATCAAATAGAACTGGTAAGGATATCTCTCTCTCTCTCTCTCTCTCTCTCTCTCTCTCTCTGAGACGTCTGACAATAAATTTACTGCTATTTTCTCTGAAGTATGAATCATACTTTACTCTGTCTCTCTCTCTCAAGTCTGACAAGAATACATTTACTGTTGTTTTCTGTCAGAAATTTGATTACAACTCTCTCTCACTCTCTCTCTCTCTCTCTCTCTCTCTCTCTCTCTCTCTCTCTCTCTTTATCTCTCTCTGAAGTCTGACATTGATTATATTATTATACTTATAATGAAGAAACTAAAATTAGTTAAAGAAAGCTATTCTAAAAATGGACAACATCAGAATTGAACAAAATCATTGACATTGTAGGTTGGTGGTCATCCTCTTGCCTCTAGCAGTGAAGATGAGGAACCAGATTTTAGAGACATTCCTTTCCCTCAGGATGCAGCAATGCAACAGGTATATATCGGTGACTTTTTATCTTATATTATAAATTTAAAATTGGTATTTTTTTTTTTTGCCAAAACTGTCAAAAAATATTTCAACTACAAGTGTAGTTTACAAAGTCAAAGAAGTTGTGAAGCTTTATCATAGAGAAATTATTCTGAATAAAGTTCAGTTTGTTCATATACTAGATGTGCAGGTGGGCCTTTGTTGGTCCTGCACCCCTTGTTTGAATTAGAAGTTCATTGTACAGAGTAACAGTAACTAGAGGATAAATGAATTTAGATTTTTAAATGTAAATTTTAATTTTTATGACTTAAGTACAATATACGAAGTGTTATACTTAATTTCTAGTACATGTTGATGGTATATTTCATTTACTAGATAAAATGCACTGGTATATGTTATGCTGGGTTTCCACAAATTTAAAATTATTAGTAGCCAAATATGCTAAAATAGGTTACTTTTTTGAAAGAATTTTTCAGAAATTAATAGCCAATGAAGACTTTGGCTACCAGGAAACATAAAATTAATTATGTGGGGTAATTAGGCCGATTAGATTTGGAACACGTGTAACTAACAATGTTTTTCGTCAGTTCTATTGGCAGTTCATGAAATATAGTATTTTCAGAGTTTTGCTTGATGATTTTATTTTTTTGCCCATCCATGATGAGGGGTTTCTTTTTCTGGATTATTATTGCATTGCATTAATTTGTAGAACAAAACCAGTAAATAGTAAAACATATTTACATGTTTAGAAAAAATGTACATGTAAATCAAAGTTTTTTTTTTTGCAATAAAAAAATTGGTAGAAGACCCAAATTTTAGTCAGAATTGACATTAACAGTGCATTTTATCATGTTAAAGACGATGTACAATATATTTCTGATATTAAATGATATATGTGGCATTTGATTATATATGTGCTTTTAATAGAATGCATGAAGGTCCCAAAACTTACTAAAATAACTAAATATGACAATACTTCGCTCAAATATTTTAAAAATGTGTGTTTCTCCTTAGAAGCAAGTGATGTGAAATTAATGAGAAAAACTGTTCAAAAGTTACTTTGAAAAATTATGTGCATGTCAAGATTATACATGTACATGTATATGTACTTTGAACACAAACAAATTCTGAATTTGTGACTTCCTGCATTCATTCCTTTTGTGTATGGTGCAGCTTGCACAAAAGATATATGTTTGCTCCTTTCTGATTGACTTTGTCAGCTCATTTTAGTTCTTTTTGTGTCAGTTGTTGCTTATGTTTGATATGCCAAGCTTTTCAAATTGATAGATTTTTCATACATTTGCTGAAAATTCAGGTTCTACATTATCAGTCCTTTAGAATCTGAAACATTTACCAAGTTTATAGTTGGTGATGAAATGTTTAATATTAAAATCTACAGAATTCCATATCATATTTGAGGCTTGCATAATATCATGTTTTGCTTGGAATATTAATTACAAATAAAGTAATCAAATTCTCAAAAAATAGATGACAATTTAGTCATGCAAATTTTTATGCCAGTTTATGAAGGACGTTTTTCCATTGCATTTTGTATTCAAGATAGCATTTAAAGCTTGGCATTTTAATGTTTTGCTTTGATTATTTTCTGCCTCTGCGTATGTTGCGGCTTACATATAGACTTGTGATTAATTTCTAAACACATGCTTGAAAAATTTGCTGTTTGGTATTTTGCAGCTATGTTTTAGATATTGTTTCTTGTGGTATATGGGCTAGGGACCCGCCCTTTATGGCTTGTTTATGTGTGTTCTAATTACATATTTCTGGCTTTGTACACACATATAAATTACTCTGAAAACTGGTAATCATGTCTCATTTGTTTGCCTCTCAGGATAGGATTACACTTTATTTCCATAGAAAATAAAAAAAAATTTAATAATGTTTGATATTGTTCACTTACTTGTACTTAGTCGTAACTGAAAATCTGTATGTGCATCCGTGATTGTCATAAAATATATCTGTAGGAAGGAAAATGTGGATTTGACATGGTGAAAAAAGGTGATGTTTACACCGAACATTTTATGTCATTTGCCTGGTTTTTCAACGTGCTAAATCCCCATTGTACCAACATTTTACTCTTGTGCAGAAATAATCTAGGTTAATTGCAGATGTGCATAAATATTTCTTGTGACGACTAGAACAAGTAAGTGAACGATATCAATCTTTATTCAAGTTTATTTGATTTTCTATGGAAATACAGAGTTTTTCACTGTCACAAACAGACTGACTTGAAAACTAGTCTTGTTATGTTGCTTTATGTTTGTGTTGTTTTTAGATTTTGGAATTGGCTATATGGCTTGTGTGTGTCTCAAGGGCTTGTTTCTGTGTTGTTGCTTTATGTGTGTGTTGCTTTTAGATTTTGTAATTTTGGTTTTATGGATTGCGTGTGTCTCTAGGGCTTGTTCTTGTGTATGTTGTTGCTTTTTGTGTGTGTTGCTTTTAGGTTTTTGAATTTGTTCATATGGCTTATGTGTGTTTCTAGAGCTTGTTCTTGTGTATATTATGGCTTTTCGTATTGCTTATAAACTATATGGTTTGTGTAATATTTCCGTTGCTCGTATTGTGTGCTGCTTGATGTTTGGTTGTGTGTTGCTAATAGAGTATGTGGCTCTTGTATATTTTTGTAGCCCGTTTTTTGTGTTGCTTGATGTTTGGTTGTGTGTTGCTTATAGACTATATGGCTTGTATATATTTTTTTTGCTCGTTTTGTGTGTGGCTTATAGACTATACTGCTTGTGTATATTATGTTGCTTGTTTTGTGTGTTGCTTATAGTCTATACGGCTTGTGTATATTATGTTGCTCGTTTTGTGTGTTGCTTATAGACTATACTGCTTGTGTATATTATGTTGCTCGTTTTGTGTGTCGCTTATAGACTATACTGCTTGTGTATATTATGTTGCTCGTTTTGTGTGTTGCTTGATGTTTGGTTGGTATGATGTAGTAGCTGCTGACATTATGCCACCTGGTTTATTCATCAGGCCTTCTCTGATTACCAGCTGCAACAGATGACCAGTAACTTCATCGACCAGTTTGGCTTTAATGAAGAGGAGTTTGCAGAACAAGAGGAGAAAATAGAGTAAGTCTTTTGTTGTACATTGACTTTGAAAATTAATATTTGATGTACATCCTGAGATGAAGTAGAGGTATTAATTTTTGGATTAATGTCTACTACTATAAATGTTTTGAAAGTATTTGAATTTAAAAAAAAAAGAAGAAGGCCCAATTGCTTATGTAATACAATAACATACCCGTGTCATCAGAAATTAATTTATTCTGGAAAGTAAATGCACATAATTTTCAAGGCTAGTGGTGAAGCACAAAATTTCTTGCCCAAAACAACTTCCAGGTCCACATTTGCTGAGTGGTCTAAAGTGCTGGCTTAAAACACAGTACTCCATTCTACTCCACTCCATTATTGCCAACAAAAAATCTGTCATATTTACATTAAATGGAAAAAATGAATAAAACATAAACAATGTCATTCTAAATTTAAAAAAAAAAATTTGTTGGAAGAAAAATTTAATATTAAAAAAAACGGAACAAATATTTCTAAATTGTTACCTTGTACACGAGATGACAATACCCATTTATTTTTAGCTTTGATTTTCATTTTATATGATATTGCATTTCTTTGACCACAAATGCTATAAAATAATTACATATATTCTTTATGAAGGAAATGACTGCCTGTTTTATTTAAGTATATTTGTTTTAATTTGTAGTTCACCGTTTACAGAGAAGATCTCCAGTATAGATTTTAATATTCAAGCCAATGAAGATAGTGTAAGTGTTTATCACAGTAAAATCTTACCTGATATTTATTGATACTTATTCTTTTCTGGCTGTCCATGAATATATAAGTTGTACTTGAAATTGCTTCGGATAAACATGTACATGATTATAGCTGTGTAACCAAAAGCATGCTATTAAAAGAAACACAATCAGAAAATATCACACTAGGGTAAACACGTATTAGAACACTGAATATAAAACTCTGAATCTGAATTTGAAAGGCACAAGATAAAATAACAAAAATGATATCCGGTGGTGTTCTAGTTCTTTTGAATGACTTTGACCATCCTGACTAATAGTAATATTTTAATCTACAGTCATCTTTCTTGATGTTTGGTGAAAGATAGTACCTAATGTCGTATTAAATGCCTAGTCCTCATTGAAACCTTCACTCGTTATCTCCTGCATTTTTGCTTTTGCTTGGCATATTATTTTGCATTTCTGGGCATAATTAGACTGTTAAATCAGAATTTAACAATAAGACCAAATTATGTTAAAAAAGTTCAGTGATAATCAGATTGGTCTTATAGAAATAAGTCTTTGATGCTTTATATATACATTTTTGACATTTTGAGTATATCATATATCTGGAAATCTTGAATCAATTCAGTATTATTCTTGCTTTTAAAGTAATAATTTACACATGTGAGCGCTATTTATTATTCACAATTGGGAAATACATGTAGCTTAACATTTATAACGTAATTGTTTACAGCCAAATGCTTCAATGTTTGAGCAAGCATGTAATGAAAGAATACAGCAATTTGATGATAATGATAGTGATGAAGATATTTGGGAAGAAAAAGAAATCACATTTTCTCCTGGTGCTCAGCCTAAAAGAGCAGGGTAAGTAATGGTTGACAAAGGATACAACAAGTATCTCATAGCTCAAGTAATGATATCACTTCAAAATGCTGCAAAAACTCTTGATATTTCAACTCTTATAAATGGAATTTGACAAGAAACTCCATATTCCAACTCTATGGATGGAATTTAACAAGAAACTTGTAATATTTCAACTTTTATAGATGGAATTAGACAAGAAACTTAGGATATTTCAATTCTGTGGATGAAATTTGACATGATTATAATATAAACCTATGGCAAATATAAATTTTTATTGGTTTGCCTTTATGAACAGGAGTGAAATGTACATTATGAATAAAGTGTTAACCAGTTATCCAAAATTTTATTCATCTTGGTTATTTTGATTGTAGGAGGTTACCAGAAACCAGAGAGGGTGATAGTGATGACAGTACGGATAGTGAAGAAGAATTAGATTCTCCTAAACGTATAACACAGCAACAGCAACCTGGTGAGAAGATGGATGTTGACCATTCTGCTAATGATGGTACATTACTTCATTCAAACAAAAACTACGTAATTTAGGGATCAGAGTCCATTTTATAGTGCTGTGTCACAGTGTCGTTCACTGCTTATGTTGAAATCCCTTTTCTTCAGATCCTAGTGTTATAAAATTTGTTAGTATGTTTGCTAAAGATCAGTTCTCTTCCATTTTTCTCCTCCATTCCAAAACTGACATTTAAGTTACTCACTTTGACTGAGATGTTAAAACACTATTCTCAACGATTGATCTGGTTTTGTGGGTCTCTTTTTCTTTGTGGTAAAGGTTTTTCAGTTGACATTTGGGATATTGAAATGGTGAAATTCATGAGGTCAATCAAAACCGTGTACATTTATTCTTGTTTCAGTCCTGTTTTAATCGGTTAATTATAACTAGATTATTGTAAAACAAACAGAATGTTAGTGAAGTTGGGGTCATGGTATGCAGTAGGTTGCTGAATGATGAAAATTGAAATATCATGAATTAGTTGAAAAATATTCTTATATTTGTTTACTAATGTTATATAGCATGGTCATCTTACATTGATGATGCAGCAGCACTAGAGGGAGCTCCTGTTGCTATGGATACATCACCATGGAACTCACTCCAACAACAACAACAACAACAACAACAAGATCAGGGTAGCTCAACAGAAAAGTGGGCAGAGTTCACAAATAATCCAAAATCATCTGACAGTAAAGAAGACAACTGGGCAGATTTCAGTAATATTGCTGATCTTTCTAGGTAGGTTTAACATGAAATTCACAATAAAAATAAATAAAAACCTTGATAACTCTAAAAGTACATTGATCTTGACTTTTGAGTTTTCAATGTATGGGTTATTAAATTTGTAGAAGGGGAAACACCATCATTGAGAAAAAATAATGGTCGTAGTATCTGTAGTTAATGATGTGTGAGTTAAATGTTAAAAGTTCTGCTGTATTAAAGGTCACTTTGTATTTTGGTTTTAGATTATGACCTAGTTATTGAAGAATGTTGACTTTGTGTTTATCTTTATGATTATTCATAAATAACCTGATAAAAACAATTGAGGCTGATTTATTATCATGCTATGAAATCAGCATGGCACTAGAAATAATTGCTAGCAGTAGAAGGAACAGACGAATATGTGCAAGATTATAGGGTTTATTTGAATATGATAACTTTGCAACACCTGGCAATAATATCTGAACAGATTATGTTAACTGATAAATTGTGTCCTGAATTTCAGTGTATATTTCCCTTGTTTCTGCTTCTAAATTTCATAAATGTATTTCTTGTTGTAGTACTGACCCAGGTCCAAGAAGTAGTTCACCAGTTGCTATGGATACAACAGAAGCTAACTCAAGACCAAGTGCTTATTGTAAGATTATTTGCTATTGGTTGTTTTGTATATGTAATTATCTGAATAGAAATTAAAAATTAATTCTATCTTAAATGCTTATATGCATGGTTTAAAAAAAAATAGATGCCATTTTATTATTCTTCAATTTGATATGGTTTGCATGTATTTGAATTTAATATGTTTCATTCATTCTAGAAGGAACCATTAATCCTTATACATCCATTTGCAATATGACCCCATTGTTAAGGCCTTAGTGGGCCATATTTAACATAACATGAATGCAAAATCTGTAATGGTGGTTTAGAGGATAGTTTTTTTTTTGTAAAATTGCCCCTTCTAAAAGTCCTAGAATGAACACTGTTGCTTTTTATTTAAAAATTTTGTAATAAAAGCATTGTATGAGATCTTCAGTACCCTATATTCTTAAATTTTTACTTGACTTCATTTTTCAGTGGCACGAAGTGCGCCACCAGACTTAGCAACTGAAGTCCAGGGAACAAAGACTGATGATATCAAAGTGATCAGTTTAGATGGGGAATCGTCACCAGTAGTTTATAACAATAAGATACAAGAAGAGGAAGTATCCTCCACGTCGGATGAAGATGTACCAACCTCGCCATTAACGCCCAATTCCTTGTCTAACAAAAATCAGGAAAAATCAAATACCCCTCCAGAGTCCTCTGTACAGACAACTACTAGGTATTTCCTTTGATAATTTAATGTCAATTTTTGAGAATATTTTCAGTAAAACTCCAGCAGAAATCTTTGTGTCTTGTATCCTATTGGTGTACTGCAACTTTAATATTAGAGTCCCAGATCGACTAATTTTCCCGGAAATTCTTACAAACAGCAATATATTTTAGCAAATTTGTGAAAAATGATTAATTTGGACTATATTTTCACAAAATTTTGGAAATTTGGCTACTTATACATGTACTTTTAATTTTGTAAAAACCTGGAAACCTAGACCAGATTTAATAAGAATGAAGATAAATTCTTTTATTAACATTCAAAGAAAAAATGACTCTTAAACATTTTGTGTGATACAACATTTCACCATTTTATCAGTATTCAGGAAAAGATTTAAAAATCAAGTAAAGACCAAACATTTGGGAAAGATTATAACAAGACCAAACACTTGGGGAAAGATTATATCAACATTTTAATTTCAATGCAAGGTTACAGCTATAGAGCATAAATATTCTGGTTTTCTTTCACTTTAAGTGATAATTCAGAAGAACCTACATCATCAACACCAGATAACTCAGAGAACCATGTGAGTTCAGCAAACAGTTCTTCATCGACAGAAAGTCAGACCACAACTCCTCCTCCCTCTCCGTCATCACAGTCCAGTCAGGATGCTGATAATGTGCCATGTTCTTCCAGTCCTGCTGGCAGTAGTAGTGGTAGCGGTAGTGATACAAATGCTGCAGATAGTCAAAAGTAAGGATTTAATTATCAGACAAATAAAAAAAGTCTTTTTTTCCTGGAAGTATTCTCTAAACATTAATTTTTATCAACAACCCCACCCTCTCCAAATAAAATTAAAGAAATTTTTTTTTTTTTTAATGTAAATTCATCTTTTTCCACATGCAAAGTACTACGTTTTCATCTAGTATATGTTTGGGTGGTCTTATTATAACAATTGGAATCTGAATTGAAAGTTTCACATAAAGGTTGTTGGCAAACTAAAATCAAGTGCTGGAAAAAACCTGAATTTACAATGTTTATTCTGGATTTCTAGGTAATGTATATTGTACTTGTAGTCATTGAAATTAAAAACCACAGCAGTAGCTCAGTTGTTAGAGTGCTCGCTCCGAAAGTGGGAGGTTGTGGGTTTGAGTCTCAACCAGGTCTGACCCAAGACTTGAAAATGGGTAGTGACTGTTCTTTCGCCAAGCACTCAGCATTACGAAATGAAAGTCACGCTTCTTTCAGATGAGAACTTGAAATAAACCAGGTCCTATGTCATGATGGGCTTGGCACAATAAAGAACCCAGTTGTATAATGCCATCAGTGCAATGCACAGACAAAATTTTTGCACCTTCGTCTATAGCTGGCAATGTCTCGATATAAGTGAATTATTCTTGACTAGGACATTAAACACCATTACTTAACTTATTGAAGTTAAACTAGGCAAAAAGTGTTTAACAAAGTAATGCAATATACATTTATCTATCAGATATAATCAACCAATTTTAGAAATTGATGTATTGGTCTTTTTGGAATGCCCAACTATATAAAGTTTTTGATTTTAGTATAGTTTTTGTCTTATTTTAACATAAATATGAAGCATAATTTTTCTATCTGAATCGTAAATTTATTGATCCTTAAACTCGGGGTATTAATTTATTTGGAACCCTGCCAATATCGATACAATTAATTTTTAAAGTTGTTTGAATGTTTGAGGTGAAGATTAAATGTTCTGTTTGCTACTTTTTAACATTTTGCTGTGTAAATTTCTAACATATACATTGTATGTTTGTTTTCTGTGAAATATATCAAAATGGGTCATAGTCAGTATATAAACGTGTTTACTATGCATGCATGGTGCTAAAAATGAAAAACAAAATACCTGTAGTCTGTTTCATAATATGCATCTAAGTCTTCATGAACTTTATTTGGATCTTTAGAATTTTACTATTTATAAACATTTAGATAGATGTTAGTAGTTATATTATGTACATTATACAACATACCATATAGCGTGTTTATTAATAGCATGTCATGTGACTTTGTTAAAGGTTCACTGATGAATTGCTTAATGACATCGAGGCTGATGATCTTAGTGCTAATTTTGAGTGAGTTAAGCAAACTAACTGCTGTTTGTGTTGTATGTTATATATTGTTTTAAACATATATATACATGTATATTCATGTGTTGATCAATTTGTAAGTCATGGCATGATTTGACAACTTTGGTGGTGATGGTGGTTGTATGGCTAAAGCAATTCTACATTTTCTAAACTAACCTTTAAAGATGAAATTATCTATTTCCATAGTGTGAATTTTTTCATTTTCTGAATTTAACTTTCAGAGGAAGTTAACATGAACTTTGTTATTCAGTTATTTCATCAGGCATTTTAAAAAAATGCATATATACCAGTATATTTGTAAAGAAAAGAAAAAAACAAGAAACCGTGTTGTTGATCATCACATAGTTTCGCTGACAGTTACGCTTGTAAATTATAATAGTATATAAAACATATATACATACATCTAGTTCGACAATTAAATTTGGGAAGAAATTAATGACCTTGTGTTTCCATTTAGCCGAAATATCTATTCAGTAAAAATATTTTTTCAAAGTTGCTTTTTTCATTGTACCAGATTTTCTTTTTGTACTAGGCAGTCTTTTGCTGAAATATTCAAGATGGAATATTTACAGGCCGCTATTTATCATTTTTAGCTCACCTGACCGAAGGTCATGTGAGCTTATGGCATAGCGCAGCGTGTGTTTGTGCGTGTGTGCGTCGTTAACACCTATTTTCGACTTCTCCTCTGAAACTACTGGACAGTTTTTAATGAAACTTTGTCAGAAGTATATATGGGCCGGTGCAATTCAGATTTGTTCGTGGCGTTGCCATGGCTACCATAACTAGGTCAAGGTGACCTAGGGGTGCAAAAATCTTAAAAAATCTTCTTCTCCGAAAGTACTGATTGGAGAAAAAATCTGATGTGATATTTGGCTTCTCTAGGGTCTTAAGCCTATAGTTTGTTCATTTTATGAAATTCGGATAAAAAATAGGTTACGCGTTTTTGCGTTTAATTTTGAAAAAATCGTAAAATAGCTTCAAATTGTTATAACTTGACTATTTGACCAGATAATGACATGGGGTTTTCAGTTTTGACATCTTCTTGTTAGTATCTTCAAAATGAGGTCAAGGTCAATTGTGAAGGTCGTGACCTAAATTTTTTTACCTCTGATTATAATAATTATCTCGAAAACTATAAACTTTTTGTATAGGCATGTATATTAGAATGTTGTAGGTATTGATACAACGATCATTTTGATGTATAGAAAAAGGTCATGGGTTGAAAGGTCAAGGTCACAGATGCAAAACAATACCGAAATGGTTAATTATCTCGAAAACTATAAACATTTTGTATAGGCATGTAAATTAAAATGTTGTAGGTATTGATACAACGATCATTTTGATGTATAGAATAAGGTCATGGGTTCAAAGGTCAAGGTCACAGATGCGAAACAATACCAAAATAGTTTATTATCTCGAAAACTATAAACATTTTGTATAGGCATGTATATTAGAATGTTGTAGGTATTGATACAACTATCATTTTGATGTATAGAAAAAGGTCATGGGTTCAAAGGTCAAAGTCACAGACGTAAAACAATACCGAAAGGGTTAATTATCTTGAAAACTATAAACTTTTTGTATAGGCTTGTATATTAGAATGTTGTAGGTATTGCTACAACGATCATTTTGATGTATAGAAAAAGGTCATGGGTTCAAAGGTCAAGGTCACAGATGTGAAACAATACCAAAATGGTTAATTATCTCGAAAACTATAAACATTTTGTATAGGCATGTATATTAGAATGTTGTAGGTATTGATACAACAATCATTTTGATGTATAGAAAAAAGGTCATGGGTTTAAAGGTCAAGGTCACAGATGTGAAACAATACTGAAATGGTTAATTATCTCGAAAACTATAAACTTTTTGTATAGGCATGTATATTAGAATGTTGTAGGTATTGATACAACAATCATTTTGATGTATAGAAAAAGGTCATGGGTTCAAAGGTCAAGGTCACAGATGTGAAACAATACTGAAATGGTTAATTATCTCAAAAACTATAAACTTTTTGTATAGGCTTGTATATTAGAATGTTGTAGGTATAGATACAATGATCATTCTGATGTATAGAAAAAGGTCATGGGTTCAAAGGTGAAGGTCACAGATGCAAAACAATACTGAAATGGTTAATTATAGGAAAACTATAAACTTTTTGTATAGGCATGTATATTAGAATGTTGTAGATATAGATACAACAATCATTTTGATGTATAGAAAAAGGTTATGGGTTCAAAGGTCAAGGTCACATATGAGAACCAATATCGAAATGTTTAATTATCTCAAAAACTATAAACTTTTTGTATAGGCATGTATATTAGAATGTTGTAGGTATTGATACAACGATCATTTTGATATAAAGAAAAAGGTTATGGGTTCAAAGGTCAAGGTCACAGATGTGAAACAATACTGAAATGGTTAATTATCTTGAAAACTATAAACTTTTTGTATAGGCATGTATACTAGAATGTTGTAGGTATTGATACAACGGTTATCATGATGTAAAGAAAAAAGTCATTGGGGTTTAGTATTTATGTTTTCTTTAAATCTATCAGCTAGCCATTAGTTATCAGGTGAGCGTATCAGGCCCATGGGCCTCTTGTTTAGAGAGCTATGCAAGATGCTTTGCTACTGTGATTCATGAATCATTTAGTTTCCTTAAAGAATCTGCTTATAATAGAAAGAAATGCAAAGTTACTAAGTGATTAGGAAGGGAAGGGGCCCTGGTCATTTACCACATTGCCAATGGAGATGGCCTATCAATGAAATTGATAAAACCTTAATGACTTGTATATATTTACAATATGACTGTACCTGTCTTTGATGAAACATACAGAAGCAATTGTATTTCAATTCCCAATGAAAGACAATTGGGGTCATGACCCTTGATTTGTATAAATTTTCCCGCAATATTACGTCATGTCCTACACAGGGGGTTGCGTGGTCATGTGAGATACGCCGATCTCGCATGGCTAAAACTCTGTATCACACGTGCAGATATGGAAAAAATAGCGCCAAGGTACAAAATATTATTGTAAATATAAGAAATAACATTTCTGCTCATGGTATTTCAAGGGGTAATGAAAGATAGTGTGGCGCGTGCCAAATTCAAAATGGCACGCGCCACACTATCTTTCATTACCCCTTGAAATACCATGATCAGAATGTCATTTCTTAAAAGGTGACCTATTACTATACTGAAAGTATTGTGGAAAAACCTGTACAAAATGGCCCATAGAGAAAATTGCCTTTGCCATCTCTAGTTGCTTAGTATAGGCAACATAATGTACATTAATATATAACCAGATTTTATATGGTGTCTGGGAAAAACTTTTTTATTTTGAAAAGAAAAATTGAGTTCATGAAAGTCTACTAAAGATATTAATTTTAGGGTTGGACTCTGTCCATTGTATACAAACACCATGATACTTTCCTGTATTCTACCAGTTGAACAAACAGTATAAAACAATATTTCTTTTTAAGATACATCAATATATGTTTTGCATAGAAATAAAACAATAAATCCTGAGGGGTTAGCTTGCAAATATATATTATATTATATTTGTATGCAAACTTTGTTTTAGTCCAAGAGAAATGTGCAAATGTCGAGCCAACTTGAGATAGTATTTTAAAATATCAGTTCAATAATCTTATAATACTGTAATTAAATTTTTGTTGCACAAAACATATTGTGTATATGGTCACCTCACATATAACCATTATTGTCAGAACTTGTATTATTGTATTTTAATTTGCTGCATTTAAATTATTTATTTTTAATATTTTTGCATGTTTGTTTGAATGATAGCTTTGATTGATTCAGTCAATTAGAAGGGGCCTGTTGGAGGTTTAGGCCAGTTGTGCAAATATTTTTAGATTTTTTGCTGAAACCCTAATTTGTTTATCCATGATCAATCGTCCATTACAATTTTGGGGTTTTATGTTTTGGAGATATTTAAGACATTTAATTTTCAGTTTTTTATTTGCTGATAGAATGCCTTCTAGTTTCTTCTGCAATCAAATTTTCTTAGTGATTGAAATGTGTTGGAACTAATAACAATTACCATTTCCCTATATTGATGGTTCTTCTCTTTTTAAAGCTGAAGTATTGCCTCAACAAAACTTTTCTGGAACATTTTTACACTTGAATACTAATAAGGAACGCATTCTTTGGTCTGAGGTTTTATTCGCTTATAATTCACTCTGTTAAAAATGACTACATGTAAATAGACTTTCATATAGGACTTTGGTATGGGGCCCCACAAATGCCAAAGTTGTTACTTGGCATATGTAGTTGGTAGTTGTGTCAAGTACAAAAGTACCTAAGCACTAACAGCAAGTTTGTTGATCACTTAATCTTTGGAAGATTAGCAGCTGAAAATTTGCTGATGTGCCATCATGCAACCAATCACTTCTTGCGTTGTATTTTTGACAAAGTGTCTAATTCCGTGGAACCTTTTAACTAATTCAGTCTCTGTGGCATTATAAAGTTGAAGTTTAAAATTATACCAGTTGAAGTTTAAAATAATACCATTAATGAGCTTACTGACAGTCTAAGAGCAATACTGGCTAGTGGGAAAACTAAACTTTGATTGGATCCCAGCATGATTTTTGAATTGTTCATTTATCTTTTTATTGTTATTTTTTGTTGTGATTTTACATGCATTTGTCATGTTTACTATATGTTTTAATTTTCAATGATCAATTTGTATATAACTTTTGTCTTGATTTTAAAATCTCACATTGAAATTTGTTTTTTAAACATCTATATACAGTATTTCACAAGTTTTATTGCCACTGAAATTTAATTTGGCATGCCATTTGTTTTATTGAATGGTTTGGTAGAAGTGTCACTGATATTTACTTTGGAATGTCATTTATTTTTAAGTGGTATATTTTGATCTTTTACAGATATATTTTTTATGTAATTTTAAAAAAAATTACGCTCTATAATTCATATATAAATACTATATACTTTTTCATATATTTTAACTTTATATTTGGGTTTTATTTTGTAGTTTTCTGACAGGGTCTGGACTAATGAGAAATAAATCCTCAGCTGACCCGGCTGTAGATAGTACAGTTCAAGTTAAGTCCAATGGACCAGTAGATGTACCTGCTGTGGTGGAATCCACAGATTCTGAAACTGCTTCAAGTCTGTCTCAGGTTGAAGATGTAAGGTAAAGAAATTTCTGTGTGTACGTCAGTAGCTAGCTTGTGCGAATAACAGGTGATCTTATGACATAACCTCAGCATGAGCATTACAGGTTTCAGATTAAGCACTCGTCCTAGCCAAGTTGAAACAGTCCAGTGATGAGTAAAATTTTATTCATACTTGGCCCAGTGCCAGAAGATTACTTGTCGCAAGACATCCATGATTCTTATTAAATTATTCAAAATGGAATGCTAAAATTTAAAAATTACAAGAAATTTGTTTACAACTTTTTCTAGTGCTTAGTTACAACTACTTGGGTGTCAAGTACACAAGGCTTAATTAATTGACATTGTGGCAAGTTGTTTGAATTATTTTATATGAGCCTTAAACATCTGTGTATAATTTCTAAAATCAAGAAATAAACCAGTAAACCTGTCCAAAGAACCAATATGTATCATACATGTATATCTGGCAATAGTCCTGGATCCATTGTTAAAGTTGTTGGTAAATTAATGTACAGTTGTGTTATACTTTTCTTCTGATAGCACTTGTTTATTTACAGATTAGTTTGCATGAAATAATACTTTTGTGTTCTCTTTTTGTTTCAGAGCTCAAGCCAAAGATATCTTAGAAAAATATGATAATGCATTATCATCCCCGTCTTCATCTTCTACTACTACTCCTTCTTCAGCATTGTCGTCACCGTCATCAAGTAGTGCCTCATCGTCGTCTACATCGCCAACGCAACCTACAGTACAGCAGAACGGACCTGTCTGATGATAAAACATCGCCAGCTAGACTAGTAGCTGGTCTTACATGTGTTTATATAAACCCTGTGATCAATGGCAGTAAGTAGGCAGCATTGTTGTCTGTCACAAAGCCTTCAGTGAAAAATAATGATGATGATTGACTTGATGGAGGCAGAATTAAGGGTTATATGCTGTCAAACCTTGTCTTATGATTCATCTGCTTTCATGGACGACGATGATAGATTAAAAAAAATTGATGACGACTTTTTTAAATGTACGTTAAAACACAAGTAAGACAACAGTATTTATTGTAATTGTTTTATAAATGGAATGGATGACATCGTGTGTTTTGTTTTAAAACAAAGATGAACAGTTGAAGTTCCTCGTAAAATGTGATGTATATAGTTAATGGAAATCAAACTGTTTTTATAAGCCATCCTCCTCATCATAATACAGTGAATGAACGGATATATATATATATGTAAAAAAAATTATTTAGAAGTATAGTCCAGTCATCTCATTGGGGAGTTAACAAATGTGTATATATAATAAGTCAGGAGTATAGAAATTGTGTTATGAAATAAGACAGCTTGCCAAAACAAAATAATTATACCTGGGCGGTTAGTACGTAATTATCTAGCTTGTTCTTGGGAAATTAGAATTTTGTACAATTCTGACTTGATCTAATGACGTTAGAATTTTGTAAAAGTCTGACTTGATCTTGGAAAGTTAGAAATTTATACAATTCTGACTTGATCTAGGGAAGTTAGAATTTTGTACAAGTCTGACTTGATCTTGGGAAGTTACAATTTTGTACAAGTCTGACTTGATCTTGGGAAGTTACAATTTTGTACAAGTCTGACTTGATCTTGGGCAATTAGAATTTTGTACAATTCTGACTTGATCTTGGGAAGTTACAATTTTGTACAATTCTGACTTGATCTTGGGAAGTTACAATTTTGTACAAGTCTGACTTGATCTTGGGAAGTTAGAATTTTGTACAAGTCTGACTTGATCTTGGGAAGTTAGAATTTTGTACAATTCTGACTTGATCTTGGAAAGTTACAATTTTGTACAAGTCTGACTTGATCTTGGGAAGTTACAATTTTGTACAAGTCTGACTTGATCTTGGGAAGTTACAATTTTGTACAAGTCTGACTTGATCTTGGGCAATTAGAATTTTGTACAATTCTGACTTGATCTTGGAAAATTTAGAATTTTTCACAATTCTGACTTGATCTAGGGACGTTAGAATTTTGTAAAAGTCTGACTTGATCTTGGGAAGTTAGAATTCCGTACAATTCTGACTTGGTCTTGGGTAGTTAGAATTTGGGCAGGATTCTATCTTTATCTTGAGAAGGTAGAATTTTGTACAATTCTAGGATTCTTAAGCAGTTAGAATATGTTTTATTCTGACTTACCAGTAATATCGAGAAGGTAAAATTTTGTTCATATCTGACTTGATCTAAGACAGACAGATAGAATTTTATACAAATTCTAACAGTATAAAATTCTAACCCAATTTTGTTAATTGTTAACTGTGATTGTTGAAATATGGTTAAAAAATTGTTTTATCAAGAAAAAGAAATTTATGTCTGAATGCTTAGTAAAGATAAACTTATGAATACTGTCCTGCTTTGAAACAAGTGTCATAATGTATTTGCAATTGATTTAAAGTATGATGTTTTTATTATTTTGCATTATTTAGTGGGTGGGGATTCAATTTCTGTATTTTTGAATTAATTTCATTTCCAATTAAGTTGGCTAATTGAACTTTATATGATATGACCGTAAATTCTATTTATTCTATGTTAGATAAATATAAAAATGTTCAGAATCATGTGTAGGGCAATCGGTCATAAAACATAGAGTTCTCTTGGCTGCATTTCTACAGATTTTGTTTTATTTTAAAAAAAACTCGGATTTAAATTATAGAGTAAAGGTATCAATAAAAATATCAAGATAATGACAAAAATTGTTTATCAACAAGTTATCTGGAAAATTTAAATATTCTCTCCCGTATGATAAGTTAAAGAAGATTTTACATTATATTGACATATATCCATTTTAAACATACAAAATTATTTTTATCAAGTTTTATTTATAGTACATGTGTTCAGCATACAAGATTTGCCATACTTTTTAGACAGCAGTATATATACATACACACACCTACTACTAGTATCCGAATGATGATGACAACAAGGTGCTAAGATTATCAACCGGTCAAGATATTGCATTATTACAAAAATAATTTTATTTTATAAATAGAATTGTTGCTGAAGCTCATTTTCAAGGTTTTTATATAAAAATTTCAAAGATTTTTTCTCCCCATAAATAACCAAGATATGAAGTAAATGCTATATTAGTGATATAATTGTATTTGTTTTCACGTGGTGGCTGTGTATTTATCCTAGTGCTGATATTAAAGTCTTCATTGTCTCAGAACTTTTTGTTTTACCAGGTTGCACATAAGAGTAGGGTACAAAATGTAGATGTTTGCATAATGATGACGGAAAGGAGTGTCTGTTTTGTGTAATAAGCTCTTATTAAAGTTCTTTGAATTTTGTTTTGTTACCTACAATGAGATTTTACATTTGCTAAATTTAAAATTTACCCTTTCAAATATAGACTTTTTTGGTAGGTCTTTATTGGTTTTATAGTTAGAAAATTTCGCTGACAATTACTATTATAAAGATGATTAACCAAGTAAAGCGTAAAAAACTTAAAAAGAAAAGAAAAACTTGAAAACATATTGATTGATTTAACCTGACATCAAGAAAATGCTGCGAAAAGTGTATTTTAAATAAAAAATGTTATTGAAGAAAAAAGAAATCAACATCATTTATATTAATGAATCTATGTCTTGAGCGTTTACATTTACAACATAAACATAATATATACATGATATTCCAGTAAATATTCACTTTATAGTCTTCTACTGATATCTTTTATTCGTTTTAGTCCTAAAGATATCCAGACAAGGCCCGGTGATATTGCTGTCTGGTGTTTCTCTATTCAAATTCTCTATTTTGGATTACAACATTTTTAGCTCACCTGACCAAAGGTCATGTGAGCTTATGGCATAGCGCAGCGTGTGTATGTGCGTGCGTGTATGCGTGTGTGCGTGCGTGCGTGTGTGCGTCGTTAACACCTATTTTCGACTTCTCCTCTGAAACGACTGGACAGTTTTTAATGAAACTTTGTCAGAAGTATATATGGGCTGGTGCAATTCAGATTTGTTCGTGGCGTTGCTATGGCTACCATAACTAGGTCAAGGTGACCTAGGGGTGCAAAAATCTTAAAAAATCTTCTTCTCCGAAAGTACTGATTGGAGAAAAAATCTGATGTGATATTTGGCTTCTCTAGGGTCTTAAGCCTATAGTTTGTTCATTTTGTGAAATTCGGATAAAAAATAGGTTACACGTTTTTGCGTTTAATTTTGAAAAAATCGTAAAATAGCTTCAAATTGTTATAACTTCACTATTTGACCAGATAATGACATGGGGTTTTCAGTTTTGACATCTTCTTGTAAGTATCTTCAAAATGAGGTCAAGGTCGATTGTAAAGGTCGTGACCTAATTTTTTGTACCTCTGATTATAATTATTATCTCGAAAACTATAAACTTTTTGTATAGGCATGTATATTAGAATGTTGTAGGTATTGATACAACGATCATTTTGATGTATAGAAAAAGGTCATGGGTTCAAAGGTCAAGGTCACAGATGTGAAACAATACTGAAATAGTTAATTATCTCGAAAACTATAAACTTTTTGTATAGGCATGTATATTAGAATGTTGTAGGTATTGATACAACGATCATTTTGATGTATAGAAAAAGGTCATGGGTTCAAAGGTCAAGGTCACAGATGTGAAACAATACCAAAATGGTTAATTATCTTGAAAACTATAAATATTTTGTATAGGCATATATATTAGAATGTTGTAGGTATCGATACAACGATCATTTTGATGTATAGAAAAAGGTCATGGGTTCAAAGGTCAAGGTCACAGATGAAAAACAATACTGAAATGGTTAATTATCTCGAAAACTATAAACTTTTTGTATAGGCATGTATATTAGAATGTTGTAGGTATTGATACAACGATCATTTTGATGTATAGAAAAAGGTCATGGGTTCAAAGGTCAAGGTCACAGATACGAAACAATACCAAAATGGTTAATTATCTCAAAAACTATAAACTTTTTGTATAGGCATATATATTAGAAATGTTGTAGGTAGCGATACACGATCATTTTGATGTATAGAAAAAGGTCATGGGTTAAAGGTCAAGGTCACAGATGCAAAACAATACCAAATGGTTAATTATCTCGAAAACTATAAACTTTTGTATAGGCATGTATTTCAGAATGTTGTAGGTATTGATACAACGATCATTTTGATGTATAGAAAAAGGTCATGGGTTCAAAGGTCAAGGTCACAGATGTGAAACAATACCAAAATGGTTAATTATCTTGAAACTATAAATATTTTGTATAGGCATATATATTAGAATGTTGTAGGTATCGATACAACGATCATTTTGATGTATAGAAAAAGGTCAGGTTCAAAGGTCAAGGTCACAGATTCAAAACAATACCAAAATGGTTAATTATCTCGAAAACTATAAACATTTTGTATAGCATGTATATTAGAATGTTGTAGGTATCGATACAACGATCATTTTGATGTATAGAAAAAGTCATGGGTTCAAAGGTCAAGGTCACAGATGAAAAACAATACTGAAATGGTTAACTATCTCGAAAACTATAAACTTTTTGTATATGCATGTATATTAGAATGTTGTAGGTATTGATACAACGATCATTTTGATGTATAGAAAAAGGTCATGGGTTCAAAGGTCAAGGTCACAGATGCGAAACAATACCAAAATGGTTAATTATCTCAAAAACTTAAACTTTTTGTATAGGCATATATATTAGAATGTTGTAGGTATCGATACAACGATCATTTTGATGTATAGAAAAAAGGTCATGGGTTCAAAGGTCAAGGTCACAGATGCAAAACAATACCAAATGGTTAATTATCTCGAAAACTATAAACTTTTTGTATAGGCATGTATTTTAGAATGTTGTAGGTATTGATACAACAATCATTTTGATATATAGAAAAAGGTTATGGGTTCAAAGGTCAAGGTCACATATGCGAAACAATACGGAAATGTTTAATTATCTCGAAAACTATAAACTTTTGTATAGGCATGTATATTAGAATGTTGTAGGTATTGATACAACGATCATTTTGATGTATAGAAAAAGGACATGGGTTCAAAGGTCAAGGTCACAGATGTGAAACAATACCCAAATGGTTAATTATTTCGAAAACTATCAACTTTTTGTATAGGCTTGTATATTAGAATGTTGTAGGTATTGATACAACGATCATTTTGATGTAAAGAAAAAAGTCATTGGGGTTTAGTTTTTATGTGTTCTTTAAATCTATCAGCTAGCCATTAGTTATCAGGTGAGCGTATTAGGCCCATGGGCCTCTTGTTTATAAAAAAAAATTGTGCATTACTTAACGTCATACTGGACTAGTCAGTAACAGATTGGTTAGAAGATGTGACAAGCCATTGCAACAAAATTATCATGTTCAATTAATGGAATCCGCCTGTAATACTGGGGCCTATTCCATAACCAGTTCCATGTGAACATTAGTGGATATATGGTCTACAGGTGGATGTGTAAGGTGAAATTACTTATATATATATATCACTGTTAATCAAATAATTTAGTAATTTATAAATAAAAATTGTATAGCTTTTCATTTTGTATTCATGTTTAACTAAAAACACATGCTGACTTTATTAATGCATTCACTTTGTCAAAGACGTAGTGATTTTAATATTCAATTGATGCTAACTGGGTCGGTATTTAATTTTTGTAGTGTTTGGGGAAATGTTTGCAGGGTTTAAATTATTAAAAAAGTATTATCTGTTTGGAATTGCAGTTGAAAGCAGACATATATGCTCGACATTAAACAATCATTGGTCTTTTTAACCTATTGACCTTTGACACAATATACTGATTTTTGTCTTTCACAAGATATAATAAAAATAAAAACTGATCAGACTTGAAATGTTTTAAATGCCATAATAATATTAATTTGTCTGTCCTCAGTTTAATTTAAAAGTTTTTGGAAAAGCGTAAGTGTATATTTTGTTTATTTGATTTGTTTTGAAACATTTTCTGATAGATAACCGATAGGATAAGTTATAATGATGGTCTTCTTTTCTCCTTTGACAAAGTTAATCTCATTGTATGTGTAAAATCATTTGGTGTGTAAGTATGAAATCTTAACAAATACATGTATTTGATGCTGACCATTGTTGAAATATTATTTATAGAGAATTTGTAGTAGTGGTGTGAATGAATGGATAAAGAACTTGTTTTTTTTTTTTGTTTGTTGTTTTATTATTTCTATCTATTTTCTGGCTTTCTCTTCTCTGCTGTTTTCCTTCCTGATAGTTTTTGTTTTTAGATGTTTATATATGTATATTTTTACACACAATAGTTAGTAAAGTTACTTTTCTTAAAAGTCTAGTTTCTTAAGCCTTGGTTATTGAAGAGAAATGT
The DNA here is from genome assembly GCA_021292105.1 of Anadara kagoshimensis. Taxonomy (NCBI): domain Eukaryota; kingdom Metazoa; phylum Mollusca; class Bivalvia; order Arcoida; family Arcidae; genus Anadara; species Anadara kagoshimensis. The sequence goes on from CM037865.1 coordinate 49,467,996, forward strand.
AATATTTTTTGTACTGTTGATTTCAGCTTGTTTGGTTTATAGAAATTTTATTTACCAGTAAATTTTCACAATTTTTTTATTGGTAAAAAAAGAGAGCATGTGACGATTATTCAAAATAAATATTTGAAAATGCAAAACTTTGTATTTTTGAAATGTGGTAAAGTTAGCTTTTATACAGCTTGTTATGTACCCTTGCTTTAAAATTACAAACACAAATTGAAAATGGATTGGTATAAATTTTAAAATTTGATTCAAAAAACTTATTTCAGTTTCTGGATTAATCAAATGTAATCAGTATGACAATTGTTCCTCAAAGACTTAAATTAAAACTAAAGCTGTTTTAAAGATTGATTAGGATTTTCTTAAAAGAATAGATGCTGATTGGGTAAAAGTAGAGGGATAGAGAGAAAAGAGAGAGTGATGGTGTGTGTTGTGTATGTTAATGTTTTTATATACATCATAGAATCAGGTGTCCATCATTAGTGAAGCCGCTTAATTTGTCTGTTGACCATTTTAATTTATACCAAGAGTTATTTTATTTGCGGATACCATGTCTAAGTCCCAGCAGACTATGACTGCTGTAGTATAGCAGCTAGCTAAGTTTTTAATTTTGGTTAAAATTTTATAGTTGGATGTCCGCAATCTACACACACGGCTTGGTATATTTTTTATGAAGACATTGACATGTTTTTGTAAGTCATTACCCAGGTTTATATTTTTTAACTTGTTTTTATCGAGTAAAGAAAACATTCCTACAATGCAATGAAACTTTTTCTGGTTTTGTGTTGTCTGCAGACTGCATTAGGTGGAATATTTGTGTTCTTCATTGCCTGTATTCTATAACCGTGTATTAGACATTGGCCAGTTTTGTAATTGTTGAATTTTTGAAAGCATGGAATATTATTTTTATTATTAGGAAAAAACAAATTGTTAACTTCATTACTAAGCCAAGACTGATCCGTCGCATATGCAATTACAAAAGTGTTGTTTTTTAACTGGTAAATATGTAGATAATAAATTTATACTACAAGTGTGGCTGAATAATCAAACCATGTCTGATAAATTGTTTATTTTGTGGTGATCATAGATTTCCATTCATACACACATGTACATGTAATATAAATACGAGACTATATTAAAATGATGATAAACTTTTCATTGTGGTTTTATGGTTTTTATCACTTAGTCAAAAATGGGTTTGGCAAAATATTTAAGCAAACTGATGAGGTAAAAATAAGTTAAAATAGCATTTTGGATTTCAACAACAACAACAACAACAATGGGGTTCTCCGCTGTAGCGTGTGATCATGTGCTGGACTTTTTGGAAAACATTTACATTGTGGATATCTGGAATAACATGCATTTATGGGAATACATGAACTGATATGATTCCATATCCAATGGAAATAATTCTTCGGTACAAATGTTAGAGGTATCACCTGGTACAGTGGCAAATTCCATTGAAGTGGCAGAGAGACATAATAACAATAGCAAAAGTTTTACATGTATATTTTATTTATTCCTTCAAATACAAGTCTTTATAGCTTAATGTTTTGCACATGACCATGGATATAATTTTTGATGGCTCTGGTCATCATACCAAGTACAGGATTGTGTTCCTCCTACTTGAGCTGAGCATAAAGAATGACTGGCAAAGATTTATTTATTTCCAGTAATCTTAGCATAGTGCCAATGCTCCCAGTAATCCCAGCATAGTATCAATATTCCCAGTAATTCTAGTATAGTATCAATGTCTCCAGTAATCCCAGCATAGTATCAATGTCCCTAGTAATCCTGGCATAGTGCCAATGCTCCCAGTAATCCCAGCATAGTGTTAATGTTCCCAGTAATCCCAGAATATCAATACTCCCAGTAACCCCAGCATAGTGCCAATGCTCCCAGTAACCCCAGCATAGTGCCAATGTTCCCAGTAACCCCAGCATAGTGCCAATGTTCCCAGTAATCCCAACATAGTGTCAATGCTCCCAGAAATCCCAACAGAATATCAATACTCCCAGAAATCCCAGCAGAACATCAATGCTCTCGGTAATCTAAGCTGAAAAAAATTATTTTAACCTGCTTTTGTGATATTTAGATAAATTTGTGAGGGTATTGAAGTAGAAACTTCAATAATCTGGGAGAGGATGGATGGTTGCTTGATTGATTGATTGATTGATTGAATGAATGAATACTGGCAATGTACCTATTCTTGCTGTGTACTCATTTTCACCATCTTATTTTCATGTCACCATGATTTCACAATTAGGAAAAAGTAATCAGTTCTGCAGCAGTTAAAGTTGAAATGAAGTCGTAGAAGAATATTCATTTATTATGACAAAAAGTTCACTAGCCAGAATAGGTTCAATGCCAGTAGGTGTTTTATGTCCCAGTCAAAATTATTTCACTTATACTTAGGTGCCACCAGCTATAATTAAAACTTAAGAAATTGATACCTAACTGAATACAATGAGCTTGTGACAATGACCAAATGTCCAAGTCACAATTCATTCAGTCAACATCTATTCTTTACACCCCATGCAAACACAGTCCTTGAGATGGGTACATGATTGTATACATGTAGAAGTCTCTATATATCTCAATAAGTCCTTGCTGCTTTGGAGGAATTTCATCAAACTTCACACAAATCTTCATTGGGTAAGAATGCGGCATGACCTTGAACCAACGTAACATCTTAAAGGTCGGAGGGAGCGTAGAATTGAAAACTGTCCAGGTTAAAACTGCTTCTTTGTGAGAATTTCATGACATAACACAAATTATCTCCCTTTCCAGTGTACTATTGCTTTAAACCGGTGTCATATATTAATGCTAAAGGTTTCAGATTATGTATGTTTGAAAATTGTGCCCAGCTCATAACCCTCTAGAGAGATGGTGCTATCAAAAAGGAAATGACGATGCATAGGACACACTGCAAAAACCAACAAATTCAACCACAAGACGAAACCTGCAGTGGAACCCTCAATGGAAAAGAAAAGTCGGAAGTTCAAGAAACACCTGGCGGAAAAACTTGCAAACAGAAATGGAAAGAGAGGGCTACAAATGGGAAGATCTGGTCAGACTAGCACAGAGTAGAACTAGATGGAGGAGTGTTGTCAGTGGCCTATGTACCCCTTTGGTACCACAGCCTTGAGTAAGTAAGCATAACCCTTTCCGTCAGAGCTCAACTTTACACAAATGATCCCCAAGGTCCAATGATGTGTCATAGCCTTGAACCAAGGTCATATCTTAAAGGTCAAGCCCAAGTTTACTTGCACCCTTAGTTACCAATAATAGTTGGAGTATTGGTACCTCTGACAGTTCTATTTAAATTTCGTTACTCAATCGGTGCCAAAATCTTCATTGCATTTAGACCATTGTCTTAACGGATTTCGCGGATTATTGAAATTGTCACAGAATAGAAAGATCTAGTATATTGAAGGAGGTGTAACTGATCTAATGAACTGATTCAAAGACAATGTACTCAAGCAGTCATAGACAAAACTTCGTCAGGCAGCATTGGTGCTTGGACAAAGTTTAAGTTAAATTCTGCCAAATTCCATTATCCATACAAAAGCATGTGCAGGGCGATATTTAGTTGAATGATAGATATTTAAAATTTGAAATACATGTATTTAGTTTTTGCTGTAAAATTAAGGGAAGTAATATGGTCCCTTCAATGGCTTCACATTGGGAGGAACTGTCTACTCTTGTATTATGTCTTTCAACGCCTGCTCAGAAAAGTCGCTCCAATACCAACAATGGGTATAAACACTGAAACCACCCTTCCAAGGTTGCTCCAATACTTAAAACGCACCAATCTAAAGTTGTCGTGGATATTGAAGACGGCGTAAGCAAATATTATTTCTCCAGATAAGTCAACTCACTCCGTAAGTGGGAGGTCGTGGGTTCGAACCCCGTCCGGGTCTGACCAAAAACTTGAAAGTGGATAGTAACTGTTCTTTCGCCAAGGACTCGGCATTACGAAATCATTACGAAATGAAAGTCACTGTTCTTTCGGATGGGAACTTAAAATAAAACGAGGTCCCGTGTCATCGTAGGCTTGGTACGATAAAGAACCCTGTTGTATGATGCCATCAGCGCAACGCACAGGTAAAATTTCTACACCTACGCCTGTAGTTGGCATAGGTATAAATATAATATATGAAATGAAATATTCTTGACTGTGACGTTTAACACCATTACTCACCATAACTCAACCCCAGATAAGTCAAGATCGATTAAAAATGTGTTAACATTGAAATGGCCACAGTAGGAGCACAACAACCTTCAAAAACTTGATCAAAATTTTAAAATAATGCATATTTTTGAATGGCCATGCTTATTAGAAATCGCCGATCAAAAACAACAAGCGGTTGATTTGGTCCTCCATATTTATTTTTAAAACCTTCCCACTGGATGTAATTTTGTTATAAAAGTCAGTGCCTTTCCTAAGTCGAGAGTTGATGGCGTCATAAACAGTGATGTGGCAATATGTCGTATTTTTATTTAGTCTTATTTCTTCGTTTGTTATTTCGAGTTCTTGACTTGCTTTCTCGGGTTATTACCAATTACTTAATTTTTAGCTACAATTACACATGTTCCATATTTAAGCTATAGTTGGTGTTTTATTCATTGTATTTAATTCTCTAGGCGAAACTTAAACCTTGATTTAGTGTTGGTCAGAATTTCTATTCAGAATATTCATATTAGGCAGTATCTTTATGCTAAACGTTTATGCAGCTACTGACGGATTGGAATTTAGTAATGGTGTTTTAACCCCAGTCAAGAGAATTTCACTTGTATCATGCTGCCAGATCACAGCTGGTTCAAGAAGAAGTTAAGAGAAAAACACGCTAGGGTTTTCAGTAAGGCGACATTTTTCTAGGCTAGGTTTTGCCCGAGTGGTAATCGAACCTACTGAGCAATGAGAGGTGTTGCAACCCATAAGACAGTCCGAGTGCTATTCTATTGAAGCCAACCGTGCTAATGGCATGGATAAGGATGTTTCTCTACGTAATTTACTTTGAGACTACCGGGCCGATTTTGACCCAATTTGGAGAATGTTCAGAGATGTGCTAGAATAAAGAGGGTATTCTGCGATCTGCCGACATCCAAAATGAAAAAAATAAATAAATAAATAGAAAATACATCATGTAAATAGAAAAACGACAAAATACACATTTGCGGATTCCAGTTCTCTACTGATTTTGTTCAGTCAAGTTTTGAAGGGACATTTGACATAAAACGAGAAGTTTTCTGATTTTTACAAATTATCCAAATAAGGTGTAATATGTAGTTAGTTCCTTGACAATCTTCACTCTGAAATCACTTGGTAGATCTGAACCAAATTTGGAATGGAAGGTCCCTATAGGCAGGTGGACTTAACTAAACAGTAAGAAAAGGCCACGGTTTATATCCGGGTGGTTACCCCACCCGACATCCAAGATGGCATTATGTAAATACCAGTGGTTATTCTTGTGAATTCAATAAAAGTTCTAAATCATTTAGAACTCAAGTTTTCGCCGTACACAACAATTGTACCATTATCTCGAGTGCTTGTCTCAAGTCGGGGTTTTTCTTGATAATTCACTAATTAGATCTAACAGTTAAGCCAATAATTGGACCCGTTATGCACCTGTGCATATAGACAGTGTAAGTTTCATGTCATCACAATTACAAATACGACATCAGAACAACCGGATTTTATCACCAGCTATTTGAACCTATTTAGATTTTAGAATTCTATTGGTAAGCGTTTGACTGACAATGACGCACACATGTTAACAAGATGGCGGACGATGAACATGATGTTGATAAGTTAGTATTATTTTCATGTTTTATCAAGATTGGAAGCATATATAGATACGATTTGTTATCGTTATTTGTAATTTATATGTTTAAGATTTATGTTGTCAACACACGATGATGTACACACATCTTGATTTTAAATCTGACACAATTAAAATATTTATTATATTGCCCCTCCCCCCCTTTGGCCCATGTAACATGGCATGTTAGAATGTACCAAAAACGTACCCATACCAGACTAGGATCTGCTCTTTTTGCATGTCGATTTTATATTTCTTAGATTGAAGTTCCCACTAACTACAAAGGTGTCAATGGTCAAGTGTTGTTGTGGTAGAAGTGGCCGTTTTGATAACCTGTAAGACGGTGCAAAATATTCCAGATTAAACGATGACATTATTAAGGCAAGCCTCTGTATGGTCTGTACCCACAGTAACAGCAGACCAGGAAGCTTCTATTTACTCTTTCAGTTAGGTGTCCATCTAAAATTGTTGATCTATAAACAATTTTTACTGTTTTGAAGAAGGATATTGCAAGTCAAAAATCTTATTGCTTTATTTGGGGACTTCATAATGACATCCTCTTACAATTAACACTTGTTTTGATATTACATGTTATCAGTTTTTCTTTTTATTTTAACAGTTTTGATGATGATTTAGATGATGTTGAAGATGATGAACCACTAGATGAACCTGTCACAAATCAGGAGGTAAATAAAAAACAAACATACCAATCCATGTCCAAATCAGCAAAAACTTTGAAATAGACAAATTTAGTTAAATGTTAACTTTAGCAGGGAATGTTAAACACCTCTGGTATAGCTAGGTACATCCACCGCTTGTGAAATTGAAATTGAGAATGAAAAGAACATGGAACTATAGATAGTATAGGGATCAAATATATCCAGGCTAAGCCTAAGGTTTGAAACAGACATCAACAAAGAGAAAATTTGCATGTTATTTATTATCAAAACATTCATGTATTTATTCACATGCAGTCATTCTGATCCGAGTATGAATTACATCTTGTAACAGCACTACAAATAAATGCTTAAAAGGTGTCCTTCTATAAGTTAAATCTTAAAACAGGAATGAAACTTAACTATTTTGAGTCAGAGAGCCCAGATGAGATCACTTCAGAAAAGAAGTTGTAATGGTAATGATGAATACAGTAGCTAAATGTGTAAAACTGTAAACGGAGAAGACTTATTTTTACGAGTCATGGACTACTAGATTCATGGTTATCTTAATCACTGAATTTAAAATGGTTTTTTGTACAGATCCTTGTAACATGGGTGATGCTAAATTAATTTAGCTTACAGTCTTCTATCAAAGGAATTTTTTTCTTTTAAAGATTTCTCTGGTGCAATTTACATAATATGATAATAATGTATAATTCTCATACACCATGTATGGTAATATTATATTGCTTCATTTATAAAATTTATATCCTTTTCTGATTGATCTAACAGGACCAAGAACAGATAGATATCTTACCAGCTGAGCCTGGAGCTGTTGAACCAACACGCCGAATCACCACACCATTTATGACTAAATATGAAAAGGCAAGGGTTTTAGGAACTCGAGCATTGCAGATAGCGTAAGTGATATAAAAACTAGTAATCTGATACTCATGTAATTAAAATTAATTGGTAACTTCTTTTCCAGTTTATATGGGTAGGGTTGGTGTAGTAATAGAGGTATGCATGTCTATATTTCCATTTTTGGTACCCAAAAGTTGAAAAGTCACAATTGACTACTAATTTCTGAGTAATTCTTTCAAAAAGTAACATTCTTTACCAAATCTTTGAAAATTATACTTTAAACAGGACAACATTTTTATTTAAATTTGTATAAACCTAGATGAGAAAACAAGGTTTTGTCCAACTTTTTTCCCTCCTGGTGTTGTTAGTGTTTTATGGTTTAGTTTAAACTTAATGACCTTAATTATAAAAATAAAGTTCAAAATGCCAAATCCATCTTACAATTGGCATATACATTTATTGAGATTATGACTTAAAATGTTATTTGAAAACGAAATACATTTAAATCGGATGTAAAAGTTAAGATCAGAAGATACCATGTTAATTTGCATACAAATTGAAATTTTTAGAATGTGTGCTCCAGTAATGGTAGAATTGGAGGGTGAAACAGATCCACTGAAAATTGCAATGAAAGAACTAAAGTGAGTATATGAACTTATCACATAATATAGGACACTGTAAAACTTAGTAACCAGAAGGTCATTGTTATCTCATCTTGTCCCTAAAGTTACTTCGGAGTGGCCTCGGTGGCAGAGTAATCTAAAGCCCTGGGTTATGGATCACATTACATTTTACTGCCAAGGTTCCAATCCCAACTGTGCAGTTCCTAGTGTGAGAAAGTTTGCCAGTTCACTTGTTGCATGTCTGCGGCTTCTTTAAGTGCTCCAGTTTCCTCCACCAGAACTGATAGCCTAAATCAATTTAAGTAAAAAAAAATTAGACTGGGCATAAAACAACATTACACCATTCCACTTTACTGAAGTTGTTTTGGAAATTGCAGATTTGCATCAATGGATATATATAGCAAGAGGACCAAGGTTAATCTTTCAGATTAATAAAATATGCCTCAGATAGATGAAAAATTGCTATACAAAACACTAAGAATAAGCTCAATGTGTTTTCAAATGATGAAATGTTCATTTTTAGCATTAAAGAAGTTTAGCTGGTTAAATTGAAATATAAAACATTATGCTTATTAGATACATATGTACATTCTCTATGCAACAAAATAATTGCACACAGGTCTTTCAATGGTGATATAGGACTTTAAAACGATAATGTAGGACTTGCCAGAAAAAAGGGCAAAAGGTCCCAAACTATCCATCTTCAAAGAGTTTTAGTTTTAGGTTAACTTTTTTATTTGTTAGATGTGCAAATAAGCTTTGCTAATCTTCTGGCAAGTCTTGTTGTAGATCAGTATTAATTGTTTAATTCCCATAATAGCCTGCTGTTAATTATTTTATTTTGTTCTTGTGTTTAGGGCCAGGAAAAATCCCATCATAGTTCCCCATTAATTCTTCTATTTTGTTTTTAAGGGCCAGGAAGATTCCCATCATAGTTCGCCGTTACCTACCAGATGGTAGTTACGAAGACTGGAGTATAGATGAACTGATTATTACAGACTGAAAAATACTGCTGACTCAACAGAATTCCAATACTCAGTTCATTGTTAGTTCACTGATCAGTGAACTCTCGACGAATTGGAAAAAGCGTCATCTTGTCAGCAGAAAGACATGTTAAAAATATTTATTGTAAAAATTGTCTCTACTTAATGGACAAACAAATTCCCAATGAATTTGCAAAAAAAAAAAAAAAAAATTGATGTTGGCAGCAAGAAAACTTGGTCATCAATGTAAGTTTGTTGGACTGTATATGTTACATTTCAGGGGTTAGCTCTAACTCTAAAAATTAGCCAATTTCAAAATCTAGTAGCCAATTTATATATGTTGAAAAGCCAGAAAACCTTCAAAGAATGTTTCAAAAATAGTTTTAGCTGTATAAATTGTTCTGGATTAAGAGTTTGTATTACCTGTTTCCTTTTTCATACTTTTGTAAATAAAAAAATATCATAATAAATTGATGATTTTCATCAGCTTCATAATGCAACTGAAAAATTTAGGGGCAAATATATTTGACAAAAAGCTATTTTGGGAGTCAGAAATAAACATTAGCAATTGGCGAAATTTTGAACAGCAGAGCTAACCCTGCATTTAGAGATACATTGGAAGTTGATGTTAATATAATGTGTGTATTTGAGACTTGAGTGGTAGTGTAAGTTGTTGGTGTAGTAATTTGTAAATAGTGTATATGAGACCGGGTGTCATGTAGTGTGTATGTAGCTAGATTGAATGACTGGATGAAGACCATGTAAAAAATGATTTTATGAGTACATGTAGTTAAATCAAACATCATTTACTTTCATTTTTAACATTTTAAGAAATAAACATTGAAAATTGTCTAGTTGTAGTTTTTAACTTGCACTGAAAGATTGATTGAATGGGGATTTACATCCCAGTCAAGAATATTTCACTTATATTGAGACATTGCCAGTCATAGGTGAATTGACAGAATTTTTGACGTTTGCATTTTGCCAAGGGCAATGTACAGGAAGGGTTCTTTAACTTGCCACGCCTGCCATGACACAGGGCATCAGATTTGAAGGTCTCTTCTGAAGAACCCTGTGACTTTCATTTCTTAATGCCGAGTGCTCGGTGAAAGAACAGTCACTACCTATTTCCCAAGTCTTGGTCAGACCTTGCCAGGGTTCTAAACTACGACCTCCCACATACTGAGCGAGCACTCTACCAACCGAGTTACCACAGTGGTTTGCTCTAAAGGAGCTTTCATCAAACTTCTGGTGGCTAGAGTGTGACCATTAGTATAAACCTCTGAAGTAAAGTGTTTGGTAAAAGTTTCTTTACAACAAAATGTGCAAAAATGCTAATCTGCTCTTCTGATTGCTTTTTGTGTTAATGATGTGTTAAGTGGTTGTTTGGTTGTAATGTTGTTTATCATCAACTTGGCAAAGTCGAATCCCAGAAGGCTTGAAGTTTTTAATTTTAATTTTTTTCCTTTTGAAATACAGCAATGGTGACAAAAACAGTTTACTAATCTAAGAACAAGTTCTCGTATGCATGAGATGTGCGAGTGTGTTTTATGGTCTGCCTTGTACTAGCCCACACTCGGTATGATTTTAAGGTGCTAGCTAACAGTATTGGTGACACTGCAGACAAGCATACCACTCCTGTCAAATTGTCCTGACGCCAAGCGAACCAATCAATACTCTTGTCATAATACTGAGCACCATGCGACGGAGCTGTATCTCTTATTTATGACCTGGCCAAGGTTCGAACCCACAACTACCTGTTCTCAAGTGCTCTTCCACTGAGCCACCAAGACATTATGATAAGTACACAATTGATCTTGTGCAACATATTGATAAACAGTTTCAAAGTCTCTAGTAGCAACTTTTGATGTTTGTCAAGATTAGCACATTCATTGACTGTTATAATATAGAAAATGAAATGCTGAATTAATGAAGTACATGTATTTGAAAGTCTTCTGGTAAAACATTCGAATTGGATGAACTTTGCCATTGGAAACAAAACACAAGAAAGCTCTGCCCTCGGTTTCATAATAATTTCTAAACTAAGATTTTCCTTAACTTGATAATTATGATCATTCTGTTACCGGTTTCAAGATATCCAGGAAGTAAAGGTGTTATTTCGAAGAACACTTTATAAAATTTACATCTAGTTTTGTCAAAATTTTTTATTGCGAGTTAAAAAAAATATTGCTAAAATTTGTTCAATTTAAGTTAGGGAAAATCTTAGTTAAAAAATAATTGTGAAACTGGGGCTAGACCTATGAAAATAATATGCATAATCCCCTAGCTCTAGTTTTATAATCATTCCTTAACTAATATTTTCTTTACTTACAACTGACATTTTATCTTTTTGTACTACTAAAGTTTCAACAAAATTGGAATATTGGTTGTATAAGCTCCAAATCATCTTCAAAATGACGCCATAAATTCAAGAATATCTTGAATAATAACAGAAAAATTCAGATTTTAAATTTGTCAGATTTAAGTTTTACGCTAGATCTGTCTCTTGAGAGCCAAATACCCAACATTTATTGTTTTCCCGAAACCTTGACCTTTCTGGTATGACCTTGGTTCAAGGTCAAGACACACCTTTGGACCATGAAGATTAGTCATGTGAACTTTTATGAAAGTGGTCCAAAGCAATTATGACATATGGCCCAGACACAATTTTACACGGACAGATCGAGGGACAGGCAGCCAGACATGGTGACTCGTATATAAAGATCTTACCAAAGATAGAATTGTGAAACTGGGGCCTGATAATTTTGGGAGCATAAAATCAAACAGACAAGAATTAACAAATACAAGAGGTATTCAAATACTTTAATTTCTCAGTTTAATATTAAAATACATACTACATGTAAATCAAATGTGTTAAGATCACATTCAAACAATACACATTAAGTTATCCAACATTTCACGAAATACACACTCTCTCTCTATCCTTCATTCATATACACTCGCTTAAAAAAAAGAAAGAAACCTTTCAGTCAGTCCTCCTTGTAGTAAATAGTATTAATTTACCACATACAAGTACAATAAACGACGTCAAAGCAACTGAAAGCCCGAAGGAAAAAACTTAAAATATCCCTGGGATAAAACAAATCCAGAGACCCTGTGTTAACAATGGGGATATATTTGACACCACTTTGTATAATGATAACTTCTTTTGTGCCAGATGGTAAGGTGTTTACATTTCCATACAAATTGTGTACTATGTATACTATGGTAAAAACTCGTTAGAATGCCCCTTACTAATCTTGCCACATAACTACAGTAAAACATTGCTATAACACCACCTTAATCATCTTGCGACTTCACTTAGCGCCAAACTTTTGAAGTCCAATTTTCACGTCGATTTTTTGCCAAACTTCTTTATAATGCCAAAATTTGACTGAATAAATGGTGATGATATTCAAGGTTTTACTGTATATATGCATGATTTACCGGTAAAGTAAAATACCTCGGAAAAAATCTGTTTATCTGAAAATCTTACAAATTTCCGAAGCAATTAAGTTCTAGAAGTGATACTGATACAAATGATGTAAAATATTTCCCCATTATATATAATACATTGTATGTATACGGCATGATTAATTATATTAAAGTCATAATAACTATCCTTGAAAAAAATCTTTATATTTTTGTTTTTGTGATAATGTTTCACCATTCAACTTCTAAAAGGAAATTCATAGATTTAGTTGATGTATGTATGACGCATGCAAGTAGTTAGTTCTTTTCAAGAAATTTAAGATACAGCAAGAAAATCAGCAAAAACATTTATTCTTGTGGGGTTTATTTCTTTTATACGATTTAAATTGCCTGCAAAAATATCAACATTTAAATCCTTGTGAAAAATTTCTCCATATACGAAATTCTAAAATTTTGAGTTTTCTTGGTGTCAATTTTTGTTGGTTTTTTTTTAACAATGTCCGTCCGTGATCCACAAGACTTTACATGTCAACTGATTAGTATATGTTACAATTTTACCTAAAACGGTAATCATAAATTATGAATTTATTACAACAGGAAAATGTATTTTTTATTCAAACCACGGAAATTGAACACCATGAAAATAAATAACTTTACAGTTTGTTAAATTAGGACTTACTTTTATACTGACGTTATCAAATTCAGTGAATTAGGATCCCCAACAGTAAGTACTTTTTTGCTTTCAAAAGTATCAGTAAATGTGATCAATTTGCTTTCTTACTCTTAAGTTGTCTTCCTTAAATTCAAACATTTCAAGCTAACATTGCACATGTATTACATGTACAAACTTCAATCAAGAAAGCTAGCAAAGTTCCTTACACTTTTTTGTGAAAAGTTATAAAAATGCAATAGACATTGATTTTAACTGTTTTTTTTTTTTTAAAAATGCACAAGTAAATTTTAAATAAATATCTACACAAAAGTCTATAAAATTTAAAAGTTCCTTAGACTTTTATGTGAAACTTTGTAAAGATACATTTGTACTTCAAAAATGCAATAGACAATTGGATGATTTTTTATTTTTATTTAAAAAAAAATGCACAGGTAAATTTTAAATAAATATCAATGGCATTTAACCATATGAATTTAAGCAGAGAGAGCAGAGAACAGGAGCCATCCGATGAACCTGCACATCTACACCCAAGTCTATAAAATTTTAACCAGGGAAGCTTACAGTATTCCTTACATCACTGCTTGGTATGACATAAACTTCTCTATACTGTGTTACTGTGTATAAATAAGCTAATAAATAAAAGTCTGCATAATACAAAACCAAATGCTGTAGTTGTACATGTACAGTAAAAATTCATTATAATGGCCCTAAATAGCTGTGTTGCCTCACTTGATGCAGTGTTCTTTCTAGAAAGGGGGCCATTAATGCATTATTTTGCCAGCTGACCCTATTGTTAAGGCCTTAGAGGGGGGCCATATTTAACATAACATGAATGCAAACATATTGATATTGAGGTGTTTTGGAGGAAAGTTTTCGAAGCTAGCCCCATCTGAAAAAAAATTCCTAGAATAAACACTGATATTTTTTTTTCATGGCAATCAACAGCTTTACTATACTAAGGCCCTCATAATGAATCAGTTCCTCAATACTGACCTTCTGATTGCCGAGTTCCCAGCACCCATGGCAATAAAAAAGGACAATAAATACCTTTCAATATTTCCACATTTTATGGTTAATTACTCAGGTGAGAAGAAATTTGCCCTTAACAATTTTCATTGACATTCACAATAAATGATGTGGCAAAAAGATGAAACAAGCATTTATTTAACCACCTGTTTCAATACGTACATAGCAAAGCAGAGAAAAACAGGTTATAACTGAAACTGAAATGCTGTTTCAAATATGTCTCCAAAAGGTACCCCAACTTGGAAACCCAAAACAATGTGCATAATCAAAATACAAATAGCCAATGACCCATCTACTCTACCCAAAAAATTCCTGTGAAGTTTTATAAAGATAATTTTCCAGAAAAGTGGTGCACAATATATTGGCAGCAGGAATGGAGTAAACAATATGTCTCCTAACTTCATTTGGAGGACATAATTAGATACTTCTAATATCTGTTTTGGACCGATTTTCCACCAAGAGAGATGGAATTAAGTCAAGTAAGTCATTTACAGTTACATAAATAGTAACAGCTTTGATATTACAGTCAAACTTGTCTCAAAGACAATCTTTATATAAGGGCCATCTGCTTTAAAAGCCAGTACAATTTTCTCCCAATTGCACTTTATTCATGTTATTTGAACCTGTATATAAGGGCTACCTGCCCATAAAGGTCACTTTTACTGGTTCACTTTGGTGCCCATTATATATAGGTTTGACTGTACATTTATTTGACTTTATGTTGTAAAACATATACATGTACTTGCATTATGGTAAGCAAGGATAAATGTACCATCATAAAACATGATGTACAAAGTATCTTGAACATGAATACCTCAAATGTCTGCAGTGTACAGGCTTATTTTTCCATAACATACATGTACATATAACAAACTTGTATTAAGTGTTTGAATAAGTCATAATTTCCACCTACCGGTAGTTCTGTATTAATATTTTTCAGCATTTTCTATTGTGGTAAATATTAGACTATTGAAAAAATAATCAGTCCTTCTCAAAAGTCACTAGTTCTTCCCAAAAATAACAATTCCTTCCCAAAAGTTACCAGTCCTTTCCAAAAGTAACCAGTTCTTCCCAAAAAGTACAAGTGGGACTGTTACTAGTTTTTCGAACACTGCTATTAATGACATTTCTGACATATAAATTTTTCAGTAAATGTGGATATTTTCATTCATTAAATACAAAGTATGAGCTGAATATTTAGAAGTGTCAAACTTCTTTACTAAGCAGGTGATTTTTTATTATCACATAATGTAATAAATATAAAAGGCAACATTTCAACAACATGTACTTACTGGTATGGTAGTACAAACATGTTTCTATTCAGGCTTTTAAAATATCCTGAGGTTGCAAAATTCCTAATGCTGTGAGGTGTGGCTTTAAAATATATGGAAGTGTATGAACCCAATACCAAGGTTTCGATTGGTTAAAATTCCAGGGTATTTAACCAATGAGTTTTGATAATGAAAATAACAAGGCCTGCCATTGGACAGAATCCTATGTAACCATGGTAATTGAGGATAAGAATTTACCAATAATAAAACCTAGGATTTCACATGACTTTCTCCTCTCTCTTTCATAAAATTAAATAATATTTTAAGCCATATATATAAACATGTTTATATTGTCTTCATCTCTTCTCATATATCTGTGTTCTATAAGCCACTCGATTTGTTCTTTGATAAGTTTTTTGGAGGGTAAAAACATGTTTTGAGAATTTCCACAAGTTCTGTTTGTAAAGCAGCATTTGTAATTCTTTTCCTCATTTTCATTATTTTTACAATGGCTTCCTGTAAATATAAATCAAAAACATACATACTAATTGATGTCTGAATCACAATTCAGAAACAAAGTGAACAAAGTAAACTTTGAAACTGGCAAATTAGGTAAAACACATGAACTTTTACCAGAGAAGTGAGGCCGGGTGCTCCGGAAGGGTAAGTACCTCCTGTTTAGCTAGTTACACCCGCCACTTGTGTAATCAAAATTGTGTGAAAGGAACATGGAACTATGGGACATCAAATATATCCAGATCAATCCTGGACACAGAGACGGAACTTATCAACAATACTGTGATGATGGCCATAAAACTTTTTGTGGGTCCTGATAAGCCTAGGCTTGCAATATCCTTGGGTCAACAACTTATTTGTGAGCAGCTTGCTAAAAACAATTTGTTTAAAATATTTACACATTTCAAATCTCTGATTTATTTTGGAACATTGTGTATTGCCAAACGACTTTGACCCATCCGCTTGACCTTTAGTTTAAATATTCATTGTGGACAAGTACATGTATGCTTGAGGAACACAAGTGTTGATTTTGTGTACCTTATGGGAAACATGCATTGTTTATATATTAAATACAAATGCTGATACTACCCATGTATTGGGTAGATCGCTATACATGTATCTGAATATTTGAATAAAAGGTCAAGTGGATAGATCAATGTTGTTTGCCTATACATTTTGACTTGCCTATTTTATTTTTGAAATAATGCAGTGATTTCCCTAAGATTTGTCACAGGAGGTATATTAACAAATCCAACAGGCTTGGGGTCAAGGGGGCCAAACACGTTTTTTTCTGTTGTAATCTTGACAACACAAGTAACTTATGACAGTTACCATTCCACAGACTTTTATTTGGGACTTTGGTTCCTGTAAAAAGACCTTTTTATTTCAATTTTATCAATTTTAACCCGCCAATTTGGAGTTTTAGGCAATCAAATCAGCCTATTGCCTGCTCTAATGGAAAACACTGATAATGGTGGCGTTAACTGGATCATACTGGATGAAGGTTACACTGTGAATAACAGAATAATAGGACATTTCTGGGTTACTTAATATTCTGTTCGGTTCTGTATTTTATAATACACTTCCGGGAAAAATTTTAGGCATACCTACTTCCGGTTTTTGTTGTGAAGGACGCATAGTTGCAAATACCGGGAAATTTGGTTGATTGTCAATTGATTGTAGAAGGCAAAGTATTGGTGTGCGATACCGGAATGCAATTCCCATGGTAGGAAAGGTCCCAGAAAATATCCTTTCATGGAAGATATTAATTTTTTACTGTTTCCAACTAAGAAAGACACAAGAAAAAGGAGGAAATGGTTAAATGCCATTAGAAACCCTCTCGACTACGATCCAAAACCCTGGCACAGGATGTGTAGTCGGCATTTCAGTGAGTCCGATTATCCAGAACTATTCCCGTGGAATAATAACGGTGATGATACACTGACCAGAGCCGCCACTTCAATTTGAAATTGAAACCACCAGGAGCCCATGCAAAGACATGGATGATGGGTACGTCATGTAATTGTTGTAAGATCAACTTAAATTTATCAGCAAATTTCTAATCAAACTTTTAAGTAAGACAATTACAAGTCTACTTAATTCCGGAACTTAAGAATTGACGAAATGCCATGATAAAATGATAATTTGAAGAAAGCTTTCGCAATCGTGTAAACACGGAAGTAAACCGGAAGTACGGATGCCTAAAATTTTGACCACATGACCCGATATTATACTACACAAAATGGGATTCTGGACTTTCCCGGAAACGGCCTATTGCACAAACATACCTGTACACGTAAAATCCTAAGTTGCATGATTCCTTCATTATCTTCTTCTTTACTTTTCTCGGTAGATAACTGAAGACGACCAACTAAATTTATTTTTCCTCTTTTTTGTACTTTTCCATTTTTGCTAGGAATATACAGAAATGATCATTAATTCAACATATCATAGCTAGAAACAGAAGGGTGTGGGATCAAACCCTGGGCAGGTCATATATAAAACTTTAAAAATTTAAGATATTGCTTCCTTGTCTGGTGCTTGGTATTAAAAAGACATATAGCTAACCCAGTGCCAGGAAAATGTGACTGGTATGCATATCTACAACATAGAGACATAGATAGGACCTTAAAGACCCCCCCCCCCCCCCGAGTGCTTCCTAGTACAAGGCAAACCATAAAACACACTCACTCATCTCATCTCATGCATCCATGAGCTTGTTCTTAAATTAATCATTAGCGATTAATAAGCTTGCTCTTGTTGCAAACAGCTGAAAAATTGCTGAGGCAAATAATGTTACAACATTGCATTTTGCTCAGGGCAATGTGCATGCTGTGACACAGAGCATTTGTTTTTAAGGTCTCTTTCAAGAGCCCATTGACTTTCATTTCTAAATGTTGAGTGCTTAGCAAAAAAAACATTCACTACCTACATATATTTTCAAGTGTTGGTCAAACTCAAGCCAGGGTAAGAACCCATGGCCATCTACATACTGATCGAACACTCTACAACCGAGCTTCCTTATTTGAGATGCATACCAAATGTTCTTATCCTGTGATAACAATTACTTACATTAAAGCAAACTCTTGATTAACCATGAAGTTTGTACTATCATCAAAGTCCTTAGGACTCTTTACTTCTGGGGAACATAATAACAGCTGTCTTTTGATCTTTGGAAAAGCTACCAATGACTGAAAGAATAAAATGACAAAATGAAAATGTTATGGAAAAAGACATGATGAAAATCTTATGAAAAATAACATGATGAAAATATTATGGTTTCAGTGATAAACAAAACCAAATTCAAAGACTTTTCATGCGAAATGGGCAGACTCGAGTGGTATTGTCTCTGGGTTTCAAAGGTATGGGTTGTGGGTTCAAACCTCATTGGGTATTGTAAAATTTTCTGAGATAATTTTCATATCCTGCCCAGAACAGCAAAAGGCTCATTACTAGAGTAGCCTTTCAGATGACTAAAAAAATCAGGTCCGGTGTTTCAGTGCAGGCTAAAGACAATTATGGCCACTACAAAGGATGCTTACGGCTAGAAGTGACTGAAACAGACTGACCAACATAAGCGTAAGAATCATAAGCTCAATATAGGACCAGTAAGCCTTCATCATCATCATCATCAACATCATCATCATCATCATCATTGTCATCATCATCATCATCATCATCATCTGACACTGTAATTTGTGAAATCCAGTTACAGGTTATAAGGGATTAACTTCATATCAACTTCTCCCAATGTTTGGTAAATTTCTATGAATCGGACATTTCTACCATTTTCTAAAGGAAAAAAAAATGATCGTCTCACCCATAATGTCCTTCTGAGTTCTGTGTCGGGTAATTCTGTGGCTAATCTTATTCCTTCATAATTGATTTTATTTTGGCCGTTGATTCCAGGCAAAACAAAACGGCCATTTGGAAAGTTGTTACCTCTACATCAAACCTTCCTATCTCATTGGCAAATGTGATCTAAAATTAAAATAAAACATCCTTATGAAACAATGAGCTCTTTTTGGCAAAAATTTACTGTAAACATATTTAATTTTGAGCGTATTCATTTTCAAGGTATATGAAATTTAGACATATCTGTGTAGTTAAATTTTCGCGTTTTTGAAATATGCAATATAACACAATAAGAACAAAATAATTTTTCGCTTGGTTTTATTTTAGCGTAAAACAAACAGCCGAGAAATAAACGAAAATTAGTACACCATGAAAATAAATATGTTTACAGTATTAAAAGTACAGTGAAACCTTGACTCATTGCCATCATTTTGTCCGGTCAAATTTTGGCATTATAAAGTGGTTTAGCGATATATCGAGAGAAAAACATAGCAGTCTGTCAAGCACTTTTTGGCTCAAAATAATTAGAAAATCAGGAAATTATCAGGAATTTTTTGTTCAAAAAAACAAAGAAAAAAAACCACACCAAAAATTTTTTTATATAACAAATTCAGTAAAAAATCAGGAAAAGATCAAAATCAGGAAAAATAAGGAAAATCAGAAGTCGCTTGACAGACTGACATAGAAGAAATGGAGTTTGGTACTTCAAAATGCTGTTGTCATTATTTATCCAGCCAAATATTGGCATTATTAAAAGTGGTTTAACAATACATCGAGTGAGAATTATAGAGAAAAACATACAAGAAATGGATTGTGTTAGTTCAAAATTCTGTGAGGTGGCAGTATTATCAAGGGGCATTATAATGAGGTTTTACTGTATGTCATAGTTCACTGGTAGCAAGAAAAGGGTGACCATAAAGAAAGCAAACCGGAGCTAAGATATGTGAAGGTTATGGTTATTGACATACAGTCTTAAAACTATTTATATACAATATATGTAATTCAGTTTGAGGAGCTTTAATTTATTGTACTTAAAACTTGGAGTAAAGTGTTGTGCCACATCAAAAATTTTAACTTAAATCTAGGCAGTTCTAAGATGGTGGAGGAAACTGGAGTGCAAGCAAACTGACAAACTTTCCCACTCTAGGATCTGTTACGAGTTGGATTCAAACCTAGCCAATGAGAGGCACTGTAATCTGTAAGCCCGAGCTTTAGACCACTCGGCCACTGAGGCCCATAAAACCCCGAGCTTTAGATCACTGGGCCACTGAGGCCCATAAAACCCGAGCTTTAGACCACTGGGCCACTGAGGCCCATAAAACCCCGATCTTAGACCACTCGGCCACTGAGGCCCATAAAACCCCGAGCCTTAGACCACTCGGCCACTGAGGCCCATAAAACCCCCAGCCTTAGACCACTCGGCCACTGAGGCCCATAAAACCCCAAGCCTTAGACCACTCGGCCACTGAGGCCCATAAAACCCCCAGCTTTAGATCACTGGGCCACTGAGGCCCATAAAACCCTGAGCCTTAGTCCACTCGGCCACTGAGGCCCATAAAACCCCGAGCCTTAGACCACTCGGCCACTGAGGCCCATAAAACCCCGAGCCTTAGACCACTCGGCCACTGAGGCCCATAAAACCCCGAGCCTTAGATCACTGGGCCACTGGGCCCATAAAACCCCGAGCCTTAGACCACTCGGCCACTGAGCCCCATAAAACCCCGAGCTTTAGACCACTGGGCTATTGAGGCCCATAAAATCCCGAGCCTTAGACCACTCGGCCACTGAGGCCCATAAAACCCCCGAGCTTTAGACCACTGGGCCACTGAGGCCCATAACACAAACATAAAGCAGTTATAGTACCTTTACAGAACAGACAAAATTAATTTTAAATACTCACGATTCCATTAGACATGAGATGATGCCACTGTAATTTTCTACCACTGTGTTTTAATCTATAGAATTCCTCAACTTGTGGTATATAGTCCTCTAACTCCATAGGTAATGATACCGTTACTCTATCACTGCTTCTAGCCCAGGCACCAGCATTTAAAATCTTAATATTGATTGAATCTGAAAAAATAATTCATTGAATTTTTAATTGATTGAATTCCAAAAAAATTGTTCCACAAAATTACTGTTAGTTCATCTTTTAAGACTTCGTTTTTAATTGATTGAATTCCAAAAAAATTGTTCTACAAAAGTACTGTTTGTGGGCCAACCCTGGTTGGTTGGTTGAATGTTGCTTAACGTCGCATCAGCAATTTTTCAGCTATTCGCGACGAGAACTATTTAATTAATCTCTATGGATTAATCTATGAACAATTTTGTGTATGCATGTGAAGTGCGAGTGTGTCATATGGTCTGCCTTGTACTAGCGCGCACTTAGGGCGACTTTACCATGCTAGCTCACAGAGTCAGTACACCGCAGACAAGCGTACCACTCCCCCAGTCCATTATACTGATACCAGGTGAATCAGTAAAGGCCAACGGCAAGGAAAATTCACTTTCCCACATGTGGTCCGAGGTGGGCCAACCCTGGGCCATCTTTTTAGACTTAGCTGAGTTCTTAGTAGACGGGTTTTGATTAAATCCTCTTTCTCATTTATATTTGTCTTTTGACTTAATAATGATCTTTTTATATAAAACACATTGAGTTATATTATCATGTTGGCCAAAGCCCGTTTTTATCAAGGCATGGGACACGGCCAGGATGACCCCACCAACTACATATCTGGGTTAAACACTGTTCCTGTTCTTCTGTAATGAAGGGTATTTTGCGGGAATCAATCACTGGACCGGATCATTTTGTTGCCACAGATTCCAGATTTTGTTTCCCAAATAAGTGAGAAATCCAAAGAAATAATCAAGCTATTACGTCAAAATTTATGAAAAGCAGTTTTTTGTCACTAAAATGTAGTTAATTACCTTGGTAACTGAATGCTTGGGTTTTGTCATAACTCCACGACAAATGCTTCTCATTTGTAAGGCAAGCTAAAATTTGTTGATTTGTGTTACCATATACTAGTAAGTTTGTTGTTGATTGACGGATTGAACGGGGATTTACATCCCTGTCTAAAATATTTCACTTCTATCAAGACATTACCAGCTATAGGTGTGGCAGAAAATTTGACATTTGTAGTGCCCTCAGGGCAATCTGCAGTGCAGGGAGGGTTCTTTAATGTGCCACTTCTGCCATGGCATGGGACATTGGCTTTTTAAGGTCTTTTCTGAAGGACCTTGTGACTTTAATTTTAAATTCTGAGGGCTTAGTGAAAGAACAGTCACTACCTATTTGTAATTCTTTGTCAGACCCCAACTGGGGTTAGAACCCACGAAATCCAAAATACGGAATAAGCACTCTACCAATTGAGCTATCATAGTCGTTTGTAAGTTGATTGTGATGTGTATTATTGTTTACTAACCTGCTATATCTTCATTATTATTTCTGTGAGCATCTTTAAATTCCTGATTTAAATCATCACTAACTTTGATATCTTGAAACATACGAGCTAACTTATTTACATAATCAGCTGGCATACCAACTTCCTGTGAATGAAAATATGGCAATATGAAATCAATACAATGTCAAGAAAAGATATGCAGATGAACAGACAGTGGGCCTGATGCGCTCACCTGATAAATAATGACTAGCTGAAAAAGTTAAAGAAAACAAAAACTAAAACCCAAATGTCAAAATCTCATACACACACTGGGATATGCTTTGGTCAGGTGAGCTAAATTCAAGAAAATTCAAAGGGCCATAACTCTCAGGAAAATGAGCAAAACCAACTTTGTCAATGATATGCACATCTCCTATCAAAGTTGATGTTTTGCAACAGGTGTCATAAAATAGTGCCTCATATTCTCGTAGTTTTGGAGAATTATTCTGTAAAAGAATGACCAGGACAGAAGGTGGCATCATACATAACAAGTACCAACAGAACAGAAAAGATAAGAAACAAAACGAAAACTTGGTCACATCTACAGATATTCACTGCCGGTCTATGGGATTATCCCCCTTCCATGATCTGATGGCACAGTCTTTATAAACACTGACAAGTTTTATATACATGTACACAAATACATGTAGGTATTAATTCAGTGTTATCGTATGTGTATTTTAACACGTTCATGCATTCGTTTGTAAAAACTACCCTTTTATGATCCCCTGTTTACATCATAATATACTCTAGTCTGGTAGAGGATTTCGAAAAAACCGCTTATGTTTCGATGTAGGGAGGACGTGTTCAAAGGTGGCAAGTTATGTAATAACCTTCTTTGAACTTTACTTTGGTAGAATCAGCTTGTTGCCAAGCAAGATTTCACCCAAGGGCCATTGTGGGGGCAGCTAAAGGTCAATGGGTGCAAAGTTCAAGTGAAAATGCCCATATTGACCTATACACAAATTCATGGTGGCTTACAGAAGTTTTTCTTTATACATTTTGTCTTCTAAATATGTAAGTGGTATCTTCAAATTAATAAAAAGTCATATCCAACTAATTCAGTCAATTATTTTCAAAGTTTTCCATGAAAAATAAGATTAGACGCTTGCACAAATTTGACCTTTACAAATATGATTAATTGTGGCAAATAAATTCCAGTATAAACACATTTGTGCATTTGAAATTGTTTAACAAAACTATAGACTTCTGTTAAAATAATTTTACTGAATCATATTGCCCGTATTTAAATAAGTATCCACTTTTAAAAAAAAAGAAATCAAAGTACTGGTGGTACTGAAAGATTTGATTAGCTATAATGACTGTATCTGTATAATACTATCAAGTGTGTTCTCTTTTTCTGGTGGAAATATTAGTGAACTGTTGAAACACGAACTATTCCCAATGCCGCCTATACCTGATACATCAGGACCCTTGTTATCTGCAGACGACAAGTCGGACCTTCAAAATATCCCTGAGGAAGAAGTTTGCATGGAGACATTACTACCAAAATAATTAATGGTCAAACTTTAGTTGTAGCACTGGGAAAACGGAAATGCATCAATACATTCGGCGAGTTAGGAAACGCACAAACTGTTTTTATCCACGCGAAAGATAAATGTATTAAAATTGATGCCATTATGATAGATATGACAACTAATCAATAAAGGTGAAACCATCTAGAGATAAAAGAGGATTAGGTCCCCGTTCTGTTAGAAGAATTATTGATAATTAAAATGTCCCTCTGCCATCAAATTGGTAAGATTTTATCAGTCACCAAGAAAACAAATAGGATCTCGTAGTAATCCAAGGCACTTCTTAGCTTAGCTGAGAGTATCAGGGGGTCCAACAGACAGCATGTTTAATTCATACAGAGGAAGGAGTGTAACCGTTTTTAAAGCTTTACACAAGGAAGTCGATACTAGAATTGTTCCTCATGGTGTTGATGCTTACATGCAAGGCTATAAAAGAACAGTTGTTGTCTGTCGTGATACTGATGACCTTATTCTTCTGTTGCTTTTAAATGAGGAAGTATGATTCCAGACCTGGACATCTAAAGTTCGTCCCTTTTCATAGCATAAAATTATCACCTCTGGAGAGGAATAAGCTCCCAGTATTCCATGCAATTACAGACTGTAAGACTGTCAATTAACTTTCTGGACATTCTAAATA
This sequence comes from Anadara kagoshimensis, assembly GCA_021292105.1. Lineage (NCBI taxonomy): Eukaryota > Metazoa > Mollusca > Bivalvia > Arcoida > Arcidae > Anadara > Anadara kagoshimensis. Next base: position 49,492,834 of record CM037865.1, read on the forward strand.
CAGCATTTCGTGTTTCCAGGGAAACACAGGTCTTCTTCCCACTCTTGTAAGAGGGAACTTTACTGAAATTGTGAGTGCAGATGCCTTCATTGAATGTACCTAGCGAGGATTTCTCATCTATGATGTAAACTTTTCCTCTCAGGGGAAAAGTACAATTGAAAATTTGCTTCCAACATCATATGCAACCGACCTACATATTCAACGTGCACACTATTAAACTGCTGTTTGGCTGCATTTAGTTATACCTGGTATTTGTTCCGGATTTCCCGTCACCTATAGGACACGGATGGTGCTAGTCTCACTAACTTGCGTACTGTATGCCTTTAACTCCCAGTGGAGGTTAGTCCATCGACAAAATCTCTCAAACTGGCTCTGTTCTGCGCAATTTTACCCCCTCTGTTTTAATTCCAGAAACTTGTCTCAAGGTGTCTTTTATTCTTGTGTGTTTGTGATGTTGTTGGCAGGTGTCTTGATGGTGTGACCTATCCATCCCCAATGTCGCTTTTGTGTTTGTGTTTCAAAACGACCTTGTTTTGTGATCCACCATAAACTTTTCGTTACTAATTTTGTCTTGTCATCTGGCAACAGGGTCATGAACAATACTAGTTTTTATACTTAAAACCGTTTTTTTTTCACAAATTAAACTTATTATTATTATTTTTTTGCTTAAATCTTACTTTGAACTTTAACTTTTCTAAGACAATTACAGGTCAAAGGATCATGAACAAAACTTAACTTTTTGGACTTAAGTATTTTCCTGATGTTCACGATAATTCTCGGACAGTTAAGTTAGTGCTAGTTTGAATGTGACTTAAAAACAGTTTTAATGAGAAAATTATGAATTGATCGATTGCATGGGGTTTTACGGGCTTTTACGTATTTCATTCATATCAAGACATCACCAGCTATAGGTGAAGTGGCAGAAATTTTTACCTTTGCAGTGAACTTAGGGAAATGTGCAGGAAAAGGTCCTTAATATGTTACACCCGCCTTGGCACGGGTCATCGTTTTTAAAATCTCTCTCAAAGGATCTCGCGACTTTATTTCTAAATACCGAGTGTTTGGCAAAAGAACAGTCACTACCTTATTTCAAGTCTTGGTCAGACCCAACTAGGGTTCGAACCCAGAACTCACCACATACAGGGAGTGAGTGCTATACCAACTGAGCTACAGTAGGGGTTTTTAAATGAGAAAATAACCTTTACTAAAATCATGTCATGCATTGCTGAAATGTAAATATAAATCATGTTGCACTACAAGATGTAAAAGTAGGGCATACAATTTAAAGTGGGTGGTTGTATGCACTTGCAATGGGACCGTTGAACCGTTGATTGGTTGAACCCTTTGAATGATAATGCCACAGATAGTGATATTGATGAATGAAAAGAAATCGTTAGATGTGGCTGATATATTCCAGAGATTCTCGTGACTATGCCTTGCCGATTACAGTACTTGCAGTACTTTGATTTTAAACTTTAATAAATTTCAAATTATCAGCTAGGTTTAAACAATATATTTGTTTTAATCTCAATCATGTATTTACAAAAGAATTATATTTTAGCATTTTGATTCATGCTTTGATGTTGAATGTATACTTTTATTTTATTCTATCTTTAAGCTTGTGTCAGAATTTTGAAAAATAACATTGAAATACTTAAATTTTAGCCTAAACAGTCTCAATTAGCTTCCTAGTCAATGTTAAAATACATGAAATGCTATGATTGCATGCGAACAGATTTATTTGATTTATTTCAATCTCATAAAGTATATATTTGGACAGCTATAAACTAATAAACATTAATTTTTTGGGGAAAAATGTTATTTGACCTTTGACCTTTTATCTACTAAACCAAGGGTCGATCAGCTTGGCAACAGGTTGATTCTTGACCCCTAACCTATGATGATATAAGACAGCTATGTTGGCAGCTTTGAACACTCATGTCCCCCTATTGTAAAATTTCAATTTTTTTCCACCAGACTACTCTTCCATGTTTATAAAACTGTCAAAATATTGCAGACCAACTATAAATGGGACCAAATAGGCAAACAACACTGACCTGTCAGCTTGACCTTTTAAATATTTATCATGAACGAGTTTATTTATATATAAGGCATGTGCACATATTAATTTTGTCTACATAATGAGTAACATTAAACAGGAACACTGTGAATCCAAATACTACCCATGTAATGGGTGAATTCTCCGATATGAATATTCATAATGAAAGGTCAAGTGAACAGGTCAATGTTGTTTGACTATATAAGAGTGTATGATAAAACTGAGAGCTTACCCTTAACCATTCTACCATATTTTCTTCTTTCTCATTGTCTGCTGATGTATCTAATATCAACCGCCGTGTTAGATGTGCTTTGTGGTATCGCATAAATACATCTTTGTTTTGTACATATTTTAAAACTAATAACTGAAAGGAGATAAACATCACAAGTCAGTAAGATTATTTTATTATAAATTACAGAAGAACTTCAAAGAAATTTAAGAACTGGAACAGCTGCCTCTGATTCCATGGACATCTTCATTATTTGGTAACTTTTAAATTCTCATCCTGGTTCATGCATGATCACCACTGTTTAATAAATATGGCCTCATCTCAGAATAGAAATCTGGGGGTGGAATTATTAGTGGGTTAGCCCTCTCCTAGTGTTAGGTGACAGTTCCCTTTCACATAACACTCAATAAACACAGCTCGGCTCAGTATGTTAAAGACTGTGTACCAGTCAAAATTTATATGGGAGAATATTAATTGGTCCAAGTTAATTGATCTTAAGAATTGACGTATCGCCGACCACGCCCACAATGTTCTGACACTGGTCGCCATCACAATACCAAAGCAGCGTCATGGCAATTAATGACATACTAGTGTCAGTGACGTCATTAAATAGCGCAATTCAGGCTGAGTTTTCATTCTTTTTGCGTGTAAATCCAGCATCCGGCCATTTGTCGGAACATTGTGGGCGTGGCCAGCAATAAGTCAATTGATGGACATCTAGAGCAAGAAAATAATCTTCATTTTTTAAGAATTTTTCACTTTTATCAAGATGTAACAAGCTACTGGTGAGGGTGATAAAATTTATTTATGTGCAATGAGCTAATTATGGTAAAGTGCTGTGACATAATGAACTTTTGCCATGCCTACTTTAACACATTATGTTGATTTTAGTTTCATCCAAAGGATTGATCGATTGAATGGGGTTTTTATGTCCCAGTCAAGCATCAAGAATATTTCACTTAAATCAAGACATCACCAGCTGTAGGTATAGTGACAGAATTTTTAACTTTGCAGTGCACTCAGGGCAATGTGCAGGGAGGGTTCTTTAACATGCCATGCTTGCTGTGACATGGAGCTTTGGTTTTTAGGGTCTCTTTCGTAGAACCCTGTGACTTCCATTTCTAAATGTTGAGTGATTTGCAAAAGAACAGTAACTACCTATTTTCAAGTCTTGGTCTAAACAATGATGTCACAATATCACTTTGAATTTAAATTGGGTATCATTGGTTGTAAATGCACTCATTTGCATTTTCAATTGTGATGTCATTGGTTAAAAATGTACTTTTTGAGTAGTTTTAGGATAATTTTTACCATAAAAGCTTCACAAAACAAGAATACATGTTGATATTGGATATGGAAGAAAAAGTCAACGCCTGTTTTGTAGTGAAAAACAAAGAATTCTCAACCTTTGGGATGAAAAATAAAGAATCTTGTATGGTCAGGTTGAGATTTCTGCGTCTCCACCAGGGCTCTCCCTCACCCTTTTGTGAATGAAGTCGGGGCCCTTGCAAATGTGAAAATTAACATCATAATGACCAACATAGTGAAAAAAAACCCTTTAAATTTACAGAATACTGTTTTTAAAACTAGAATATCCAAAATTGTGAAAATTGTCAAAGTGATTGTGAAAAAAACATATGATTTTGAATTGTGAATGGGGCAGAATATCGGCCCCAAAAACAACCCATCAAGAGCCCTGTCCACTACAAAGCAATGGTAGATTTTATTAGTACCGGGTATATATCTATAAGAGGAGTAAGATACATGTATAAATTAAAATCTAAATCTTTAAAATCAGCTTTTATAAAATAACTTACTACATCCCGTAATTTTTTCTCTACTTCTTCTGACGTAAGTTTCTTACTTAACGGTGTTTTTCTGAGTAACATATCACAGTAGTTAGCTAAAAGTTCTGGACATTTAGATTCTGGCTGAGTTTTAGCACCAATACTGTCATAAAAAATATATATACACATATATAGATTAATATAACATTCAAACGCTGATTGTTTTAATTAACAGAAAACAAGAGATGTTAGAAGAACAAAGATTGTGTAACAGCTAGGAGAAAAAAATTACAGTTGGACCAGGGATTAAACCCAGACATGTGCTCTACCAACTGAGCTACCAATACTGCTACAACTGCAGAAAGATACACATCTACTTCAACAAAAATTTTCTGATAAAAACCATCATAATCACAATAATCTTTTGCACCTTGCATAGGTGAGCGTATGAAGTTAATACCAGCCACTAACCACTTTCAAGTCTTGGGTCAGACCCAGTCAGGTTTCAAACCCACAACTTACACTTACAGAGCGAGCACTCTACCAACTGACCTACATACTGCAGTGGTTAATTTAAATAAGTAACATATGTTAAGAATATCAGATATAGTAAATACATGGTCATTGACGGTGAATAAAGGTCGTATTTGGTGAGGGTGAGGAAACGTGTAGAAAGCGAGGCTCTGCCGAGCTTTCTACACGTTTTCGCCACCAAGCCAAATACGACCTTTATTCACCGTCAATGACCATGTATTTACTTTATCCTGCAACAGATACGTCCTAAAATTATAATTGTAACTGTGTGTTATCCATCTGTTTGACTTGTTTGTTTACACTCCAAGCGCAAGGATACAAATGTTTACGTGACGTCACGCTACCCCATCACACCCGTACTTGTCATTTTCGCTCAGTCCGAAGTTCAAGCACATGTAGTTCTCAATTATTTAAATAAATAACTACAATACGATATTATTTTCATATTTAATATATGTAACAAAATCTTAAATTCTTACAATAATAATATTAAAATAAATATTCTTTGATGAAATGTTGCAGACGTTTTTCTGTATTTCTGCCATATTCTAAAAGTCCGGCGGAATAAAGTAACAACTTATAATTCTTCATTTTTATTTTTAAATCATATTTATATAACTATGTGTATTTTTAAAAAAAATCAATCTTTTTTTAAAATAAAATATTAAAATTTATGAATTTATTGATCATGTTTATTATACTGTGTTTTGTTTACATTGAGAATGGGGTTCATTTGGGTCAAAGGTTACGTCAAATGTTGAATGGAAAAAGTAGTGCCGTAACTGTGACGTCACAGTTCGTGCGTGGCTTTATTGGGTCAGTGACCGAATAAAGATAAGGTTTATTCGGCAGGCTTTATGATGTCAATGTACACGTTAGTTGCAGGATAAAATTATTTAGTCTTTAGTATTTATTACAATGTTCTCACATATTAACTTACCCTTTATTTTTAGCTGGGATTTCTAAACGGAAAACTGATGTATCATTTACAACTAATTTGTATGCCTAAATGAAACAAAAGAAAACAGACAATAAGATTATGTATACCACAGGGATTGAAATTAACAGGGACCCAGTAGCCCATGGCCCCCAGAAATTTGTCTGAGCCCCCCAAGTTTTTAAATTTTTCTATACATGTATTGCAATTTCTCTTCAAAAGTGATCTGGGCTTGCTACTCAAAATAGTTACGCTTCATCATTGTACCAGGTAGCAAGACTTTGTTATAATGCCCCTAGATAACTTTGCCACCTAACTTATCGCCATACTATTTCTTAGTCCAAAAACCCACATCCTTTATATTTTTTTCTTTGTAAGCTCCCCTTAATTTATCACCAACTTCCTTTATAATGCCAAAATTTGACTAAACAAATGCTGGTAATGAATCATGGTTTTACTGCATTGTTGTTTGAAGTAAAGTCTGATAAACAAAGTTATTAAATCAATTTATTTATTTTTGCTTGATAAATAATATAATTTAAAAAATAGAAACAAATCATAAATTATAAATACTCCTGTTTGAAATGTGGTTTTTATAACTAGTGGTGAAAGGGGAGATAACTCAAAAAAGCACAAAAATATTTTATGAAATGACAAGGACCCTGATAAGATTTGACCTTCCTCACCTTGCCCTTTAACTCACTCACATAACTTAACACGATTCATGACAAATCATCTGATGTTGGTACACATTTGAACCAAATTTAGTTAAAATCCATGAAGGAGAAACAGAGTGAACAAGGCTGTGTGTGGCAGGCAGACAGATAGATGGACAAAACCAAAAAATAACATACCCCTAAACATTTTTGGGAGCATAATCAAAATAAACAATTGTGTACTTACTTTATCTCTAGATGTTAAAAATCTGGGATCATCATTAAAAGCTTCTCTAACTAGAGCACTAAATCTGTTAAATAATTCTAGTAATTGTTCAACATATTTTTCTGAATCCTGCAAAGAAAGATACATTTAGAGAGTTCAGTTGAGTAATGGTGTTTAACATCCCAGTCAAGAATATTTCACTTATATCCAGATGTCTCCAACTGTAGGAGAGAACATTTAGAGAGAACAAATGTATACATGTACCATAAAACATATTTTAAGAGGTCATTATTGGGACTGACCAAAAGTGGCCACTTTGGACAAGTGACTTTTTGAACCAGGTTGTATTCCAGAGGACACTTACAAAGAACAAGAGGCCCATGGGCCTGATACGCTCACCTGATAACTAATGGCTAGCTGATAGATTTAAAGAAAACATAAATACTAAACCCCAATGACTTTTATTTTACATCATGATAACCGTTGTATTAATACCTACAACATTCTAGTATACATGCCTATACAAAAAGTTAATAGTTTTCAAGATAATTAACCATTTCAGTATTGTTTCACATCTGTGACCTTGACCTTTGAACCCATGACCTTTTCCTATACATCAGAATGATCATTGTATCAATACCTACAACATTCTAATATACAAGCCTATACAAAAAGTTTATAGATTTTGAGATAATTAACCATTTCGGTATTGTTTCACATCTGTGACCTTGACCTTTAAACCCATAACCTTTTTCTATACATCAATATGATTGTTGTATCAATATCTACAACATTCTAATATACATGCCTATACAAAAAGTTTATAGTTTTGGAGATAATTAACCATTTCGGTATTGTTTTGCATCTGTGGCCTTGACCTTTGAACCCATGACCTTTTCCTATACATCAGAATGATCATTGTATCAATACCTACAACATTCTAATATACAAGCCTATACAAAAAGTTTATAGATTTTGAGATAATTAACCATTTCGGTATTGTTTCACATCTGTGACCTTGACCTTTGAACCCATGACCATTTTCTATACATTAGAATGATCGTTGTATCAATACCTACAACATTCTAATATACATTCCTGTAAAAAAAGTTTATCGTTTTCGAGAAAATTAACCATTTCAGTATTGTTTCCCATCTGTGACCTTGACCTTTGAACCCATGACCTTTTTCTATACATCAAAATGATCATTGTATCAATACCTACAAAATTCTAATATACATGCCTATACAAAAAGTTATAGTTTTCGAGATAATTAACAATTTCAGTATTGTTTCACATCTGTGACCTTGACCTTTGAACCCATGACCTTTTTCTATACATCAAAATGATCGTTGTATTGATACCTACAACATTCTAATGTACATGCCTATACAAAAAGTTTATAGTTTTCGAGATAATTAACAATTTCGGTATTGTTTCGCATCTGTGACCTTGACCTTTGAACCCATGACCTTTTTCTATACATCAAAATGATCATTGTATCAATACCTACAACTTTCTAATATACATGCCTATACAAACAGTTTATAGTTTTCGAGATAATTAACAATTTCGGTATTGTTTCGCATCTGTGACCTTGACCTTTAAACCCATGACCTTTTTCTATACATCAAAATGATCATTGTATCAATACCTACAACATTCTAATATACATGCCTATACAAAATGTTTATAATTTTCGAGATAATTAATCATTTCGGTATTGTTTCTCGTCTGTGACCTTGACCTTTGAACCCATGACCTTTTTCTATACATCAAAATGATCGTTGTATCAATACCTACAACATTCTAATATACATGCCTATACAAAAAGTTTATAGTTTTCGAGATGATAATTATAATCAGAGGTAAAAAAAATTAGGTCACGACCTTCACAATTGACCTTGACCTCATTTTAAAGATACTAACAAGACGATGTCAAAACTGAAAACCCCATGTCATTATCTGGTCAAATAGTCAAGTTATAACAATTTGAAGCTATTTTACGATTTTTTCAAAATTAAATGCAAAAACGCGTAACCTATTTTTTATCCGAATTTTACAAAATGAACAAATTATAGGCTTAAGACCCTAGAGAAGCCAAATATCACATCAGATTTTTTCTCCAATCAGTACTTTCGGAGAAGAAGATTTTTTAAGATTTTTGCACCCCTAGGTCACCTTGACCTAGTTATGGTAGCCATGGCAACGCCACGAACAAATCTGAATTGCACCGGCCCATATATACTTCTGACAAAGTTTCATTAAAAACTGCCCAGTAGTTTCAGAGGAGAAGTCGAAAATAGGTGTTAACGACGCACACACGCACACACGCACACATGCACATACACACGCTGCGCTATGCCATAAGCTCACATGACCTTCGGTCAGGTGAGCTAAAAATGAAGATTTATTTAATGTTTTGTCAACAAGTAACTTATTCTAGAAAAATTTTGAAAAATACTTTAAAAAGATTATTTTCACAAATTTTGGCAACTAATGATCTTAAAATTTTTGTACCTTGGAAATTGTTTATTTTTATGGTTTTCCTATTTCCATTTTGGTAGACAATGCCACCTAAGAACGTTAAATAATGTCATTAAATACTTACATGTACATGCCAAAGGTTGTATTAATCAAGAACATGGTTTTAATAAAAGCAAAATATTCTAAATAACCTACCAATAGCATACGGATAATGACTACAGGACGAAAGAACAGATGATGGGACGTAATTATTGTATCATTTTGATGATCTTTTCCTTTAAGTTTCATGAAAATCGAAACAGTTGTTTAAGAGCTATGGTCATTCACCTGTCATCATTAACTAATATTTATAATTAATATCATCTTATACAATTATGGACTTTTTTATTGGTTGTCATCTCAGTCAATATTTATTTTCCGGTCAATATCACACTATATACAGCCACTAAAATGTCCATAATTGCTTTATTACTGCGGCATTTATGTAGACAATGTACCGTTAATCTATGCCATATCAATCACTGTAGCAAAGGTGAAAGGGATTATGGAATTCTAAAAAAATCTGAGGTCTCTATACCACATGAGATCAAATGGTCAGGTATACCCATTTTAGCCAATCATAAAGATGAAATCCATTAATTGTATAATAATGTCCATTATTGAATGTGCAGCCACCTCACAATATAGACAGTTCACCATCTAGTTCAGTTTGGCAAAGTTTGAACTGAAAGTGACTTATTCTTAAGGACTTTTATTTATACAGTGTTCCATCAAGTGAAACCTGCAGTTCACCAGACAGTGGCAGAAGTTACACAACAACAACAGCAGCAGCATGGCAACTCCATTAGTATTATTTCAGAATTGAACATAATAAATGGCAGCTGCATTAGAGAGGGATTGTCACAATTGTGAGAGCAATGAAAAATTGATTGATTGAATAGGGTTTTATGTCCCAGTCAAATTTGTTTTACTTATATCGAGACATCACCAGGTATTGATGAAGTGGCAATGGGATGAAAGACATTGATTGATTGAATTGGGATTTATGTCCCAGTCAAATTTTTTTTACTTATATCGAGACATCACCAGGTATTGATGAAGAGGCAATGGGATAAAAGACATTGATTGATTGAATGGGGTTTTATGTCCCAGTCAAATTTTTTTTACTTATATCGAGACATCACCAGGTATTGATGAAGTGGCAATGGGAGAGAAGACATTGATTGATTGAAGGGGGTTATACGTCCCGGTCAAAAATATTTTACTTATATTGAGACATCACCAGGTGTTGATGAAGTGGCAATGGGAGAAAAGACATTGATTGATTGAAGGGGTGTTATATGTCCCTGTCAAAAATATTTTACTTATATCAAGATATCACCAGCTATAGATGAAGTTGTAAAATCTTTAAATTTTGCAATCTGCTCGGGGCAATATGCAGGGAGGGTTCTTAAATGTACCACACCTGTCGTGACATGCAGCGTTGGTTTTTTAAGGTCTCTTCTGAAAGACCATGTGGCTTTCATTTCTCATTGCCAAGTGCTTGGTGTAAGAACAATCACTTCTTATTTTCAAGTCTTGGTCAGACCCCAGCCTGGGTTTGAACCAACTTTCTTCCACATACTGAGCTAGCACTCTACCAATTCAGCTTCCATAGTGGTAGAGAAAAGAGAGAGTTAACTTACTGTAGTAATTGTGTCAGCTGCTGCCATCATATCTGCAAGTCCCTGACTTACAATGTAAGCTTCTAAATCGTGTAACATAGGCGTTATACCATCAGGTACTCTGTCCATTAGTGTAAACATCAAGTGAAGTTCTGTAATGAAAATATAAATGGAATAAAGTAAAGCGAATATTCTAAAATCACTACTGTATAATGCCTATATTTCGCTGTGGTTTTATTTACGTTATAATATTGGTGGTTCAGTGTATTCCTGCGAAAATACATGGGTATTACCAGCCAATTAATGTTGATAGAGTCGTTTTACTTTATCAGATAAGACCGTGAAAATATGACACCACGAATACACTAGTCATCGCCAAACTGTGAAAATTTGACGCTGTGAAAATAAAGCAATATACAGTTTATACTACAGACATGATAAATTGAAGTAATTTTATTTTATAATTTTTAATTTTTTTGTCCTAGTCAAGTTTTTTTCAATTATATTGAGGCAGAGGAAACCCGACATGCCTGAAAAAAAAAACCCACCAATCTTCAGCAAGTAAACTGACAAACTTTTTCAAACAAGGTTCTATCGCGATTATTTTGAAAAGGACTATATTTGTAAAAAAAATTGTAAATTTGACTACTAATTATTTAAACTTGTGGAAATTTAGTGTAAGAAAAATTGATCTTTTTCTATAAAAAGGCAGTATATTGTCCTAAAATTCAAGTTCCAATTATGAATAAAAATAAGGACGAAGATAGACAGCCTGTTTCTAAAACATTTTCTTCCAAAGCTGCCTAAAAAGCAAAGTTCTAGTCACCATGAATAGTTTTTAACTTGAGGTGCCTTTGTATATGACTTCAATCCCCCTTGAGGTACCTCTGTCTATAAGAATTCAACCCCCTTGAGGTACCTCTGTCTATAAGACTTCAACTGCCTTGAGGTGCCTCTGTATATAAGACCTCAACCCCCTTGAGGTACCTCTGTCTATAAGACCTCAACCCCCCTTGAGGTACCTCTGTCTATAAGACCTCAACCCCCCCTTTGAGGTACCTCTGTCTATAAGACTTCAACCCCCCTTGAGGTGCCTCTGTCTGTAAGACTTAAACCCCCCTTGAGGTGCCTCTGTCTATAAGACTTCAACCCCCCTTGAGGTGCCTCTGTATATAACACACAAGATACTTACTTTCTGTTTCATTACTTTTAATCATTGAAGCACATTCTTTAAGTATTGTCTCTTTAAATGCTGTGACTAAAACATTTACACAACACTCTGTCAACTAAAATATAAACAATAAAATTCAATGAGATAGATTTACACTTATGTTTAAAGGGCAATAACTCCCAGGAAAATGAGCAAACCAACTCTGGTTAATGATATGTGCATTTCCTATCAATGTTGATGCTTTGCACTTTGTGAAATAGTGCCTCATAGTTTTGGAGTACTTGCACAGACAAGAATTTCAGACGGATGGAAACTCGAATTTAATATCCCCTAATTTCTTCGAAAGGCGGGAAATAACAATGATATTACTGCACAAAGTATTTGATGAAATTACATGCTATAAGTGAAGTAGGATACTATTTAAAAAATGTCCCCCAAACAAACCCCAACTGGGAAATACCCAACGATGTGCATGAGAAAAGCCAATAGCACATCTACTCCAGCCAAAGATTGATCCTGTTGTAAAGAGCTATTTAATAGTTTTCGAGAAAAGTGGCTGCCAAAATGTTGACAGACAAAATGTTGGAAGAAGAAATGGAGTGAACCACTTCTTTTTGGGAATATCCATTAACCTCATTCAAGTAATGTCATATCATTTGTCAAGTTTTAATTTGAAAGTAAACCAACACAAAGAGAATTAATAATAAGTTTATACTAAATAAACTGACTAATGGTACAGTCTCAGTTCTTTCTACGGCCCAACCATCTCTCACAAATCACCCAGTCTCACTATAAAGTACTTACAGTAGCCACCGAGTGGCAGCCCCAACCGGTCTCTAAATATCTTGTAGCTCGGGATTCTTCCTCCTTCAGCTTGGCATCAGCGTACCTCATATAGTTCTGTACCCCGTTAGCTTCTAAATACTGAGGTGCTTTTAATTTATAAAACTTTTCTGTAGCTTCTAAGTATGCCTTCTCAAAATTTTCTCTGTATATTTTCAATTTGTCTTCTACATCAGAACTTAAATTTACTGGAATAAAAACATAAAAGTGTTTACAATTAAAACACATTAAAATCAAGACTGAATTAAACTAGAACTGTCTCTTGAGAGCTCCCAACATTGACCTCTTGACATTGACCTTTGACTTTTGCACATAAATTTGGTATGCGACACATTATCTCATGTTGGTTAACATTTGTGCCAAGTTTGATCAAAATCCATCCATAGACATGGAAAATATGGAGCAGACACGATATTGTGAGGGACAGACAGACAGACACGGTGATTCCTATATACCCCCCTGAACTTTGTTTGCAGGGGTATAATAAATTTACATGTATAACTTAAAACTCTTTATTAATGGGGGCCTCAGTGGTGGTGTGGTTTAAGACATGCGCTAAGCTATCCCAGTATCTGTCGATGCCTAGGTTGGTATCCCGCTCGGGCAGATTCTAGTGTAAGAAAGTTTGTTAATTTGCTTGCGGAAGATTGTTGATTCTCTCCTGGCATTTCAGGTTCCAACACCATCCAAAAACTTAAGCTGCTTTAAAATGTAGCAGTAGAAATGCCAGACAATTATTTTGAAGCAGTCAGTTGAGATTGTGACATAATACATTGATTTTCGATCATTGGCATATCACTAGTAAATAATATAGAAATTTACAAATTTCACAAATTTACATTATTTCGCTTAGTATTTTAGTATAAATTATGTCCCTTTGCTACAAAGAATCACATGTAAAACTTACCATAAGATTCTCTAACACCAATGACTAATTGGGAGTCAAATGCTTCACCGTTTCTCTCAGCGTGCAAAAGCTTCATGGCACTGTCCTGTAGTCTTTGTTTTATATTGGAGAAAATACTGTAATTCCAACTGTCCAACATTAACTGGAAATATCAAAAAGTCTTATCTATCACACATTTAATTTTAGTATAAATACCAACTTTTTATAGCACCAGGCTTAGCTCTGGCACTCAAAACATTTAAGCCAAAAAATGAGCCAATTTTTAAATTTAGGACAAACAGCAAATTTATATGTAAAAGAACCCGAAACACTAAGAAACTAAAAGCGACAAAAATGCCTCAAATGTAAGAAATGAAGAACTTCTAATCTGCTGTATAGATTGTTCTCGATTGACAGCTTGTAACACTGAGTTTACTTTTTCATACTTATGTAAAACAAAAACAAAAAAAAATAAAAAATGGTGATCTTAGTCTGCCTTATAATGAAATTGATACAAATTTTCTAGCAAAAATATCAGCAAATATCTATTTTTGGATCCAGAAATTATAAAAATTATAAAAATTATCAATTGGCTAAATTGGCAAATGACAGCGCTAACCCTGCAGTACTCATTCACCTATAGTACAGACCTGTTGATAGTTTAATATTAAGCTAACAAATTTGTGCCCAATAGGCAGCTCATTTCAGCAGCTTTTCTGCAACTGTTGTTTATTTTTACCAGTGATAATCTTTTAGATGTAAAAACATGTGAATAATGAAACCAATGAACATTTTTATTTATGAAATATTAAACCATTACTGTATGTCATACAAACAGGATGATAATTACAGTATTACACCTTGTAAAACCAACGAAAGTTCAAAAAGTTGCAAAACACTATATAAATACTACTTTTTTAAACCCCTTGGTTATGGAAATATTGAGGATTTTCTTCTCAACAGGAGACAATCTTCCATAGGACACTATTTACTTTTTTATATATACTGAATAAAATAGGCATTTTATTTTACATATTTTCTGACAACATCTGTTTACGGTAGCATGTTTGAGTGCTCTAATCAGAGAGAAGGGATATACAGACAGCATGATTACTCAGTAGTTTCTATGATGGACATTTGTAAGTTTCTGTGAATAGTGGTGACCATTGCAATATACCATGGCAATGTTGATGTTGTCCACTGTTTAAAACAATGTGAACTGATTAGAAATTGACCAATAATAATTTAAGAATTTCCTGTGAGGTATAATTAACAGAAATGGCAAATAAGATATTTTTGAGCTGGGCTCAAAGTGACATTCTTAATCCAGTAGCCAGTGTGGCTCCTTATTGAAATTTTTCAGGTGCCAGTCAAAAATTTAAGTTGCCAAAAATTGAAAGTAAAAAGAAAATTAAATTAAAAAAAATTTAAAAAAATTTTTTTGTTGCTTTTATTTTTTAGTTTAATTAATCATATTAGTTCCCCCAGCAAAAACTAGCTGCCAAAGTTCCATGATAATTGGAACAAAATTTAAGCAATACAATGTTTTCATTCTTTTTTAGTTTTTTTAATAAACTATTTATCTTTTGGATGTTTGCAAAGCATGTAACAAAATTAATGCTGTACTTATTCGATCATTAAAACACTTTAAAAGAGTAGAGCACTAAAAGCTTTAACCAAAAACGGTCAAAGTCAGATTTTGATGACAAATATTTGGGCAGTCAAATTGGCAACTTAAAGCATAACAACAGTTACAAAATCAGAATTTTACCTGTCATGACCCCTATTTTGGTAGTCACATCTTTGAGCCCTGCTAGGAGTTCAGCCATGAGATACGGCCTCGACACGATTTTTAAACATACTATTCCCACGACCTTGACCTTTAAGATATGACCTTGGTTCAAGGTCATGACACACATTTGGACCACGAAGACTATTCGTGTTAAGTTTTATGGCAGTCGTTCAATGCAGCTATGAGATATGGCCCGGACACGATTTTACACAGACAGACAGACATGGTGATTCCTCTATACCCCCCCTCCCCACCCCAAACTAGATTGCGGGGGTATAATAAATAGAAATACATACTTTTCTGACGAGACTTTCTTCACCCTGTGTCTTCTTCTGCATACTTCCATGTGGTTTACCTGATAGTGATGTGACAAGCTGCATGAACGGCTTGGGCAGATAATCACACTGGGTGAAAAATTTACCCCATTCTGCTATGTATGCTTTAAGTAAAGCTGAATCTTCCTGGTGCTGTAACACTCTCTGAAACATTATGAAACAGGTATATACAGACAACCTGTCTATAAAGGCCACTCAAGAGAAACAGGAAAAGTGGCCTTTTTGGGAATGTGGCCTTTATATACAGGTTCAAATAATATGAATATTAAAGAACTGGGATACAATTCTACTGACTTTTATAAGCAGGTGGCCATTATATAAAGGTGGCCTTAAAGGCAGGCTGGACTGTGGTTGAACAAATTTCAAAATTTCGTGCATACACGTAAATGTTATGCAACAGACACAATTTTACAAACCAACAGGCAAAGTGGATCTTATATACCCTTCCTAAACTCAATTTCCAGGGGGTAGGGGTTATAAAGAGCATTTCTGTATAAAGGACACCTTTTGATAACAAAAGGTTTGGTCCCACATCTTCCTTTAATAGTATGTTAAAAAGGGCCATGTTTATAGCCATCCATTTTGGAGGGATGGTGGATCCTATAAACCTTCCTTAACTCAATTTCCATGGGGGTAGGATGTAACAAGCATGTCTGTATAAAAGACACCTGCAGATAACAAAGGGTTTGATCCCATTTCTTCCTTAGTATATTAAAAAGCCCCTGTTTATAACCGCTATTTTAGGGGTTCCAATGGATCACTTGATATGTGTTGAAAGAACACTTCTGTATAAAAGACACCTGTAAATAACCATGGGTTTAATCCCATTTCTTCCTTGGTATATTAAAAAAACCCTGTTTATAATTGTCAGTTGGTGATTCCCATGTATCAGTTAATATGTCACTGTTTAATATTTTCATAATTTAATAGTTTAATATTGTCAATAGAACAATTGTATTCCATTGAACGGAATTTTTTAATCAATGGAAGTACGGGTAGGTGGGTTTACTTGTAATCTCACTCATAAATGACGTCATCCTTCATTGAGATGTGGTAGACGGGTTCCATGATGCACTAAAACCAACAGAAGTAGATTAAAAGAAAAGAAATGGAGTAATACTTTTAAGTCCACAGAGCATATTTGATATAATAAAATGAATTGCAAATATAAGAAATGACATTGTTATGGTGTCCCTTCATGGTAGTATGATAACGGTTATTCCGGGTACAAATTGCATTACCAATTGTTGTGTACAAATTGCATGAGAATTACAGAATATACTGAGTAAAATTAATTAAAGTTCAAAATGTTGCAAAATACTATATATATAAATAGTACCTTTGGTTGAGGGAAATATAATAGGATTGTCTTCCCAAGAAGGGACAATCCTCCATAGTAATGTTCCGATTAATCGATTTAGTCGATGTCTGGTCGTTTGTGCTTCAAAATCGATTAATCGATTTCTATTTTTCATGATCGATCATAGTCCGACTAATTTCAATAATACTTTAATTTGCCGACAACTCCAACAGCGACCAAGCCTTTCCATAATTCTAACAATACTTGTCAAAATGGGTACTATAAATGATGGATGACAAAAAGAAAACAACAACTAAAAGTTTAAAACCAGTATTGATGTTTTATTAAGTATCTATTTGTTTAAATTCCAAATTTCTGTGAACAAACACATACAAAAATGTATGATCGATCTTAGTCGATCATCGGTCACTTAGTGGAGAGTGATGATCGATCATGATTTTAGAAGTGATTCCCAACACTAATCCTTCATATGGTGGACACTATTTACTTAATTATACTAAATAAAATAGACTTTCTCTTTTACCTTTTTTCTGACAACATCTGTTTAAAATGAATAATTCGGGTTAGAATGTTTGGGTGCTCTAATCAGAGAGGGATACACTGACAGCAGGATTACTGGGTAGTTTCTATGATGAAAAGCAAAGGTCTTCATCTTTAATGTGTACCTGGAACACCTGGCATCATACTACCATGTAGTGAACCTAAAGTAATGTCATTCTTAAAATAAAATGAACTTACAGTCTGAGCATGTCTGATGAAATCTAAAATATCTTCTTGTAATGCATGATACATTTTCTGTGGCCCTTTATCATCCCAGAGGCAAACTGAATGTACGGCGCTAAAAGATAACAAATATATCCAAATCATTAACACTCTTAACTACATGTATGAGCAATTTCCAAAGGAAACAAAATAGAGTTGTCCCCCTTCTTATGTACCCACTCTTTCTGTAGTGGTTGGTTGGTTGAATGTTGCTTAACATCACATCACCAATTTTTCAGCTATTCGTGACAAGAACTATTTTATTAATCTCTATGGATTAATCTATGAACAAGTTAGTGTATGTATGTGAAGTGAGAGTGTCTTATATGGTCTGCCTTGTACCAGTGTGCACTCGGGGCGACGTTAAGGTGCTAGCTCACCGAGTCAGCACTCCGTAGACAAACGTACCACTCCCCCAGTCACATTATACTGACACCGGGTGAACCATTAAAGGCCAGCAGCAAGGAAAATTCACTTTCCCACATGTGGTCTGAGTGGGACTCAAAACTCACAGCAGTGAGAGATCCTGGATTTGTAGCCTTCGTCTTATTCATTAAGCCACCATGGCCTTTCTTTCTGTAGTGAATTTATCAGGGAGGGCTGGTTTCTTATACAAAATGTACATATTGGTATACTGTAAATTCAGAAATGTTTGTATTCATTTATCTTTATGTAAATTCATGATAGTGACAAGAGTTGAGTTGAGTAATGGTGTTTAACGTCCCAGTCAAGAATAATTCACCTATATTGAAACGTCACCAGCTATAGGCGAAGGTGTAGAAATTTTGCCTGTGCGCTGCGCTGATGGCATTAAACAGCAGGGTTTTTTAGCGTGCCACGCCCACCATGACACGGGACCTCATTTATTTTAAGTTCCCATCCAAAGGAACCATGACTTTCATTTCGTAATGCCGAGTGCTTGGCGAAAGAACAGTCACTACCCACTTTGAAGTCTTGGGTCAGACTCGGCCAGGGATCAAACCCACGACCTCCCATTTACGGAGTGAGCACTCTACCAAATGAGTTCCCGCAGTGGTTGATAGTGACAAGAGGAGAAATATTTTATTTCAATACAACTCACTTGCAAGAGTACTGACCATCATCTCGCAACAAGAAAATAAACAAATGTGAATATCTTTAAATGATGAACCTGGTGAAAAATTTCCCTGTTTATATTAACATTATATATTTCATTTTAGTGTTGCAATCATTGGAAGTGGCCTTATATAGGAGTGACAGGCCTCTCTTGTTGAGGACTTTTTTGTTTTCTGCTCAGAGTTTCTTCCCCCAAACACAGGAAACCAACAATCGATTATTCAATACCTTAATCAAGCACTAATCAATAGATTATCGATTATAATCTGATCAATTGATTATCCATTATGATCGAATAATCGGCAAATCACTAAATATGACAGACCTTGGCCAAATAAATATGCAAATATGAAAATTGCCTCATTAATAACTATAAACTGTTTCTCGAGAGCCAAATACCCCCCACACCCCAAATTGACCTCCTGATTTTGTTTGACTTATGCATATAAATTTGGTACGCGACACATCGTCAGAGGCGTCTCATGTTGGTTTACATTTGTTCCAAGTTTGATCAAAATCCATCCATAGACATGGAAGATAAGGAGCAGAAAGGATATTGGGATGGACAGACAGACAAACTGATGGACAGACAGGGTTATTCCTATATACCCCCCTAATAAACTTTGTTTGCGGGGGGGGGGGGGGGGGGGTATAATAATATTTTATTTTGACCAAACTAGTTTTATTTGTTTATTTGTTGCTATCTTGAATTTGAATACTTTACTTATTACCGGTAGATACCTTTAGGTTGAGAGCCAGAACAAATCCATTGAGTTTTGTGTTATCAAAGCTTGATCATAAAGACACAAAACTTATAAATATCAAAAATCATAAAATTAAAACCATACCAAAACAAATCTTGCCATTCTGCTTTTGTGACAGGTTCTTGTCGAAGTAATTTCAACGCTGTTGGTCTCATAGTTGGCCATCTTTCATCAAATTGTGACTGACCTTGTTGCTAAAATAAATTAAATATAATATAAGTCAGTATTTTTGTACATGCGAATCTTGTAATAATACATGTATACAATTTATTGCCAGACTTTCTGATCCAAAAAATAAACTATTTGAAATCGAATGAAAATTTCACCATGTAATAACATATCAAACAAAACAACATTTGATGTATAAAGTCATTTTTCATGATGTTTAAAAGAATAATGTTCATTCATCATGTATAATGAGTTGAGTAATAGTGTTTAACGTCCTAGTCAAGAATATTTCACTTATATAGAGATGTCACCAGCTATAGGCAAAGGTGCAGAAATTTTGCCTGTGTGTTGCGCTGATGGCATTATACAGAAGGGTTCTTTATCGTGTCAAGCCCACCATGACAAAGGACCTCGCTTATTTTAAGCTCTCATCCAAAAGAACCGTGACTTTCATTTTGTGATGCTGAGTGTGTGGTGAAAGAACAGTCACTACCCACTTTTAAGTCTTGGGTCAGGCCTAGTCAGGGTTTAAACCCACAACATCCCATTTACGGAGCAAGCATTCTACCAACTGAGCCACCACAGTGGTATCATCATCATGTATAATAAAAAATGTCATAAATTGTGGTAATTTGGACATTAATTCTATACTGCATAAACACAGTACAGTCAGTGTCACTGTGATTGTAATAACTGTTTTGGAAAATTAGAAATTGAACTAGAATTGTCTCTGAAGGAGCCTAATACCCCACATCTGTGCACAGTTTCAGAAAAACTCGATCAAAATAATCAAATCAATGTTGTTTTATAGTGTCTATTATTGTCAAAATAACTTTGTTTGAGAAGAACTCAAAGGAAACAGATTTCAAATGAACAAATCTTGTGTGCATATACAACATTGCAAAGGGCATAATCTGTGTCATGTAGATGTAACACAGAAAAAGGATAGATGATGGAGTTTCTGAAAAATAACAACAGAAAAAAGAATAGACAATGAAATTTCTACAAGCTGACGTTACATCATGTTTCTGTGCCATAAGATAAAGAGTAGTAAATTGGATGCTCTCTGTTTATGATAATTCTGAAGCTTTGTCTGTCATGTGGCGGGCTGGACTCGACAGGTGGCTGGGTAGCTCAGTCTGTAGCATGTCCCGCTCGTATTGGGAAGGTCCAGGGTTTCGAGTCCCGGTTAGGCGTTGCATTTCTCCTTTTTCTGTTACATATGGAGGCATATTCAACCCTGGGAAGTGGCCGACCTAGGGTGGAACCTGGTGGTTCCAAGAGAGTTGAATCAAAAAAGGAAGGGAGGAATGTGGCAGACCATACTCGATAGCTAGCCATGTAGCTCAGTAGGTAGAGCACCACGCTAGTATTGGGAAGGTCCTGTGTTCAAGTCCTGGTTAGGCCACTGCATTTTTTCCCTTTCCTGTTACATTATCCTATAATAATATTACCTTTAAATAATTTCATAGATGCATTTATTCTGAAGCATGCAAGTTAAAGTGACAGAATAAAAAAGCAATTTTGACAAAGAAAAAATAAAGATGTGTGACAATGGATTTAACGTTAGCATATTGCATATTTAACAGGAAAGAGAAAAAATGCAAAGTCAAACCAGGGATCGAACCTGGGACCTCCCGCACTATTGGTGAGTGCTCTACCACTGAGCTACTCAAACCACTACATTCCTACCTTCTCTTTTTTTCGGTTCAACTCCCTTGAATTGAAACCACCAGGTTCCAACGTTCCACCCTGTTGGTCAGCCATTTTCAGGGTTGGATGAGCCACAAATGTAACAGGAAAGAGAAAAAAATAGAGGATCGGGACAGGGATCAAACCCGGGACCTCCCGTACTAATAGGCGAATTCTCTACCACTGAGCTACCCAGACTGCTACACATATCAACTCTACCTGGGATTAAGATTAACAAGGGAACAGTAGCCCACAGGTTCCTAAAATAAGTCTGGGCCACTAAATTTTTACATATTTTAGCTATTTATTACTATTACAATAGCTAGCACCCGACTTAAAATAGATAAGCTTCATCACTGGCTACTGTTTACTTTCCATCATCAACATGGACAAACATAATCATTATATGATTAATCAACAGATTAAACAAACACTTAAATTTTAAAAAGTTAAAGAAAAAATTTCTTGGGATGTCATGAATTGTTTAAGAAAATTATCAATTATTTCCATTTTTCTAGCCTTTTTTTCCAAAACAAAGAGAATAAATGAATTGTTGATCATCTTGGGGTCTTATTTTTCTGACAGCTGAAAATATCAAAATAAAAATATACGATCAATGTCTTGTTTTAACTATTTTAAATTTAAAACATGAAAATTATGATCAATTTAACATTTGTTATGTCTTAAGTGAAATGGACGTTTCAGTTCGCCGTGAAATTGCTTTTTCCGAATGCGAGAGATATTTTTGGAAGTTACCTTCAACATCGCCATATTTATGTACGTTCGGGATTTACCCGATTGGTCGTTATTCTGTTTCTAAAGTCTAGAGGAGTTCGGAAAAAAGAACATCGCACCTTGCGATATTTAGAGCGAGGAATACCGAGACTTCAAGACAACATGGCTTCAGATGAAACTGTTTTGGAGCAAAGTGGAGAAAACAGAGATCATTTAGGCATTCCACTTGCCGAATTCGTCGTAAGTGTACATGTCACTTGTAGGACAACCCGTTCTTGTTACATAACTTACATGTTGCGGCGTTAGTTAAATGTGACCACTTTTATTTATTGTCAATTTTTGTTGCTAGTGTTACCACGCGGAAAAAACAAAACTGCATGAAATGACATGTAGGCTATCACAGGGGCCAGATTCATAATAAAATTTAAAAAATACCGTTAAGTATATAAAAAAGAGTAAAGGGGAACAACGAATCGGATCTTTCAAGTGTAGGTGCTCCGACAAAACTCTACATTACTTTTTTATTTTGTGTCCGATCATCGTGATCTTGGTGTCATTTTGTTCCCAGATAAATATTCTTTAAGTTGGCATTCAATTTTTGGACATAATTTAAAATCTAAATAAAATGTTCAAACGGAGAACACAGAAAAACAGTGTAATTTTGCCCGATGTAGCTAAGCCCGTCCATGTAAAAGTAGCTTAAAATTCGCATTACGCTCATGTTTTTCACAGCCAGCGTCCGTGTCAATTACAAATGCTGATGTGTATCGAAGAACTAAATAAAAAGCAATAAATTTCAAAGGTAACCGTTACTCACTTCTAATCTACAAGCTATTATATCCTATTTTGTTCCAACGCGGACCAACTTTCCTCTATCATGCCTCCATCTTGTTATTATATATGCAGTTATTTTAAGCTGCGATTTGATTGGTTAAAAATATTTCACCCCCTCCGTTGGCATTTGTAGAATTTTGTCAATGTATCAAACTTTCTATCAAAATGACTTTATAACGATTTATACTTAGAAAAGAAAGATCAAATAAGTTAATGTAAATTCATTTTCTTAAATTTTCATAAACACAGAGTAGATTGAAATATTTTTAACCAATCGAATAACAGCTATAATACATGCGCGGTACATGCTTTATGTATGAGCTCAAAATGGAGGCATGATAGAGGAAAGTTGGTCCGCGTTGGAACAAAATACGATATAATAGCTTGTAGATTTAGAAGTGAGTAACGGTTACCTTTGAAATTTATTACTTTTTATTTAGTTCTTCGATACACATCAGCATTTGTAGTTGACACGGACGCTGGTAGTGAAAAACATGAGCGTAATGCGAATTTTAAGCTACTTTTACATGGACGGGCTTAGCTACATCGGGCAAAATTACACTGTTTTTCTGTGTTTTCTGTTTGAACATTTTATTTAGATTTTAAATTATGTCCAAAAATTGAATGCCAACTTAAAGAATATTTATCTGGGAACAAAATGACACCAAGATCACGATGATCGGACACAAATTAAAAAAAGTAATGTAGAGTTTTGTCGGAGCACCTACACTTGAAAGATCTGATTCGTTGTTCCCCTTTACTCTTTTTTATATACTTATCGGTATTTTTTAAATTTTATTATGAATCTGGTCCCTGTGTAGGCTATTAGGGTTTCTCTCATGTTATACTTTCTCAGATATTGTATCAGTGAAAGTATGATATGGGGAAAGTTGTTAATCCTCCATAATTCTTGTGTCAGATATTGGGCTAAGAGTTGAGTAATGGTGTTTAACGTCCCAGTCAAGAATATTTCACTTATATCGAGACATCGCCACCATTAGACGAAGGTACATAAAGTTTGCCTGTATTTTGCGCTGATGGCATTATAAAGCAGGGTCTTAATTGTGCCATGTCTACCTTGACACAGGACCACATTTATTTTAAGTTCCCATCCGAAAGAACCATGAGGCATGACTCATTTCATAATGTTAAGTGCTTGATGAAAGAACAGTTTCTACCTACTTTCAAGTCTTGGGTCATAACCGGTCAGTGTTCGAACACATGACCTCCCACCTATGGAGCAAGCACTCTACCAACTGAGCTACAGTAGTGGTCCAGGTTGAGTAACAACAATGGTGTTTAACAACCCAGTCAATATTGAGACATCACAACCATAGGCGAAGGTGCAGAAATTTTGTCTACTGTAGGAACCACGCTGTTTGTGACAGTGAAATACTCTTTTTATCCATAGAAAATCAAATAAACTTGAACAAAGATTGATATTTTTACTTGTACCTAGTTGTAACAGGAAATCTGTTTGCACATCCACGATTGTCATAAAGTATTCTGTAGAAAGGAAAATTTTGACGCTATGGGGATTTTACATGGCTAAAATAGTGAAGTTTACACCGGAAGTGATGTCCTTGGTGACGTTTTACGTTATATGCGCAACAAAATCCGCCATTTGCCTGGTTTTTCAACATGTTAAATCCCCATAGCGTCAACGTTTTACCATGTGCAGATATATTCTGAGCTAATCAAGGATGTGCATACAGATTTCCTGTTAGACTGGTACAAGTAAGTGAAAATGTCATTCTTTATTCAAATTCATTTGAATTTCTATGGATATAAAGAGTATTTCACTGTCACAAACAGAGTGGTTCCTACAGTAGATGCATTGTGCTGATGACATATTACAGCAGAGGACTTTATTGTGCTATGTCTACCATGATACAAGTCCTCTCTTATTTTAAGTTCCCATCCAAAAGAACTGTCATTTGGTAATGCTGAGTGCTTGGTGAATGAAGAGTCAGTACACACTTTCAAGTCTTAAGTCAGACTCGGTCAGGGTTTGAACCCATGACCGCCCACTTACAGAGTAAGCACTTTAATAAAAAAGCTACCATATCAACTATGATGTTAGAAAATACAATTGTTAAATAGCTCTTGGACTAGTTAAAAAAGTTTATGAACAAGTGACTGTGACAAGTCATTCCCAAACCTTTTACCATAGAAAACGTGTGTATATAATTTCAATACCAACCATACTAAAAAATTCCAACTCAACATTCTGTATACTGGTATCAAGATTAGAAACCTGGTCATTTAATATAAATAACAGGTTTCTCCGAGAAATTATCCATTGATCTAATTTTAGCAAATTTGGCAAATGAGGTCAAAATTCTAGCCAGTTCTTTGAAAATCTTCTCTTCAGAAACCACCGGGCTAATTGAAAACAAGTTTGGTGTAAGTTTGTACAAGCAACTTCATACAATATACAAGAATGACACAATTACTGTAAATAGCAAAATCACTAAAACTGTCAATGTGGATTCAATTTTCCACAGATTTTGTTCAAATTTGAAATGTAGAAAGAAGTTATTAGGCGATTTAACTTACATGTATATAACAGGTTTTTTCAAGAAATTTATCATTGACCCAACTTAAGCAAATTATGCAAATGAGGCCAAGTTTTGCCAGTTGAGCATTACAGGCCCTTTTGGGCCTCTTGGTTTTTTTTGTTTTGTTTTTTTTTGGGTTGAGGTTTTTTCAGGACAATTTTTAAAGTAGTCTATAATTTTACAAATCTGGATGATGTCACTCCTATAAATTAATTAAAAGTCATTTAAGAATTGACTGTCATTTTTTCCTGGTTCATCAAGTAATGAACCAGATTTTAAAACTAGCAAATCAGATGAACTGCAAAGCAGTTCATTTTAGATTTGCTAGTTTTAAAATCTGGTTCATTACGTGATGAACCAGGATAAAATGACAGTCATTTCTTATATTTACAATTTATTCTTTCTTTACGAGAGCAAAATTGCAAATTCTGTTGAATGGAATAAATTCTAATGTTTTAAAAAAGAATTTTTAACGGCGGACGTAACCTAGACTTGGAACAGCTGTTCAGAAACATTAAGCCCTGCCCATTTGACGTCATGTCTGGAAGAAACAAAATAGGTCATCAATCTTGGATAATATTTCAAACAAATTTTATTTCAGTCAATGACAAAAAAGTACATATATTTATGGTCAAGTTACAGTTATTGAAGGTAGAGCTTGTTAAAAACCCAGACTTAATAGACAATAGAGTGCTCGACATCTGGACTTGCGGATTGGTATTCGACTCGGGAGTATTGGTATTCATGGGCGATGTGAAAAACCGATGTTTATGCGAATCTTGAAAAAAAGAAATCAAACTGGGTTCAACGTAGAAGTTATTTTTCTATTGTAAATATAAATGAAATGTACAACAGATAGACCTTAGATATTTTACATGTGACAAGACAAATCTAGATAGAAAATTTCATTGTCAAAAAATGGACACCTCTTTAAATAGATATCATATTTAGTCTTTTCTGTTTAATTTTTACAGGAAGATGTTGATAGTTTCATGAAAAGAGAAAATAATGATTCTGCGGAAGTTGTTTTAAAAAGGCTAGACGAGCAGCATAATAAATATAAATTTATGGAATCCAATCTTTATACAAAGAAGGCTAGGTAAGTAATATCTATGTTTCCATTCCTGGTAGCCAAAATCGCCATTGGCTACTTGTTTTTGTGAAATTCTTTCAAAAAGTAACCTATTTTAACAAATTTGTGAAAAATTACTTTGAAAAGTACTATATTTTCACAAATCTTGGAAATTTGGCTACTAATAATTCTAAAATTGTGGAAACATAGAATATAGTATATAATGTATTATAGATGGTCTTGTTGGATTTTTTGAGGATTGCCCTGTTCAATCTAGAATTTTTTGGAAGAGATGGGGAGGCATTTTCAAAAACTTTTGTCTAAAACGCCATAACATCAATATTTTTGCATTCATGTAATGTTAAATATGACCCACTAAGGTCTCAACAAAGGGACCATTTGGCAAAATAGGGGTTCTATGGACCCTAGCCCATTCTAGAAGGAACACTGGGATTGGTTTATGATACCCCCACGAAAAAGAAGAGGGGGGTATACTGGTTTACCTTTGTCCTTCCTGGCTTCCATCTGTCTGTCTGTCTAAAACAGGAATTTTCATAACGCAGCCCTTTCAACAGATTTTAAAGTAGCCGACAAGTTTTCTGGAGTAGACAGCAAATGCAGTTGTAACTCTATATAAATGTAATACTGATGAATGAAAGTAGACATTAGGCAAAGTGTAGAAATACCAAAGTAGACCACAGGTTTTGCTGGTTGCTGGCTTCTATTGAAACCACTGATAACAGTTTTCTCAGCAACTTAGGGTACTAGTAAACACAGCCATTTGAAATTTTGTATGCTAGTTCAGTCTGAGGTCCCATACTGCAAGTACCGATTTCAAGTCTGCCAGACATTTTCTTCCTGTTTACTGACTTAGTTTATTTTTCAAAATTTATGGTCAGTGGTAGAAAATTTTCATAAGTTTTCTCAGCAACTACTAAACACAGCCACTTGAAATTTTGTATTTCAGTTCATTATACTTTATAGGGTTCCATGCCACAAGTTTCGATTTCAAGTCTGCCAGACATCTACTTCCTGTTTACAGACTTAGTTTATTTTCTACATTTATGGTCAATAGAAGGAGTTAAAAGCGGAGGGTATACTGACAAATTTCTTGTTTAGTTCTAGTTTATATTAACATTTATGTGAAATTTACATATGTGAACTTATTGTATTGATTTTGATTCTTATCACAGGTTAAAGTCTCAAATACCAGATTTAAAAACATCTTTAGATATAGTAAAGCATCTTCAGTCTAGAAAAGTAAGTATTTACAGATTTTAATCTAATATAAATAAATAAATTTTGAAATAGTTTTATAATTGTGGAAATGTTGCCTGATAAAACAATTTTCGGAAAATATATAAAATTTCAAGTCCTCAGAAATAAATTAAGATTGTAGAGGGATGATACCAACAGAGTTATTCTCTAGACAGCTGTTCTATGGTAATGACCACTATGGTAGCTCAGTTGGTAGAGTTACCGCTTTGTATGTGAAAGGTTGTGGGTTCGATACCTTGACAAGACTTAAAAAAAGGTGATTGTTCTTTCTGCAAGCACTCAGCATTTAGAAATGAAAGTCGCAAGCATCCTTTGGAAGAGACCTTAAAAATCAAAGCCCCTTGTCATGGCAATATGCATGCTAAAGAAGCCTGTCTGCATATTGCACTGAGCACACTGCAAAGGTTAAAAATTCTGCCATTTCAACTATAGCTGGTGACATCTGAATATAAGTGAAATATTCTTGACTGTGACGAACAATCTATGGCAAGGGAATATGGACATACCCTGGTAGTGATATTTTGTAATGAGTTTTATGAGTTCAAGTGCACAGTATCTTGGTTATAACTCTTTTCTTCTTTCTTTCTTCTTGTTCTTGTTCTTCTTCTTCTTCTTAAGCTTCTTCTTCTTCTTCTTGTGTGAGTGCCTTCCTCAAAACTTAGTACCAGTATATTTGCACTGAAAACTACATGTGGCAGCGTAAAAAGCAAAATGTGTCGGGTGCAAGTAAAGATTGTATTTACAAATTAAAAACATAGTGAAAAGAAACTTGGTCTACTTTAGTGGTAGGTTGTCAATGGAACAAGAGCTTGCTTGAAGGCCTCCAAGGATGGGATGCTGACAACCGTCAGGTTGGATGTTACAAGCTATATAGGTTATATTGATGTATATATATATTTTTAAGTTCTTTATTGTTTTTATTTGAAGGATTCTAAAGATGCGATAGAAACTAGATTTTTATTATCAGATCAGGTGTATGCTAAAGCAAAAATTCCTCCAACAGAAAAAGTCTGCTTATGGTTAGGTGTAAGTACATATAAAATTGTATAACAAAAAGAACTGTATACAAGGGTGAAACATTACATGTTTTACAAAGAATAAATTCAGTTATGTTTTAGTAACATTTTTACTTATTTTTAAGTACATGTACACATACATGTATATACTCTAAAAATGTTGATAAATACATGTTATATACACTGTGTGTATGTACAACCCTCAGTATCAGGTCAAGTCCTTTTTCACGTAGTCGTATCACTACGAGTCACGCTTGCACGACGAATAGTGATACAGCTACGAAAAAAGGACGATACCTAATACAAAAGGTTGTACATACACACTGTGTATATGATATTTTTATCTAACATTTCCAATAAGTTATTTAAAATAATAAATTTCAATACTTTATGTGAAAAAATAACATTTGACCACAGAAAACCATTGAACTATGTTATGACATATGTTTTGTAGTAATGATGTCATTATTTACATTTGACAAATCGGAGATTCCCCAGTGACGTCACACTGAGACATGCACGTGTACTTTACCGCCAATGTTGTATCAACACACTGTGGTGATACAAGATTCTGTGTCATACGTGTTCAATAAAACTTGTATTTCGTCAAATCAGATAGAAAAACTAGTCTAATGTTAGATAAAAGTAATTTTAATACTGAATTTTAACTTAGGGTAAAATATAAGATATTTTATAAAACATCACTGACTTTATTTTGTGTAAAACATGTTTTACATATGTGTATGGTTCTTCTTGTATGTGTAACATGGAAGAACTGTATACAAGTGTTAAACGTGTTTCATTTATTTATTTCGTGTATGTTTCAGAAAATATTTGAACTCGTGTTATATATTTATACATGCGCTAAGTTTCCACAGATTCAAAATTATTAGTAGCCAAATTTGTGAAAATAATAGTCCATTTTAAAATATTTTTCTCTCACAAATATGTTAAAATAGGATTCTTTTTGAAAGAATTCCTCTGAAATTAGTAATAAATGGAGATTTTTGCTACCAGAAATGGAAACAAGTGTGTGGGTGTATAAGTTGATATCTTGTCTTGATTAATACTTTATACTGTTGTATGCGAGTTCTTGATTGATAATGTTGGCACCACTTTTTTCCCTATATTTACTACTACGGTAATGTAGTTAGTAGATTGCTCTGAAAGATTAAAGTTAAAGTCTGTCCCAAGCCATTAGGCCCATCAGGCCGGAGGTTATCCCGGTTTCGGTGGCGTTAAGCGACTGAGAGTACAAGACTCTCCCCTGAATGGGACGCCGGTCCATCTAGGCCACGCTCTGAAAGAGTGCTTGCTACATATGTGGGAGGTCATGGGTTAGAACCTTGGCTGGTGTCTAACCATGACTTGAAAACAGGTAGTGACTGTTCTTTTGCCAAGCAATGAACCTCACAGAGTTCTTTGAAAGAGACATTAAAGACCAATGCCCCATGTCACAACAGGAATATCAGGTTAAAGAACCCTTCTTGCACAGTGGAAGCGCATGGCCTAGTGGTTAAGGCATTGGACTTATGATTCGAAGATCGTGGGTTCGATCCCTGGACCTGGCGATGTGTTGTGTCCTTGAGCAAGACACTTAATTTCACGTTGTTCCAGTTCACTCAGCTGAAAAATAAATGAGTACCAGCAACATGCTGGGGGTTAACCCTGCAATGGACCGGCGTCCCATTTAGGGGGGAGTCTTGTACTCTCAGTCGCTTTACGCCACGGAAACCGGGATAAGCTCCGGCCTGATGGGCCTAATGGCTCGGGACAGACTTTAACTTTTTTTTTTCTTGCACATTGCCCTCCATGCACTGCAAAGGTCAAAATTTGTGCCACTTAACCTATAGCTGGTGAAATAGGCTTGACTGGCATGTATAATCCCATTCAATCATTCAATAAATCAATGGGTCTTCTCTTGTATTTGAATAAGAGTAGTATTATTACTATCAGACATCTAAAAAAAATCTACATCAGATAACTCTAAAGTCACTGGAATATCTGGTACAGCAACATAAAATTAACCAGAATGCCAGTAAGTATTTTTGTGACTTATATTGAATTGGTTGGTTATTAGATGTTGGAAGAAACTGGAGTGCCTGGAGAAAGCCACCAACCTTCGGCAAGTGCATTGGCAAACTTTATTTGAACTAAAGAGAAATTACAGGTCTTGAAATTTATCTTACAATTAATATGTATTTTGTTTTAATCCATTCATTTTTGAACTGATACAGGGATGTCTGATACAAGATTATGCCTGATACAAGGTCGCGTGTGTTTGTTCGCGGACTACTTCAGATTCTTAGTAATGACGTCATCAGATTGGAATGTAACGTAAACAAAGATCGGGGAT
The DNA here is from genome assembly GCA_021292105.1 of Anadara kagoshimensis. Taxonomy (NCBI): domain Eukaryota; kingdom Metazoa; phylum Mollusca; class Bivalvia; order Arcoida; family Arcidae; genus Anadara; species Anadara kagoshimensis. The sequence continues at coordinate 49,524,094 of CM037865.1, forward strand.
TTCCCCTAGATTCAGTTGTGTCAAGACAAATGAATGCAGTTAAAAACTACGAAAAATTGCAAATCGTCTTGTCCCCATGACACATCACGACTTGCCACACAGCGGCTCGTGATATCGTCATGGGAAGAAGACTCGACTCTGATACAAATCCCGTACATACATAAGATATAAATAATATGTATTTACCAGAAGCATCATTGACACCAAAAATGAGTATGCTTAGTATGTTTTATGTCTGCCTTTCAGGGTTTAATTTGGAACATTTTCTTTTATAGGCAAATGTAATGTTAGAATATAATTTAGACGATGCTCAGGCATTGTTAGAGAAAAACCATGAAGCAGCTAGTAAAAGTTTGGTACAAGTAGATGATGATTTAAGCTTTATAAGAGATCAAACAACAACATTAGAAGTTAGTATCCTTTACTTTGATATAAAAAAAATACCTAAACTTTGGTAGGTAGGTAGGTAGACAGGCAGTAAGAGAGAGAGATAAAGTGTGTGTGTGTCTCTCTGTGTATGTGTGATGTCCTTTTGTGGAAATCAAATAACAGCATCAGTATTTATTCCTTTGATATAATCAATTACCTCAACTTTGGGTAGGGAGAGAGAGAGAGAGAGAGAGAAAGAAAGAGAGAGAGAGTGTGATGTCCTTTTGTGGAAATCATACAACAGCATTAGTATTTATTCCTTTGATATAATCAATTACCTCAACTTTGAGGAGGTAGAGAGAGCGAGAGAGAGAGAGAGAGTGTGAGGGAGATAGAGCATGTTAGATGTCTTAAAGAAATCAAAAAGCATCATTAAAAGTAATTATCCTTTCCTTTTAGTTTATAAATAAATCTGGGGTGGGTAGGGAGAGAGAGGGAGCATGTGTGATGTTACTGTATTTTAAAGAAATTTAACAACAGTACTGAAAGTTAGTGTCCTTTCAGTGATTTAAACAAATACGTCAACTTTGGGCGCATAGAGCGAGAGAGAGAAAGAGAGGAGACGAGTGTGTGTGGTGTTTTTTTAAAAAGAAATCAAACATCTTCATAATCATTACTTTCTTGTTTTATATTGTGGTATGGACATGGACCAGTATGTTTGTTTTTTGATTACATGAAATGCTAGGTTAAGACAAATTGGAATTTTTCTATGACATATTTGTTGTTGTTTTAATGTGAAACAAGTACATGTATTTCCTTAACTTTAAAACTTAAGATATGGCAAGAGTTTACAACTGGGATGTTAAGCGAAGACAATCCTCTCAGGCTGCAACATCAAAATCATAGTGTTGTGACATTAATACATAGAACATATCTAGGTTTCCACAAATTTTAAATTGTTAGTAGCCAAATTTCCAAAACTTGTGAAAATATAGTCCTTTCTTTAAAAGTACTTTTTCACAAATTTGCTAAAGTAGGTTACTTTTGAAAGAATTTCTCAGAAATTAATAGCCAATGACAATTTTGGCTACCAGGAATGGAAACTTGGACCTATTTGATATTAATAGTTTACAACAAGTCCTTATATTGATTACCAGTGCATGCATGAGACTTTTTTGACTATTCTTCCTATTAATGCATACATGTGTGCGTTCACAGTCAGTGCTTACTGTTACAGTATTTAGCAGTTTCATTTAAAAAATCTTTGTTTTACAAACAAGTGAGCTAAAATTGTATAGAGGTATTTATCAGTTGCTTTTAACATATTTATGGAATGTAGAATTTACAACCTCGAAAAGCTGTCGGTTATATGAAATATACAATTAATGGTGTCAAAAAGAGCTGCCTGTCATATGGAATGGACAATTTACAACGTTAAAAAGTTGTCGGTCATATGGATTATACAATTAATGGTGTCAAAAAGCTGTCGGTCATATGGAATGGACAATTTACAACGTCAAAAAGCTGTCTGTCATATGAAATAGACAATTTACGTCAAAAAGCTGTCTGTCATATGAAACATACAATGGACAATATAAAAAAGCTGTTGTTAATGTAGAACATACAATGGACAATGTCAAAAAGATTCTGGTAATAAGAGGAATCAGAAAGCTGTGATCAACACCATTTGATGTTTGTGCGGCACATTCTGGAAAGTGTTTATATCACAAATTTCCAGTATAACTTCATTTTTCTGGAAAATATGAACTGACATGATTCCATATCCAATGGAAATAATTCTTTCATAGGTACAGCAGCAAACTCCATTTTCAGAGATGTAATTTGTACTTTGGTCTATAGGGAGAGATCTATTCTGTGACTTGTAAAGACTTTTTGAATACATGTATTCAGTATTTATGATAAACTGGTAGAATAAAAAGAACAAACACTTAAGTAGCTTGAAACACTGATTTTAAGACCTGTTTGAGGGAAAAATGAGACATCTAGAAGCTGTTAATGTGCTACAGTGAAATTGCTTTCAAATCTTTCTTCTGAACAGAAACAATATTTTTAAGAAGTTTTCCTCAATTCTATCTTGTAGTGTGCAGACTAAAAAAGGCCCTTGTTCTATTTGCACCTGAAGAAATTTTTGGCTTACAGAAATATTGTCCGTGGGCAAACTTTTGTACTTCTTTTCAATCCTGTTTGAGTACATGTTTTCAAAAAATCTGTTGATAAGCTCGATGTCTCTGTGTTTAGGATTGTCCTGGATATATTTGATGTCCCATAGTTCCATGTTCCTTTCACACAACTTTGATTACACAAGTGGCAGATGTAACTAGCTAAACAGGAGGTGCTTACCCTTCCGGAGCACCTAGTCTCACTTCCCGGGTGGACGTTCACGTGTCTAACTTAACATATCAGTTCCAAAGTTTTTACTTTTCTTCTAGATTGTGATTTGGACATGGATTAGTGTGTTAGTTTTTGACTTCTATCTTTTTCTTACAATGTTCCCACTTAATTTGACTTCTGGATTGAAGGCTGCTTTCTGTGCTATATCGTCGACCGTCCTAAAATCGAGAGCGTCCTAAGATTCGAGGCCATTTTCGTTTTCAGTTATTATACGCGAGTATCGTCTTTGTAGTGACAATTTCATGCATTGAAGACAAAATTTAGGTATTTACTGTGAAACTATCCAGAAAAATCAGTTGTCTATTTTTCAGCTCTCAAATTCTTGTTGCGTTAGCAAATTTAGTTCGTTTTCTATATTAGAGTCTTGATTCACGGACGGTCGAGGATATCATCTATTACTGTTGCAACTATATACTGATATGTTCTCCTCAACCTGGCAAATTTTCATTGAAAAATACAAACTTTATTACAATGTATTACCAGTACACATTATTTTGTATCACTAGTTTAGTCCTACACACTATGATAGGCCAAACAAAAAAAAGATGTGTTTACAGTTTCCCCCACCTGGCCCTATTTTAGTATAGCTGGCCCCAATTTTCTCCCATCCAGATTTTAGATTTTACAGCTTTACCTTTTTTCTGAAAAAAGTGACTCTGAAAAAGATGATAATAATAAAGTGTTTACATGTATTGGAGCGAAATATATTGAAATAACATACATTAGTTTTTGTTTGTGTTTTTTTTTTTTTTTTTTTTTTTTGATATTTCATCTCACTTTGCAATATATTTACATTGTCAATGACCAAAAATTTTCAGGAGATATCTTAGAAAAAAGTATTATAATTTCTGGCCCCAGTTATATTTGAGTGAACCTCAAAACATAACATTTTTATGTTTGGCCTAACACATATGTTTACTCAACAAAAAATGTACTTGATCACTTGAACACTACATGAATAAAAACCAATAACTGATGTTTTTATTATAGATTTATATTCTTAAATTTTGAATTTACAGTATTGCCAAATTTTTCTTATTTAGATTTTGGCATAATAAGTATTTTTTATTGAATAAGGAAAACAAAAAAGAAAGAGATTTTTAGACTTCAAAATACTGTTAGCTTGAAACCGATGACAAGTTTTCAAGGGGCATTATAACAAGGATTTATTGTATATGTTCAATTTTCAACAAAATTGATTAGTACAACATTTGTAATTCAAAATGAAGCAATATTTTTTAGTGGTCTTGCAACAATTTTTGTTGATTATACATAGGCATAAAATATAATACGAGTACAGTTAACATAATGAGATACATATGGCGGGAAACAGTATCAGGACCGCTTCGCGTCTGCGGAGCAGTGAATTGCCACAGACTGTTCACATTAGATTGTTGATTACGTCACTGATAACACCAATCAAAAGATGTATCTAGATCTTATAATTTTAATCTTAAATTATAAGATCTAAATAAATTTTTACTGTTTACGCATGGATTTTTAAGAAATATGCTTCCCGGAAAACCGAAGACATTGTGACGTAAATGGTGTTATCAGTGACGTAATCAACATAGAAATGTGAACAGTGTGTGGTAATTCACTGTCCTGCACACAAGATGCAGTCCTGATACTGTTTCCCGCCAAATGTATCTCATTCTATCATGGAAACATTAGGCATGATTTCATAATTTTTTTTTTGTATAAAATATTATAAGGTGTGTAATAAAATACTGTATAAAAAGTTAAAAAATCTCCTTTGTATCTTTGAATTACACACATGTCTGATGTAGCCAGCTAAACAGAATAGTGCTGACCCTTTCAGAGCACCTGGCCTCGCTTCCCTGATGGGAGTTCACCTATTTTACTTAAATTGCAAATTTCAAAGTTTTTGCTATGTTTTTGGGATTGTGATTTGGACATAGATTGGTATGTTTGTTTTTGATTTTGTGATTGAGTAATTTAACAAACTTGAAAAACATTTCTCCAACAGAACAGTAATGGGGTTCAAAGTTAAGACTAGTCCACCGCCAAGAGTCTTGGTTTTTCATTTTGACCTGTATATTAATATAGAACAAACAGAAAACACATGAAAACAGGTAAATAGTCATCAATATGAAATTTATGGACTCGGTGAGCTGACTTACAGTGAAACAGCACCACAACAAAATTTAAAAAAAAAAAAAAAAAACTTGTGTTCCCTCTATGTACTGATAATACGTATTTAAATTAAAGCTCTAGCACAGACAGGTAAATATTGTTTGCCTGTACCACAAAAGGATAATATACAACTACTAGTATTTTTTTTTTTTTTTTTTTGATGAGGTGGATATGGGATTATACCGACCTGAACAAAGTCGGGTCCGTATAATCCCATATCCACCAATATCAAAAGACAGTAATTATTTAAGTATGACACTTCAAAATGACATTTAAAAAATCAGATTTTATTGTACTTAGCAAAATGGTAGACATTACTAGAGACGTTCATCGAGCCGGTAAAGCTGGTTTTAAATAATTTCTTGTTAGTTTAATAGCACTATCTGTTAACTTTTTGTGTCCATGGCATCTTTTGATATCAAAATTGCCTCCAATTCTGAGATTTCCACAGACGCAAACGTTAACGCTGCTCGTCATCCTACATTTCATTTTTGTTAATTGCAAATACCTTGTTGATGACGTCAGCACATGCTATCTTTTGACATCTTTCAATTATGACGTCATAATTTACGGGAAATCCCTTTTCTATTTTTGATGGAAAAGTGGTCCGCCAACTTTTTGTTACTATTTATAGCGTTAAAGTGGTCGCCAACTATTTATCGACTTTTTTTTAGGCATTTTTTATTGTATACCCCTACATGTACCATTGAAATTGACCAATCAGAGAGAAGGAAAACACTCAGTCATATAATGAAACCTGTTATAAAATCATCTACTTTCACAAAGCCAACTGACAAACTTCTGGCTAAGATCTGACTCAGTGGGATTCGAACATAGGCACTTGTGTTATGTTAAGTATAGAGTGTAATTTTTTTTAATATCAGAAACAAGTGCCCGTGGATTTAAACCTGACAAAATGATACATTACTTAAGATTGGGCATTGACAAAGAGTATGACTCTTTTTTTAAAAAAAATGTCACATTTTTAGCTCACCTGACCGAAGGTCATGTGAGCTTATGGCATAGCGCAGTGTGTGTATGTGCGTGCGTGTGTGCGTGCGTGTGTGCGTCGTTAACACCTATTTTCGACTTCTCCTCTGAAACTACTGGACAGTTTTTAATGAAACTTTGTCAGAAGTTTATATGGGCCGGTGCAATTCAGATTTGTTCGTGGCGTTGCTATGGCTACCATAACTAGGTCAAGGTTACCTAGGGGTGCAAAAATCTTAAAAAATCTTCTTCTCCGAAAGTACTGATTGGAGAAAAAATCTGATGTGATATTTGGCTTCTCTAGGGTCTTAAGCCTATAGTTTGTTCATTTTGTGAAATTCGGATAAAAAATAGGTTACGCGTTTTTGCGTTTAATTTTGAAAAAATCGTAAAATAGCTTCAAATTGTTATAACTTGACTATTTGACCAGATAATGACATGGGGTTTTCAGTTTTGACATCTTCTTGTTAGTATCTTCAAAATGAGGTCAAGGTCAATTGTGAAGGTGGTGACCTATTTTTTTTTACCTCTGATTATAATTATTATCTCGAAAACTATAAACTTTTTGTATAGGCATGTATATTAGAATGTTGTAGGTATCGATACAACGGTCATTTTGATGTATAGAAAAAGGTCATGGGTTCAAAGGTCAAGGTCACAGATGCAAAACAATACCGAAATGGTTAATTATCTCGAAAACTATAAACTTTTTGTATAGGCATGTATATTAAAATGTTGTAGGTATTGATACAACGGTCATTTTGATGTATAGAAAAAGGTCATGGGTTCAAAGGTCAAGGTCACAGATGCAAAACAATACCGAAATGGTTAATTATCTCGAAAACTATAAACTTTTTGTATAGGCATGTATATTAGAATGTTGTAGGTATCGATACAACAATCATTTTGATGTATAGATAAAGGTCATGGGTTCAAAGGTCAAGGTCACAGATGCAAAACAATACCGAAATGGTTAATTATCTCAAAATCTATAAACTTTTTGTATAGGCATGTATATTAGAATGTTGAAGGTATCCATACAATGATCATTTTGATGTATAGATAAAGGTCATGGGTTCAAAGGTCAAGGTCACAGATGCGAAACAATACTGAAATGGTTAATTATCTCGAAAACTATAAACCTTTTGTATAGGCATTTATATTAGAATGTTGTAGGTATTGATACAACGATCATTTTGATGTATAGAAAAAGGTCATGGGTTAAAAGGTCAAGGTCACAGATGTGAAACAATACCGAAATGGTTAATTATCTCGAAAACTATAAACTTTTTGTATTGGCTTGTATATTAGAATGTTGTAGGTATTGATACAACGATCATTTTGATGTATAGAAACAGGTCATGGGTTCAAAGGTCAAGGTCACAGATGCAAAACAATACCGAAATGGTTAATTATCTCGAAAACTATAAAGTTTTTGTATAGGCATGTATATTAGAATGTTGTAGGTATTGATACAACAATCATTTTGATGTATAGATAAAGGTCATGGGTTCAAAGGTCAAGGTCACAGATGCAAAACAATACCGAAATGGTTAATTATCTCAAAAACTATAAACTTTTTGTATAGGCTTGTATATTAGAATGTTGTAGGTATCGATACAACGATCATTTTGATGTATAGATAAAGGTCATGGGTTCAAAGGTCAAGGTCACAGATGCAAAACAATACCGAAATGGTTAATTATCTCGAAAACTATAAACTTTTTGTATAGGCATGTATATTAAAATGTTGTAGGTATTGATACAACGGTCATTTTGATGTATAGAAAAAGGTCATGGGTTCAAAGGTCAAGGTCACAGATGCAAAACAATACCGAAATGGTTAATTATCTCGAAAACTATAAACTTTTTGTATAGGCATGTATATTAGAATGTTGTAGGTATCGATACAACAATCATTTTGATGTATAGATAAAGGTCATGGGTTCAAAGGTCAAGGTCACAGATGCAAAACAATACCAAAATGGTTAATTATCTCGAAATCTATAAACTTTTTGTATAGGCATGTATATTAGAATGTTGTAGGTATCCATACAATGATCATTTTGATGTATAGATAAAGGTCATGGGTTCAAAGGTCAAGGTCACAGATGCGAAACAATACTAAAATGGTTAATTATCTCGAAAACTATAAACCTTTTGTATAGGCATTTATATTAGAATGTTGTAGGTATTGATACAACGATCATTTTGATGTATAGAAAAAGGTCATGGGTTCAAAGGTCAAGGTCACAGATGTGAAACAATACCGAAATGGTTAATTATCTCGAAAACTATAAACTTTTTGTATTGGCTTGTATATTAGAATGTTGTAGGTATTGATACAACGATCATTTTGATGTATAGAAACAGGTCATGGGTTCAAAGGTCAAGGTCACAGATGCAAAACAATACCGAAATGGTTAATTATCTCGAAAACTATAAAGTTTTTGTATAGGCATGTATATTAGAATGTTGTAGGTATTGATACAACAATCATTTTGATGTATAGATAAAGGTCATGGGTTCAAAGGTCAAGGTCACAGATGCAAAACAATACCGAAATGGTTAATTATCTCGAAAACTATAAACTTTTTGTATAGGCTTGTATATTAGAATGTTGTAGGTATCGATACAACGATCATTTTGATGTATAGATAAAGGTCATGGGTTCAAAGGTCAAGGTCACAGATGCAAAACAATACGGAAATGGTTAATTATCTCGAAAACTATAAACCTTTTGTATAGGCATTTATATTAGAATGTTGTAGGTATTGATACAACAATCATTTTGATGTATAGAAAAAGGTCATGGGTTCAAAGTTCAAGGTCACAGATGTGAAACAATACCGAAATGGTTAATTATCTCGAAAACTATAAACTTTTTGTATAGGCTTGTATATTAGAATGTTGTAAGTATTGATACAACAATCATTTTGATGTATAGAAAAAGGTTATTGGTTTAAAGGTCAAGGTCACATATGCGAAACAATACCGAAATGTTTTATTATCTCGAAAACTATAAACTTTTTGTATAGGCATGTATATTCGAATGTTGTAGGTATCGATACAACGATCATTTTGATGTATAGAAAAAGGTCATGGGTTCAAAGGTCAAGGTCACATGAAACCACATGAATGGTTAATTATCTTAAAAACTATTAACTTTTTGTATAGGCATGTATATTAGAATGTTGTAGGTGTTGATACAATGGTTATCATGATGTAAAGAAAAAAGTCATTGGGGTTTAGTATTTATGTTTTCTTTAAATCTATCAGCTAGCCATTAGTTATCAGGTGAGCGTATCAGGCCCATGGGCCTCTTGTTTTCTTTATGCCCAAATAGGTTGTTACTTTGAAAAGGCCACCATTGTAAAACAATTAAATAGAAAGAAATAAGAAATAGCAGTTCATAAGAGGTTATTAGAATGATAAAATAACAGGTTTAATCCTGTACATCTGATGTGTATCAACTCTATATCATGAAAAACATGCATTATTAACTGAGAATCCTAACACTACTCATATACAATAAAACACGTTTATAACGGAGCCCTAATGACTCTATTTTTAACTTCGTTATAAAGCGACTTTGTTATATTGTTATATATAGACTTATATAGAGAAGCTTTCGGGCTAAATAATTGACTTCGTTCTATCCATGTATTCGTTTTAAGGGTGTTCGTTATATTCGTGTTTTACTGTATTTGAAAATTAACCTATTAGAAATTATGTGGTTTTAAATATGCCCGACTTTTAAGTACTGATAAATCTTTATTTATTTTGTACATGTATTTGTAATTTTATCATCATATCTTGATACTCCTAATGACCACTGCGGTAGCTTAGTTGATAGAGTGCTCGCTCTGTAAGTGGAAGTAGTGGGTTCAAACCCTGACCAGGTTTGACCTTAAACACTCAACTCAACTCCTAATGATGAGTTAAGCAGACAGGTTAATGTTATTAGCCTATAATCGGTATACCGAAGATTTGTTTGACATTTCATTTCAGGATTCATTTAGTTTGAATGTGTGTCACTATACAGATACCCTTAACAGGGAACCACTGTGGTAGCTCAGTTGGTAGAGTGCTCGCTCTGTAAGTAGAAGGTCGTGGGTTCGAACCCTGGTCGGGTCTGACCCAAGACTTGAAAGTGGGTAGTGACTGTACTTTCGCCAAGCACTCGGCATTACAAAATGAAAGTCGCAGTTCTTTCGGATGGGAACTTAAAACGAGGTCCTGTGTCACGGTGGGCTTGGCACGCTAAAGAACCCTGCTGTATAATGCTATAAGCGCAACACACAGAAAATTTTTTGGAATCCTTCGCCTGTAGCTGGCGACGTCTCGATATAAGTGAAATATTCTTGACTGGGACGTTAAACACCATTACTCAACTCACTCCCTTAACAGGGCTTTATGTACCAGGTTTCATTTCTCAATTATTTCTTAACTAATTTTAAAGTTAGCACATTTTAGAAATAATTTTTTGAAACTTCCAATAAATATTTTTGACAAACTAAATACAAAGGTTTTCATTTATAGATGATCTTTAAAATGACAATTTAAATGGGGTTCGCAGCTGTACCACCTGATACCCCATAATATTTGTGTGGAACTGTTTTTCATTGGATATGGAATGATATCAGTTGACTTTTCCTGTAAAAAACATTTTGGTAATTTGCAACATAACGTTTTCCAAAACGTCCCGCACAAACGTTAAGGGGTATTAATCACGTGGTACAGCTGCAAACCCCATTCCTGAATATCTTAAAAATAAACAGAATTATTAAGATTGATTTTTTTTCAGATTTATGATAAGGAAAATCTTTACTAAGTAAAGGAACAATTGTGAAACTGGGGCCAGTATTTTCATATTTCACAACAATAAAAGTTGAGGATCAAATTCATTTAATAATATCAATAATCATTTAAAGCAATACATGTTGTATTTTCAAAATTGTACATCATCTGTCTTGAGATCATTACCTTTTTTTCTTTTATTATGTAAAAATAAAAGAATAACAACAAAGATATAAATACAATCACATGAGTAAATAAATTGATCAATCAATTAAATAATAATAATAACACATGCTTTATTGAATGATAAGCAGAGCAGGTAAAGAGTGATTTAGTCGCTCCTTACTACAGTTCCATGCAATGCTTATCATCCAACAAAAGCTTACTTAAGTAATCAAGTAGATAAGTAAATTTAATAATAATAATAACAATATTTATAATAATAATAATAATAATAATAATAATAACACATGCTTTATTGAATGATAAGTAGAGCAGGTAAAATGTGATTTAGTCGCTCCTTACCTACAGTTCCATGCAATGCTTATCATTCAACAAAAGCTTACTTAAGTAATCAAGTAGATAAGTAAATTTAATAATAATAACAATATTTATAATAATATTGATGATAATAATAATAACAATAACACATGCTTTATTGAATGATAAGCAGAGCAGGTAAAGAGTGATTTAGTCGCTCCCTACCTTGAGATCATTACTATTATTGAGGTTGCATTTTTACATGTACTAGTAAATGCAGTGATTATCAATTTTTGATTTGTCTCACACAGTCAAACATCCAACATCTAACAGACATTAATTCATAAAATATCCAAGTCATGTTTTGTTCCTGTTTTCATTTGATTTTGCTTATTTATTATAATGTGATGTCACAACCTGTGATCTTACTGGCAGTTGTGACATATCATGTGACCACCTGTTGCTAGCCTGTCATCTCGTTGGCAAATTGTAACATAACGTGATCACTAGTTGCTAGCCTTTCATCTCATTGACTGTTGTCACATGTCATGTGATCCTATGATCAATTTTAACATAAAAACCTATATGTTAAACTAGTGATGAAACAAAAACTTATCTGCTTTTTCATTTCTTATTCAATTAGCTGTGTATTTTGAACAGTTTTTCATATTTTGCAACGAAATAAGAAGCACCGTCTGTTTAGTCCTCTCTTATCCCCAGTCCCTCTCGGGCCACATATAGGAAAGTAAATTTTCCTTGCCGTTGACCTTTACTGATTCACCTAGTATCAGTATAATGGACTGGGGGAGTGGTACGCTTGTCTACAGCGTACTGACTGTGAGCTAGCTCGTTAAAGTCGCCCTGAGTGCGCGCTAGTACAAGGCAAACCATAAAACACACTCGCACTTCACATGCATACAAAAAGTTGTTCATAGATTAATCCATAGAGATTAATAAAATAGTTCTCGTCGCCAATAGTTGAAATTTTTTCAGCTATTCGCGACGAGAACTATTTTTCATTAATCTCTATGGATTAATTTATGAACAATTTTGTGTATGCATGTGAAGTGCGAGTGTGTTGTATAGTCTGCCTTGTACTAGCGCGCACTCAGGGCGACTTTAATGTGCTTACTCACAGAATCAGTAAAGGTCGCAGATACCAGTCGAATCAGTAAAGGCCAACGTAAATGAAAATTCACTTTCCCACACGTGGTACGAGCGGGACTCGAACTCACAGCTGCGAGAGACCCTAGATTTGAAAACTGGCGTCTTATCTATTAGGCCACCGCGCCTTCTAATACGCTTAGTGATTTTCAAAATGATACTGTAAATTTGTATATCTTAAACGGCACTCTATGTACTGTAAAATTAACACTGGTATTACATGTAATTAAAAAACTAATAAAATTATTCAAGTTCTAAATTTACAAGAGTTATCTTAGTTACGGGTCATCTAAGTAGCAAAATTCAAGTGAAAACCATTTGGTTGAAAAACGTAAAAGAGGGGTACAATTATGAAATTACCAACACAAGTGTGAAGATTTATAAATAAAAATAAAGCAGGAATTGATAATTTAGAATTTTAAAAATATTTGTTGCATTTTTTATGGAAATTGTGCAAAAACACACGTTCTGGGGGGAAAATAGTTTCACATTGTATAACAAATTAATTTTCCTACTTCGATGACCCTTAAATAAACTGGGGCCAGATAATGGTTTGGATATGAAATATTCATGTTCCATAGACTAAAACTAAATTGAAGTAAAAGAAGGGAAATGGTGACATAAATTTGAAAAGTTGAAAAATAAGAATATACAGTATTTTCTAAACATGTTGAAAATGCGAAAAATATATCTAGATTAAGCCATCACTACAATTTTTGTGGCAAAATTTAAATAGTCGAGAAGTTGAACCGTAAAATTCATTCTAGAATGTTAATTCCAACACAAATATAATGAGTTTCTTCAATTGATCGAATTTCTGATTAGCCGACACAAGTGCATTTCCAAGGCGCAAGACCATTCACTGTTTTCTTCATCTTCATTAATAAATCTGCAGTGTCGACAATTATTGATTAATCGTTGTCATCATTGATGAAATCACTACCCACATCTACACCCTCAAGAGTGTCAAATTTCGCTTTCAATAGAAAACGAGAAGCACTTTTAACTGATAATTTTAAATCACTTGTAAGATTGTCAGAAGCGATTCCTTTCCAAGACGTACTGTCAGGCTTAAAATGCTGCATAATCATACCTGTTATACTCTTAATGCTATGAGCCATGGCCTCTTGTGAACGTTGTTCTTTATTTAAAATATTTTTGACGTCTTCATATTTCTTTTCACTATAAAGAGTCCTTAGTTTTGTGTCGTCTGGGAAACACCCATATGCAAGAAATATGGACACCCTAACGCATCTCTCAAGCGAATAAGGATGTCATAACCATCTAAACAATAGATGGAATTAATGAAAGGAGATCTGTCAGATCCGTCAACCGTGTCCTTAATGCAGTTGGATTCTAGAAGCTGAATTATACAGGAAATACGACTACAGTTCGAACATGACGCTGCTAGATTCAAAGGAGTCAGCCCCATTTTGTTGCGATGGTTTAAGGCAGCTTTGTCCGAATGCTTCAATAACATCTCTAGGATAAGACTAGCATCATAATCTGTCGATCTGATGCTAGACAGGTGAATTGCGTTGTTACCATTCTATCGTTTGATGCAACACATGCCCCTTTTTGTAGCAGTGTGTAAATGGTATTCATTCTGTTTAATGGAATTCGTATTGCATCATGTAGAGGCGTTAATCCACTTCCATCTTCGACATTGACATTGTCCACATTTGTCAGTAAATTTTCAATGATTGAACACACTTCTCTGTCTGATCGTGAAGATGTGATACAAAGATGTAATGCGGTCTTTCCTTCAGTATTTTGGATATTTGTATCAGCCCCTTCCTTCAATAAAACATTGATGATGTTCTGTGAAGTATCTTTCATACAGGCTTTTAGTAAGGCTGAATTACCCTTTTCGTCTCTAGCATCCACCAAAAATCCACTTCTTCTCAATGATTGTACAACCTTATCAAACTGTGCTGGTGGTTCGTTTTGCTCAAGAATTTCATGGAAAATGTTAATTTCGTGCAAAGTTTGCTGTAACTCAAAAATGGAACATTCTTGTAGCACGTCTATGATTTCGTAAAGCAATTTTCCATATTCCATCAAACTTCTTAAAATCTTCGAGGGATTTTTCGATTTCAGATAACCACTTTTCCTAATTAAAACTTTAATGGTTTCAATCCGTGAATCGACGTGGCTCAGAGCATAATCAAACGCATATTTTCCATGTTTATCGCACAAGTTAATATTAACGCCTTTTTGCAGGAGAATTTCACAAATCGTTTTTGAATGATCATCGCTCAGAGAAGACATAACACATGAGTGAAGATATGTCCTTTCGTAGGGACCTAGATCGATGAGCAAGTCGCAGCTCTCTGCCATACATCTGATAGTTTTATATCTAGTGGCTTTCGAAGAAAATGCCATCATCAATGGATTTTTGTCATGCTTTTTATCTCTGATGTTTATGTCTGCTTGCGGTCAAGTAAAAGTTTTACGATTGCCATGACCTCTTCATCAGTTTTTTCCGACATTACAACATGATGCAATGCTGTTTTTCCTTGTTCATCCTTATCATTCGGAGAAGCGCCTAATGCTAAAAGTTTATGAAGAGATTTTGTCTTGACATGTTGCAGATTTACACATGACATTAGAGGTGTTTGTCCAGTTTTGTCTTTGCTGTTTAGTCGGAAACGACCTGTTCCTTTCTCCAAAGTTTCAATTATTTCAACTGTTTCATCGTCATTGCAATCGGTCAGTATACAGTGATGCAAAGCCGTCAGACCATTTTGATCATTAACTTTTCTTTGAGCCCCTTGTTCCAGAAGATGTAATATTAGTCTTGTATTGATAGGATATTTTTGAACTGCTAACATTAACGGCGTCTTTCCATCTTCATTCTTTGCATCAATGTTCTCACCTTGTTTTAATAAGGTGTCTATTAATTCACATATGAACTCAACGCTGTGCTCAGATTTTACAACATAGTGGAGCAAGTTTGTTTCTTTCTCACCTTGGTTTTTTCTAATATTTTATACAGAAATTTCCTGGTTTTAACCCCTTATCTATTGCCAGAGATATTGGTGTTTTTCCATTTTTGTCTTTTTTCTTCATATCGGCATTGTTACTGATCAACATTTCAATCAATGTTGAAAGTTCCCGGTCTTTTAAATTGATTGATGCTACACAATAATGCAATGCTGTAAAACCATATATCTTCTATATTTGTATCGGCTCCATGTTGTAATAGTAATTTGGCAACATCAATCGGTTTTGAATCTTTAATACTTAGCATTAATGGTGATAGATGTTTGTCATCTAGCGAATTAATGACTTCCTTATTTGTTTGCAACAATATGGCCAAATTGTCAAGTAATTGTTTTTCGTCCAGGTTTGAACTTATCAGAACATGTAATGCCGTTTGTTGATTTTCATTTGTACAGCAGATGTCTGATCCAAACTTTAAAAATCCATCCAACACCTCTGTGTCAAGAGGAAGTTGCTTAATGTATGACAAGAATAGGTCATTTCTTTCTTGAGCAGACATGTCATCGTGACAGTGGTTTGTCAGTTGAATAAGTATATCATGTGCGATTCGTGGTAGATTCAACATATTTTTTAATGCAGGATCTCTCTTAACAAGGGCATGGATGAAATTTGAATTGCAAATTTTCACTGCATTTGCATTTGCCATGGAATGTAGAAATTCCCAACCATTCCATTGTAGGTGTTTAATTCGAGCATGTGACTTAAGAAGGAACATGATCATGTCATCCATATTCTGTTTGGCAGCTGCTTCTAGAGGTGAATTATGTTCCGATATTTCAGTAATGAAATCCGGTAATTTGTTAGATCGGGATCTTTCTTTTTCTATCAAACAAGCATGGCAAAAACTGACGTCTGCTTTTAGCGAGACCAATTTACCAACGAGATCTAAATCTGAAACAGCCGGAACAATACTCTCAATTGCACATGCTCCAAGAAGTGTTTTTGATAAAATGTAACCCAAATGCTCTACAGGCAGTTCCATTCTTATGATGTAATCAATCAAGCCTGTGCACAAAATATTTTGACCCTGTCTTGCACTCCAATAAAATATATCCCCTCCTTTATTTTTATCCTCTTGGCGCACGAGTGACTGTTCAGAATAATTATTAAATTCAATCCGGCGAAGTCGTGCGATGAAAGTTGATACAAGTTCAGAATTTCTCCACTCTGTGTAAGTACTTACAAGATGGACATTCCCTTGCTTCAATTCCTCGAAAAGACGATCAACAATTACCTTAAGATTCCAAGGTTTTGGTTCCACTTGAATAATGGGTGCCTCCATCAGCCCTTGCTCTCCGTCGTCTGCTGTAGGTATCTGTATCTGCGCCTGATCGCCATCATCTATTCTCACTTTATCAAGCATCATGTCCATATTCATGATTGTAATTGCACATGCAAAATGACGTTTACCAAACAACAACCAAAAAGCATCTTGAATACTTTCGTGCACGAATTTGAAAGAATATTGATCAGTTTGAATAAGATAAAAGTCTTCGAGTGTTCTAGCAAATTCTACCAAATCAACGCCACTGAATGTAATTTCGACATCCTCGACCCCCATTTTCTCTAACCTTCTGATACATGTTTTTTTCTTTAAATTGAATTCATCTTCACCTTGTAGTAGCATTATCAACAAGAGATAATACGTCTGCTTATCTTCATCTACAATATTGCTCATAATATTGAGCACAAAATCAAGCGGATTTTTAAAAAAAGCTATTCCTGTTATTTTGTATCTTTGTTTCGAAAGATACCATTTTACACATAACGGAAAGCCAACAGGAGGATCACACAGGATTAATTCCTCTATTTCTTCCCCAGTAATTTGAACATCTTTTCCTTTATGGCGTAATCGCATTAATGTGTTTTCCACAATGCCTCTTTTGTCATCTGGAGTTAACTTTTCTGACAAATTTATTTCCAGTCCCTTGGATAAGTAAGATGTTTTACTGTACTGAGGGACTGATTTCAATATATATGAACGAGTTGTCATCACCAAATACATATTACATGGTTTAAGCGCCTTAAAGATTAAAGGCAGAAACTTTAGCCAGCAATTTGTGCTATCCCGGCCTTTCGTACTGCCTCCAAAGATATCATCAATGAGAACTATTTGCTTAATATCTATATTTACTTGATTGGTCCAATCTTCAGGCTTCTGTAAAACCCGGACACTGTATCCATTTTTCTCAAATTCAAGCAAATACACGAGTAGCAACCACCGTCTTCCCGGTTCCAGGTTTTCCGGATATTATGACTTGGCGTCTTTCATTCAGGATCCTCTTGGCTACACCGTATCCAGAAGTTTCATGGAAAAATTTGGCCTTTTCTCTCCATACTTTTAAGAACATTCCTGTCAATACTAAAATTAAAAATAGGATTCAAAAGAATTACGAAAATGTTACAATATAATCCGGAATTTTCATTTTTCAGAAACTTTCAATCACTATATGCCATGTCCATCTCTATATGTATGGTTGTAAAATTACTTTTCTTCCTTCTAAAATACTTACTAGTACAATTTAGTTTCTTTACTAGTACAAAGTAGTTTCTTAAATTAATATACTAGTAACTTTATGTTGACTTATAGTTGTATGAGATGCCAACATTAAAATAAAAAAGTCGCTAGCAAGATCATACCAAATTCAGAATTTTTAAACGCCTATCGACGATCATTAATGTTGATCAGTGCATTTCATAGGAAGCTCTTAAAATGAAAATTATATTGATGGGGGTAAATGATCCGAAAATGTGGATTCCATACTAAATATTAGAAAGAATTTTTAAAACCCTGCTAAGTAAATACTTCTAGAGGAAATGGATTTATTTTAAAAAAGTGACATCAAATGGTTGGTTACAGTACATTTATTTAGAGTTATGCAAAAATAAACACATTCAGTAAAAAGGTTTCAATTACCGTTTGTTGAAGATGGAATGGTAACTATTTCCTGGGTGTCATCGTCTGTCACTGTAAAAACAAATGATCCACTCAAATTATAGAAACATGTATGTACAGCCTAAAATATCTATGTAAAATATCAAAAAGGTTATACAATGAAGGGAACAATCGCTTATGATTTGACCATTTGACAATTTGTAAACACGAAATATAAAATATTACTTTAGTTCAGCTTTTGAGTTCTAACACTTCTATGTATCGGATGTGTTCTTCTATATGAATATTTCTAATAAAGGTAGAGCAGACAGGTAGAAATATAAAATATAACATGTACTTTAGTTCAGCCTGAGTTCTCAGAAATTACTTTTACATACTAAAAAATTGTTAACATTAGCACCTGTGCATGCATTTCATTTAAACTTCATAGAACCTGTCTTTAGAAACCTTTATTTGATAACCCAGCTAATAGATTAAACATGAAATATAAAATATAACATGTACTTTAGTTCAGCTTGAGTTCTCAGAAATTACTTTAACATACTAAACGATTGTTACCATTAGCACCTACATAATTCATTTAAAATTCATAAAACCTTTATTTGATAACCCAGCTGACAGATTAAACATGAAATATAAAATATTACATGTAGTTTAGTTCAGCTTGAGTTCTCAGAAATTACTTTAACATACTAAACGATTGTTACCATTAGCACCTGTGCATGCATTTCATTTAAACTTCATAGAACCTGTCTTTAGAAACCTTTATTTGATAACCCAGCTAACAGATTAAACATGAAATATAAAATATTACATGTAGTTTAGTTCAGCTTGAGTTCTCAGAAATTACTTTAACATACTAAACGATTGTTACCATTAGCACCTACATAATTCATTTAAAATTCATAAAACCTTTATTTAATAACCCAGCTAACAGATTAAACATGAAATATAAAATATTACTTTAGTTCAGCTTGAGTTCTCAGAAATTACTTTAACATACTAATAGTGCATACTAAAAGATTGTTACCATTAGCACCTATGCATTTCATTTAAAATTCATAGAACCTGTCTTTAGAAACCTTTATTTGATAACCCAGCTAATAAATGAAACTAAAAACAAACGTCAAACAATAACTTATTGTTGTTTTTATACATCAGAGTCATTTCCATTGGGTAATAAGCATGCTCCAATAAAGTAACCTTTTTCCGAAAAAATGAGACGTGGACGTTTCCTAAAGAGATAACAGCTAGCTCTTATACTCCAAGGAAATAATAAGTATGTAACTACATTAGCTAGTATTACACGGTACATGAGTGAACCACACTAATTGATACGATAAAAGGTTCATTAAAATTCTTACCACTAAAAGCCCTTTTCAGTCTCCGCCTCAGATTCAAAGATTCGTCAATCGTTCTTTCAATACCCTGCAAGAGTTCTCCTATAAAATATTACGACGAGTTTAGTTAGAGATACTAGTATTACCATCAAATTATTAAGTATCTAATCTTGATAATGTTCAATGTTTTGATATCAAAAACAAACATACCATTTAATGTCCAAACCAAAAGCCCAAAGCAAAGTAAAAACGTTTTAAGCTGAAAAATTTGGTTCAACATGCGAACTTCCAACAGGAAAGTAAGGTCGGGTCTCGGAAGAAAAGTATTTGTGTTTTATGTTCAAAGGACAATAACTTCCAGGAAAAACAAAACAAACAAATTCGGGTTAATAGTAACATAAAAAGTACCAACACCTTTAACTTCAACACTCCTTACCATTCTTTCTACTAATTTTGGCTTAAATTCAACCTTAGGGGAAGGTTTCGCTATTAAATATCCCTCTTTCTTCGAAAGGTTGGGGATAAAAATTAAACAAGGGGAATGTACATGAACAAATGTACTGTATATTGCTTTATTTTCACGGTGTCAAATTTTCGCGGTTTGACGATGGCTAGCATATTCACGGTGTCATATTTTCGCGGTCTTATCTGATTAAAGGAAAACTTCGTTAGGAAGATTAATGGGCTGGTATTTTTGGCGACTGTTTTATTTCCGCGGGAATACACTGTGTCGCGAGTATAGCGAAAATAAAACTACAGCGAAATATAAGCATTATACAGTATTTTGTAGATGCTGACACATTTACCTCCCGACTCTTTCATCTTCTGTATTTGCTGCTCCTTCTGTAGTAATTCATAAGATAACCTAACCATCTCCGGATCTAAGGGTGCTGTTAGTAGTGTAGTTATAGCAGTTGTATACTTTTCACCCCATCCCAAAAGCCTTTCGATATCCATGATAGGTTCTCTGACTTCGTTCCATTTATGTATGAAATCCTTTCTGTTCAAATTAGTATTTGGTACATGGGCAATGAATGTGTTTCTTGCATGACGCAACCTTTCTATGCTTGCAAGTAAGCTTCTGTCATTTGGTTTCGGTGCCTTTCCCCATTTGCGTGTAGCTTCTTCCTCGTTGGGTTCTATCTGCGACCTACATTTTGGAATAATTCGAGCAATTCTGTACATAAGAGAAAAATCTATTAAACTATATAATGACACATTCGGCTGTCTTGTGAAAAATAAGAGTTTTCTTTCGTTCGGATGCAACTTTGAAACTTCCAGTTCTTGCCTGTTGTTATCAAGTGCTTCAGTCAGAGATTTTTCTGCATGGCCAAGACAATGCCGTAAAATGTCTCGCATGACATCAGGGCTTACATCTAAAACTAGGCGCGTTAGTCTGGCAAAATTAACTGTTTCCGGTGTTGATGGATAGTTTAGTTGCGTTGATGTCAAATCTTCTCCTGGAGAAAGTTGCATGCTAGAGTTATTCGAACTTTGAGATTGTGGAGAACCATTTGTAGGCTTTCCTGGGATACATTCAGCAGTATCATTATTTGTATTTTTGTCAGCATCTTCAACCTCTAGACTTTTATTCAGTTTCTCGGGATTATTCTCCATTTCTTACAAGAATTAACTGAAATATAAAAATAAAAACGTCAAAACATTTTAAAAATGCATGATATGAAATAATGAACCTACAGTCTACCACGTAATAAATACCGCTTAACGTTTGTGCGAAATGTTTTGGAAAATGTTCACGTCGCCCACAAACGATGTGGTGCCTATTAGGCGCATCCACGCCACGGGGTCCGAAATATTTTTTTTACGAAATGGAGCAATTTTGTTAATTTTTATTATTCTAAAACAATATTTACATGAATAAACCAGAATTTCGGTTTATTTGTCCCTTTTTATTCAGACACATGCGCATTGATACAACTGGAAAAGATGTACTTGAAAAGTTGTAGCCGCCGGGATCACGCAAATACGAAAAGAATAATACCACATACAAGCATTTTTATTTGTTATTTTTTTAATTTTTTAATAAACACATAAGGGCACTATTAAAAAACACCCGACTTTGATGAGAAGCCCGATTGAGATATTGCGCCAAAAATGCGACGTGTTAGGGATGCGCGGGAATCCTCGACTAGATGAACATCTTCAATCAGAAAAAAGATTAAAAAGCTGATTTTTTCAAAACTCTTTCTCTGTTTTTTTAAATACATAATTTTATTGCAATATATTTTTTTTATTTTTCATTTTTACACAATGAAATATTGATTAATTTTAATTTTTTTATCCTAAATTATATGCTGGCGATGGATAATTGACTTGTATACACACTAAGCCACTAAATTTAACTAACAAATTCTCAGGTATACGTGTGCAAATTTTCAACAAAAAAAATCTTCGGGGAGTTTCGCCTCATTTGCCAGGAAATACGAGTGTTCCAGACTTCGTCACTTTCGTCAGGATTTAGATTCTAGCAACACTAGTTTACATTTACATTTAACATGCAATCGACATTTTTGGTATAAGCAAACAACATTGACCTGTCTGCTTGACCTTTAATGTAAATATGTATGTACTGGGAACACAGGTGGTTATTTCGTCTGTATACCATTAGAAACATGTAATGTTTGTGAATTAATTGTGAATCTTAACACTACCAGTACCATGTATCGGGCGTGTTCTTCAATATGAATATTCCTAATAAAGGTTAAGCGAACAGGTTGATTCTGTTTGCCTGTATGTGTAGATCATATTATATTGTATTGCATTGCCCTGTATTATTGCATTGTATTGTATTGAATTACATCATATTATATTGTATTGAATCCCATCGTATTGTATAGTCATGAATTGCATCATATTGTATTGTATTGTATTGAATTGAATTGCATCGGATTATATTGAATTACAATCTATTGTATTTATCGCATCTACTGTATTGCATTGCATATTGTATTGTCATGAATTGCATCGTGTTGTATTGTCATGAATTGCATCGTATTGTATTGTATCGTATTGAATTGTAATAAAATGTAATGTAATGTAATATATTGTATTGTATTGTATTGTATTGTATTGTATTGTATTGTATTGTATTGTATTGTATTGTATTGTATTGTATTGTCTTTTTCTGTATGGAGCATAGCACTTTTAAATATGTTATAAGTGATGCACAATAAAGTTTCATTTCATAACATAATCACGGTACAAGTAGATGTAAGTGTAATGCGTCAGGTTTAACCCGACTATTTAATTTTCTTTATTTGAAAATTCAAACAGGCATATTTATTGTGTAATTTAGGGGCTATATAAAGTAGATATATCAGGATAAATGATAGTATAGGGTACCGGGTGTTTGTGGTAATGAAAAATGCTGTCTTACCTAAATCGCGGTCTATTAACCCAGTCTAGTTAAGTTCAATCTAAAGGTCAAACGACCAGGTCAAACTTGACGCACAATACTCCATCACTATAGTGTTTGTTTTCCTTCCGTGTTGAAAGTAGGTTGCTACGTAATATCGTTTTATAAATTCCAAGAAAAGAAAATGAAACATTTACATATCCGTATTTTGCTATTTAAACATGCCATTTTAGTATTTATTAAAAAAACATCACCAATTAGATTTAGTCAAATCAATAATTAGATTTAGATTTTTCACTTATACTGAGACGTCGCCAGCTGTAGGCGAAGATGCAGAAATTGTGCCTGTGCGTTGTCCTCCCGGACACATTTTCATCCGGATGTGTGTGTGTGTGTGTGTGTGTGTGTGTGTGTGTGTGTGTGCGTGTGTGTGCGTGTTCAATTGATAACTCCTGGTGATTGCCAGCCTGAGGGGCAAGAAAACTAGAGTCAATTTAAAAAAAAAACGCAGACGATATGGCAGGCCGCGTGTAGATGTAACGCTTCAACAATCATAAAACAACTACCCTTATACCTTCATATCCCAGACCCAACAATCATATAATGTTGATGTTTCGTTGTCCCATGTTGAGTGAACTCGAGTTTATGTACAGTGGTAATTCGATATACTGTACATAGACTTCCGACAATTACAAAACTACATATTTTGTTGTTTTTTCTTTCAAAATATTTTTTCTGTTTCGTCTTCATTTCCACAAAGTCCGTAACAGGAAGATAAATGTCTCGTTTTCACCGTAGGCGACCTTGACTTCGTAACCCATACAATACACTCATTACACTGTGTATTTATATCTACCGACCGAGCTTCCCGGGTACCAATTGACACCGGTTTCCCACATAAAGGTATAAAATAATGGTGATTAAAGATTAAATGTCGACAATAAAATTATTACCCTGTTTTTTTGGTTTTTTTATATTTGCTTTTAGGAAGGTTTAATTTACAGAGCCTAAACACGCATTATAATACGTTCCATTTTTGAAAATATCTAACATTTTTTAATGTTTTAATGTTAAGACAAGATATGGATTTAGACATTTATTTATCAAAATTACTGACTGCCAGTGGTCAAATTTTAAACTCTAAATGTATACACAATTTGGCCATGTACTTATTATGTCCCCCTCCAAATTAAATAAAACTCCCTGTAATGGTTTAGAAGGAGATAGCATACAAACTTTCATACAATCCAACCTGCCTTAAAGGTCACCTGCTTATAAAGGCCAGTAGAATTGTTTCCCAACTGTTCTTTATTAATAATTTTTTTTAACCTGTAAATAAATAAATAAATAAAATCCAAAGTGTTTAAATTCCGTGGTTTTAATAAATGAATAAATAAATAAAACCCAAGTACTTAAATTCCGTGGTTTTAATAAATAAATAAATAAATAAATAAATAAAATCCAAGTACTTAAATTCCATGGTTTTAATAAATAAATAAATAAATAAATAAATAAATAAATAAATAAATAAAAACCAAGGGCTTAAATTCCGTGATTTTAGGCACGATAGCATGTTCCAGGGTCTAATTTTGGAAGCTCTCAGTTTTAGCATTTCGTTTATCTTCATTTGTCTTCTCGAGTCCCAATGCATCATGCAACAACTTATACCCTGTTTTTCTCCACGCCATTACAGGCTTCCAAGTCACAGGCCCCGGTTTCACAATCATTCCTGAGCTAAGATTTCCCTTAACATAAATTTAGCAAATTTTGGTAATCTTTTTTGAAACTACTGATATTTTTGTCAAAACTAAATGCAAATGTTTGAATCTTGAGATGATCTTAAAAATCACACCTTAAATTCCTGAATATTTTGAAAATTAACAAAGTTTTGAAGATTTGAAATTTTGAAAGATTTCAGTTAAGAAAATCTTAGCTAAGGACTGATTGTGAAATCGGGGCCAGTTTCAAAATTATTTCTTAACGTTGATTTTCCTTCACTTAAATTTGGTAAATTTCAAATCTCCAAAACTGTTAATTTTCAAATAATTCAGGAATTTAAGGTGTGATTTTTAAGATCAACTCAAGATTCAAACATTTGCATTTAGTTTTGACAAAAATATTCATCAGTAGTTCCAAAAAAAGATTACCAAAATTTGCTAAATTTAAATTTAGGAATCTCAAGATATTCAAATTTCACATTCAAATTCAATTTATTGCTCAACACATATACATGCTATCGCAATTAACATAAATACACATACGATCTAAAAAATACATAAGGCATGATAAATAATAATACTTAAAACAGTAGTGAATATATTTAGTGCAACATCTCTAGGGTTTAAGATAAGGAAATATTGTTTACAACCGATTAGAGAATATCATAAAATGTGTGACATGTCTTAACGAATTAGTTTTATTGCTTTTAAGTATAAGATTAATTTTATTTATGTCAGAGTATTTATTAACTGAATGGGATAGTGTTCCTTTACTTTTGAAAATAGTATATATATCTCTCAACCTTACTTTTATTGCAGGAAAGAAGAAATTTCATTTTAATGTGTTATTTTGAACTCATCTCATGTAGGCCTACCTCCCAGTGATTTTGAAAACGACTCTGAGCTGAGTACATCTAACGTTATATTCTAATTTTGTATAAACTTTTATTTGCAGTACACTAAAATATTGAACATTAAAACTTGCCACATTTAAGCTAAGGAATGATTTTAAAGTCCTAGTCACCAATAGTTCTGTGTTATAAATAATTAGGTATGAAAACTCTGTTTACACCGGTCGGTTATCTACCAGTTTTGCGGAAAATCCATAACATGAATGTGTTCTATATTTAGAAACGCCAGCCGCGACAAAAATCAAAATGGAGTCGCAGTTTGCTACATATGTTTGTGGTTTCCAATCGAAGTATACGATCACTTAGGGTAAGTATATTTTGTTGTAAATAACAATCTTAAGGACATTTCCGGTAACCTTGGTTATGCAACACGTATACAACTGTTCACTACACCTGTGCATGATCTGTTTTCTACAGTTTACATATTAACTGTTCTCTTCACATTTACAGCGGGTTCTCTATAGAAGTAGAACTGTTCTCACCATGTGTGCCACTGTTCTCTTTACGTGTATGCAGCTGTCTTTCCAAAACGTCTACATGTTTTCTACACGCCCACAACTGTTCTCTCCATATTTGCAATT
This sequence comes from Anadara kagoshimensis, assembly GCA_021292105.1. Lineage (NCBI taxonomy): Eukaryota > Metazoa > Mollusca > Bivalvia > Arcoida > Arcidae > Anadara > Anadara kagoshimensis. The sequence continues at coordinate 49,550,294 of CM037865.1, forward strand.
GTTCTCTACACATGTACAAATGTTCTCTAACAATGTATAACTGTTCTCTGCATGTGTACAACTGTTCTCTCTACACGTGTATATATGTTCTCTACACGGGTACAAATGTTCTCTACACTAGTATAACCGTTCTCTTCACTAGCATAGCTGTTCTCTACATGCGTACAGCTGTTTTTCTTCTCATGTACATCTGTTCTGCAAACTTTTACAACTTTACACGTTTACAACTGTACCCTACATGTTTACAACTGTTCTCTCTACATGTGTACACTTTTACAGCTGTTCTCTACATGTTTATCTCTACACGTGTACACTTTTACAGCTGTTCTCTACATGTTTACAACTGTTCTCTACATGTGTACACTTTTACAGCTGTTCTCTACACGTTTACAACTGTTCTCTACACGTGTACACTTTGACAGCTGTTCTCTACATGTTTACAACTGTTCTATACACGTGTACTCTTTTACAACTGTTCTTTACATGTTTAAAACTGACTGTTCTCTCTACACGCCTACAGCTGTTCTCTCTACATGTGCACGGTTTTTATCTTTATCATTATGTGTACAGCTGTTCTATAAACGTACAACTGTTCACAACATGTGTACAACTGTTCTCTACACGTGTTTAACTGTTCTTTACATGTGCTCAGCTGTTCCTTATACATGTACAACTGTTCTCCCAACACATGTGCAACTGTTCTCTCTACATGTGTATGTCTGTTCTGCACACGTTTATAACTGTACTCTACATGTTTACAACTGTTCTATACACGTGTACAACTTTTCTCTCTACACATACACACTTTTAACAACTGTTCTCTCAACACGCCTACAGCTGTACACGGTTGTTATCGTTATGTGTACAGCTGTTCACAACATGTGTACAACTGTTCTCTACACGTGTACTGTTGATCTTTACACGTGCTCAGCTGTTCGATCCTTATACATGTACAACAATTCTCCCTATACATGTACAACCGTTCTCTCTACATCTGTGTATCTGTTCTGCGCACTTTTACAACTGTTCTCTCTACATCTGTATATCTGTTCTGTGCACTTTTACAACTGTACTCTACATGTTTATGTTATGGTGCAAAATTAACAGATTTTCTTTGGACTTTTTTTCATCATTTGACTTTTCAAATATAAATTAAAACATTAATAAATAATTAAAGAATAAAAATGAAATTTAATATTTTAAAAGGGAAGTGATTCTTAATATTAATTTATCGTTTGGACGACAATATCAAAATGTTGTGTTAATTTATTAATCTGATTTAAGGACACTAATATTTAAGTGACTGTGACACCTAGAGTCAGACGGATTATAGTAAGCCATCTATTAGCGGACACGGTGGATAAAGAAACACGAGAATGCGTTATTGACACTTCCGTCTCAACTTAAAGAAATGTTGTTTCACCTATTTTGTTAATTATTGTTATTCAATGTATATGTATTTTGTATTACATGCTGTTTATACTGACCAACTGTTAGTCAGTTGGAGTCGGACGTTCAAACCGACAACACCCAACTTATTTACATCTGAATAAATTGTTGAAACTGGTTTGCATCTTATTGCGTATTTAGTAGTAATTAAGTTTAAAAAATAGCAAATATAAAAAGTGCGAGCTAAGGTCAAAAGAGAACCTGAGTTAAAATATATGCCCAGAAAGTGGCATAATATTTACAATTGTCCTTTCTACACGCGCACGGTTGTTATCGTTATGTGCACAGCTGTTCTATATACGTGTACAACTGCTCTCTCTCTCTCTCTCTCTCTCTCTCTCTGTGTATTTATTTATTTATTTATTTATTTATTTATTTATTTATGTATCGTTTAAAAGTTCTGGTGTGAAATAGAGTAGATCAGAAGGGGCTAAGAAACTGATGAGTCCTGTTTTGCTAAAATGGTGTCATTGTTAAGACTAATGTGTCATATTTATCGTTACACGACGAATGAATGCAAACATATGGGTATTATTGTGTTTGCGAGGGCAGTTTTTGAAAATTATCCTCCTTAAAACCCCGGATTGAATACTTCTATGTACACATGACAAGACATCTTTACTTTACTATACAATGTATTTCAAAAGTTTTTGCATGACCCCCGCTTGTGCTTCCGCATCAACGAAAAATGTAACCCACTTTCCAAAATTTTTAAGTCTGCCACTGAAGTTCTAATTTTGCAGCACTTCACAACGTTTTAGGATTAAATTCCACATCAGCCGTGCTCGGACCAAAATTGTGGAAATAAAATATTTTTAAGATGTTAAAATGAGTAAAATAGGACCATAATGTATAAAGTTTGATTTTTTTAAACTTAAGTTTAAATTTAATTTCACACCAGTTATTGTTACATAATAATTATTTATAAGCGTTATGAGTAACACATATTTCACAATATTAAAGAAATTCTTTTGTGAATGTTCATGAACCGACTCAGTTTATTCTGTGTAGACAATTTAGTAGGACCCAAAAAATATGTTCTCATACATGCTTTTAAAATGGCAATATTATTATTATTATTATTATTCAGTCATTGTTTACGAAGAAACTTCATCAATAGAACATAGTAGAGATTGGTAGATCAAAGAATTCTGACCATTCCAGAAGCAGTCGGATGAATATAAGTCAAACCTGTCTGAAAAGGCCAATTAAAGGAACCAGTAAAAGTTGACTTCCCTTAAAACAGTCTTTATTAATAAACGTGGGGATACCGTGAATTTTCAACGGCCTTTAAAAGCAGGTGGTTCTTACAAAGAGGTGGTCTTTAACGACAGGTTTGACCATATTCCCTTTTGATATTTAGTAATGTTTTGTAGCAATCTTTTAGGGCTTGTTATTATTCAAATTATAATAATTTTAGCTTTTTAAAGTTAAAACACAGTTTTGCCTGCAGCTTAAATGACAAATCTATATAAAAGTGTTACCTGCTTTTAAGGACCAATAAATTTTATCTCAATTGCTCTTTAATTATTCATGTTTTTTAAACATGTATAGATATCAATAACGATCACATGACAATAAAGGCCACTCTCTTGAATGACCTTTGTAGACAGGATTGACTGTATATCGAGTTATTCTCACAAAATTTTTATATTAGTTATAAATGTACATTAAACATAAAATAAAATATTTTAGTATACGTAGCTTATCACTAAACCTTTAAACTGATCTAAAATTGTATTGGCATTAAAATTAAAATATATGTAATTATTTAGTGGCTTGAGAATAAATATTTATGCCACGAGTAATCGTAACAAAAATTAAATTTAAAAAAAAAATGGAAAAAAAAAGAACCAGGTCCAACTGTATTGGACGGGCTACCAACCGGTGCCTATTCACAGGCGCGATCCCACTACTGTTTGACACGGGAACTTTTGCCTGCTGTGTTTCCACCCTGGGCCAGTACGTCCCTCCTTAGACAACCTGGTCAAACTAGGCTCCCCCGATTTGACCATATTGATGCCGAACTTAGTGCGGACGCCCGATCGACATAGAACACCGGAGAGCAGAACCCCCGCCCTCAAACCGTCCACTGATCCATGCCTCCAAGTAGCTGGATTACAGGAGCACGCCACAACTCCCAGCGATTACAAAATGGGTTTCCTATAAATTTATATATAGTGTTAAAATGCGTACCAGTGAACTGATTTTTCCATATTAAGAAAATATTTATGTTATTCAAATAATAATCCGTGTCAGATGTTGCAATTTTATTAATAAAACGCTTATATCACAAAAATATTTTTTGCACAGGTGTAACGTCATCAATCTAGACGACTGAAATGCTTGAAAAACATGTATATGTAGTCGTTAGTATCAAACGCACAAGAGATCGTATCGGGAAGTAAACAGTGGCATGCTGTAAACTATAGAGTAGAATAATGACTTTTGGACTTAAGGGCTGTGTCGGTGTTAATTGGGTATTCTTTTATCATCCATTGTAATTTATTGACCGGGGAAATAACTGAAGTACATTGATTTTCTAGATAGTCACACACACACACACACACACACCCACACACACACAGAGAGAGAGAGAGAAAGAGAGAGAGATCCATTGTATAAAACGGGCTATAATTATGTTATAGGCATAGTATAAAATTTGACGCTAATAGGCAGATGGATTGATAATGAATAAACTACCTCAGACACAGAGCGAACTTTATCTCGTGCGGTATATTACCTACTTGTGGTTAAAACCTACGACAAATGCTGTTGTAACATGTCAGAAATGCAATTAATTATATAGCGATGTTTTTCAACATATTCTTTTAAACTGTGGTGGAAATGTTATGCTTCGTCGCACTCAGTTACGAAAACTGTATGATGTTAACCCCAAAGTTTATGATCTTGTTACATCTAATGATATAGACGATGAAACTAAAGTTTTTTATCATTGGGAAAGGTCTTGGACCTTGAGCTACTAGACAATCTCCAACACTATTCTATGATGAGTTGCTTCAGATTCGTTGTTAATGTCATCTCGAGCGAAAGCCTGGTCGAGCATAGCCTGTAAAACGTATATTAATACAAATCATTTCTTGTAAATATGTTTAGTTAGCTTTAATATATATTTGTTGTTTATACGTTTGTGTTACATATTATTTACATATAATAAGTATCATTATGTACTCTCTACATACAGAGGATTTAAATAAAGAATGAAAGATATCATTATAATTTTTATAATTTTGAATGAGTTCATTTTATTTAATCTGTTTCTTTCTCTCAGTATTTTTTTAAACTTCCATAAGGTATGAGTTAATGAGGAACGTATATAACAAAACCATCACCCATTCTTACTAAGATCGCGTTAAGATAAATAAAATAAATAAATATATAAATAAAAATCTAGTCGCACCATATACAATGTATTAGGAAGTGACCTTATGTACAATGCGAAGTAACGTAAGAAAACCCAGAAATCGAAGTCTTCCAACTTGTATACTAGATGGAAGTATTAATAACTATAACAAACGGATATGCAGTATATCAATGTGGGGAACCCACGTGACATTTTGATAAGGTGCACATCAAAAATTAAGGAAAACTGCTCGCTTCAGGTAAGTTTTTCTGTTTTTATTTTCTTAATTTAAAACGTACCTGTTCCAAACAAAGCGCACGGAAGTTCTGGAATAGAGCGCTATCAGGAATTATTGACATTAGAGTCACACATTTAGCCGTTTTTCAGTGATGCTCGAACACAGTATTTTCCACGGCAAAATTCTGTGGATAAGGTACACACATTTTTCGCTTTTCTGTTACTCTTATCAAATATTCTAATGAACCCGAGTTTATCGGGAATTATATCTAAAGGAATACATCTGTATGAGATTTTCGTCAGTCCGTCTGACTTTAAAACGCATCCATTTGAAATTTATTTGAGACTTAATAACTTTGATAAGGTACACACAAATTTTGAAGTAGATATCGTGCACACATTTTTTACAGAAATGCTTGTGAATACTTATTTCTTTCGATGTAATAACTTGTTTTTAAACATTACTTTCAGGTATGGCCTCCGCATCCACTTCAAAGTCCCCTTTAATATGCAAGTACTGCGGTAAATTGTACACACAGAGTGCTAGTCTGCCGCAGCATGAACGAAGACATACTGGGACTGCCACCTACAACTGTTGTGGAAAGCAGTTTTTTCAAATGCGACTTTAAAAAGACACCAATGTAGTAGCCACGGCATGAACAAGTCGTATGTGTGTGTCAAGCGTGGCAAGAGTTTTTCTACGGGTAGTGATTTAAAACGCCATGAAAGAAGAGAAAACAGAGAACTGAAAGTTAAATGCAAAATATGTGGTTACAAAGAAGAAGACGTTTCAAAAATGAAAGACCACATGTCCAAGCATACTGGAAGCAGATGTCATACGTGTAGGTTGTGTGGAAAGTCGTACAAATATACGAGTGGTTTAAGTCGTGACACTAAAGAAAAACATTGATATAATTATGATGATTATTTTTGATTTTTGAAGCATTACAATTGTAACTCATGGATTTTTTTTTCTTTTTTTTCTTTTTCTTTTTTGTTTTCCGTTAAAAACAAAGCTCAAACCAGAGTCTATGATATTTTTAGTTTATCATATATTGATTATATGAGTTGTGTTCAAAGAATGATCACTTTTTGGATCATGGTTTTTTCTACATGATTTTGATAAAAACTGTTATTTCCTATATATGTTTAAAATAAATGATTCTATTTCGCTCATTCTCTATTTTAAAATTTCAATTTAATTCAATTAATAGGTGAAAAAACACACTAACATTCAGTTCCTTCACTTTATGAATCAACGAAATGGAAATACAGTATTTATTTAAATCTGCTATTTCATGGTAACGAATAAAACAGTTAATTTTCTGCATTGCATAATGGAATTATTGGTCCACTATAGGTAGCTAGGCTGACAGCCTTTCTCATATAAGTAGATGATAAATGAATGAAACAAACATTTGATACGAAATTCACATAAAGAGTTCGAAAGGAAATTAAAAAGAAAAGGAAATCGAGACCAAATTTTATCTAGCGATAGAACTTTTGAGAATGGAACAAATTTAGCTTATCTCGAATGAACATTTCATTGGAGATGTTCATCTAGCCAGTTACCATGAAATCTTCAATGACATAAGTTCATCCATGTGACATGGGAATCGTAGATTAGGGGTCATGGAATAAAGTCAGTCTATATATTGCGTCCTTTAGTAGAGTGGAGTAATGGTGTTAAATTGAGATGCATGTGTTTATGGGCTGCTTATTCTAGCCATAATTAACTTTTATAGTACTAGCTCAATGCCACAGCTGAACATGACACTTTAAAATAGAGAATGAGCAAAATGGAATCATTTATTTTAAACATATATAGGAAATAACAATTTTTATCACAATCATGTAGAAAAAAAACCATGATCCAAAAAGTGATCATTCATTGAACACAACTCATATAATCAATATATGATAAACTAAAAATATCACAGACTCTGGTTTAAGCTTTGCAAAAAACTAAAAATAAAATAAAAAAATAAAAAAAAAAATTAAAAAAAATCCAATTGTAATGCTTCAAAAATCAAAAGTAATCATCATATATCAATGTTTTTCTTTAGTGTAAAAAACTCTTGCCACACTTGACACACACACACGACTTGTTCATGCCGTGGCTACTACATTGGTGTCTTTTTAAAGTCGCATTTGAAAAAACTGCTTTCCACAACAGTTGTAGGTGGCAGTCCCAGTATGTCTTCGTTCATGCTGCGGCAGACTAGCACTCTATTTGTACAATTTACCGCAGTACTTGCATATTAAAGGGGACTTTGAAGTTGATGCGGAGGCCATACCTGAAAGTAATGTTTAAAAACAAGTTATTACATCGAAAGAAATAAGTATTCACAAGCATTTCTGTAAAAAAACGTGTGTACGATATCTACTTCAAAATTTGTGTGTACCTTATCAAAAATATTAAGTCTCAAATAAATTCCAAATGGATGCGTTTTAAAGTCAGACGGACTGACGAAAATATCATACAGATGTATTCCTTTAGATATAATTCCCGATAAACTCGGGTTCATTAGAATATTTGATAAAAGTAACAGAAAAGCGAAAAATGAGTGTACCTTATCCACAGAATTTTGCCGTGGAAAATACTGTGTTCGAGCATCACTGAAAAACGGCTAAATGTGTGACTCTAACGTCAATAATTCCTGATAGCGCTCTATTCCAGAACTTCCGTGCGCTTTGTTTGGAACAGGTACGTTTTAAATTAAGAAAATAAAAACAGAAAAACTTACCTGAAGCGAGCAGTTTTCCTTGATTTTTTGATGTGCACCTTATCAAAAAGTCACGTGGGTTCCCCACATTTTATATGGTTATGGCCAAGCAAACAATACAATTCTAGTTAACGGTATTACTTCTTAAACACACACACACACACACACACACACGCGTGTGCGCGATTTATCAGAGACTGAATTATCTGATTCATCGATGGTATATTATCTTTTGATATTGCTACCATCGTATGATAGGAATATAAAAAAATAACATACCATCGTTAAGGCAGATAATTCGGCTTATCACCTATTGATCAACAGCAGATGCAGCCTAGTTATTCAGTTATTCAGTTTCATTTTCCAAAAATCTTCTAATTTGGAATTCCCCTATTTATCTCCATAGACCTGTTATGTAACAGACTGACATATATTTGTTATTACTATTGTAGATTTTATAGACTGGTTAGAAGTATGCATAAATCCACGTATATCCATCATGAATGTGAGGTAAGTACGCACCCCTTGTCAAAATTTGTACATGGATGTATCTTCAGTTTTACTAGTACTCCTATTGTGCATTAGTCAATCAAGAATCTATTTATATCGCTGATTGCATATTGCGTTCTTTCATAAACACGATACAGACCCGTCGAAAGTTTAACTTTATGCTAATGAAAACAATTCGAAGCTGGGCTGCCAAATGGTCCAGATACCGATAGAGAGATAGATACAGTACATACATGTCGAAATTTTAACACTGATCTAACAAATAGTGCTCAACAGATTTTCGGCAACTCATATCTACTGTTTATTTAGCCTATTTCGGAGAAAGCAAGATCGCAAAATACTCTATAAATTTCAATACGAGGGGTACAAATAAATGATTATTTTACTTACATGAGCCGAGTCGTAACTGAAAATTTCTGTTTCGGTTCCATCCTTGCTTAAAATATCATTTTATGCGACAAATTATAACCTGGGTGGGTGTTTACAATGGTAATCTTTTTTACGAAATGGCGGGGTTCTTTATGTCACGTAGTCATGACGAAAGAGTCGACTATTTATGTAGGTTACTGCAACTCAAGAACGGATTTATTTTTGCGTAACTGGGATGACCGAAATCGATTTAATAAAGTAATAAAGTCAACTTCTTTTCTGCATTTTCAAACTTTTGAAAAAAGTATACACCCATCCAAAACACGTTTTGGTGCATTAAAGGAGTTATAATACATGGATTAGATCGAAATAAGGATTATTAGCAACGACTCGGCTCATGTAAGTAAATGATTTATTGATTTGAAATATTAGCGTTATTCCTTTCTCTCCAGCAGAGTAAACGAACAGTAGTTAGGTTTTCGGACACATACATATCCATATCTCTGCCATTTGTTAGTATTTTCGCTAGCTAATTGTTAAACTTTCTATAGGTCTTTACCATAGCAGCTGGTAACGAGGATCCAAGATTAGTTGCCGATTCGGCCAAGAATGAATTGTCGGATCGCCGGCTATGCCCATTATGGTCCGACAAAGGCCCGACATGCTTGAAAAAACACAAAAAGAATGAAAACTCGGCCTGAATTGTGCCATTTAATAGCGTCACTGACACTAGTACGTCATTAGTTGCCGTGACGCTGTTTTAGAACCGTGATGGCGGCCAGTGTTGGAACACCGGCGATACGTCAATTGTAGTCTGAATTGTAGTGACGTCATGCTTATTATATTAAAATAATCTCATGAATATGGTACAGATAAAAAACGAACAAACCAGTAAATGTTCAAATCACAACCCAAAAACATGGTAAAATTTTTGAAAACTGGTAAATTTAGCTAAACACGTGAACTTCCACTGGAGAAGTGAGACCTAGTGCCCCGGAAGGGTAAGCGCTTCCATTTTAGCTAGCTACACCCGTCACATGTGAAATCAAAATTAAGAATGAAAAGAACATGGAACTATGGGACGTCAAATATATCCAGGATGGTTTTGGATACAGAGACATCATACTTATCAACAATATTGTGATGACGACCAGAAAACTGTTTGAGGGCCTTGATAAGCCGTGGCTTTCCATATCACCTAGTCATCAATTTATTTGCATTGTACATGTATAAAGTTTCCGTATTGGGGGCAACATATCCCATAATTCCTTACTGATCAACGATTGCGTCGAGTGCTTATTTTGACTACCCCATTTCATAAATACATGTATACGTGACAATTCTAATATTTCCGCAACAATGAAAATTTTAAAAGTTCAATTTATCTTCAAGTGCTATTCTATAGACCATAGATTGACACTGGCAAACATTAGTTGTACCTAGTTATCAACATGTTGCATTTCTTGAAAATAAATCTTTCTAGACTAGTTCTTCCTGTACCAGAAAGATATGGGAGTGTAACAGGAAATTGATGATACAAGTGTATGTATAAAACAAAGGATTTTTACATAACATACATGTGGTTAATATTCAGAAACTACTAGTAATATATATGGCTATATGTTAGTATGGAAGCTATACATAACTTCATATTTAGTTTTTACTTTGTTTTGGGCTTATGGTTTGGACATAGATAAGTATGTTTGTTTTTATTACTATATTTATACCACTAGTTTGAGGGGGTATATAGGAATCACCATGTCTGTATGTCTGTCTGTCCGTCTGCAATCGTGCCCGGGCCATATATCATCAATGCTTTGGACGAGTGTCATAAAATTCCACATTTATAATCTTCATAGTTTAAAGGTGTGTCATCACCTTGAACCAAGGTCATATAAGAAAGGTTGAAGGTCGCGAGAAACCATTAAATGTTGGTGGCGGGGGTATTTGACTCTCAAAAGACAGTTCTAGTTTGTTTTGGCTTTGATATCAAATTGCCAGATTAGTAATTTATTAAACATAGGCTTTTTCATAATCTTCATACATTTATTATAAAGAAATTAATTGACGTGACTACAGTAATTTCATACTTTACGATATTTTGTTTTAGCTTTCATTCCAAATTACCTGATTGCAGTCAGCAGGACTAGATGTCATGGAACACCGATTTATTGGAAGAAACAGAGAACTTGAGCAACTTCGACAGCTATGGGATGATGGTCAACATAAAATAATCGGTATTTACGGACTTAAATCAGTAGGAAAAACAAGATTACTCAAGGAATTTATATCCGAGTTAAAGAAAACTAATCCTGACTTAAAAGTTCTAGAGTTTGACTTCCACAAAATCAAAACATTCAAAAGATTTTTTAAACTGTTTTTAAAAGGTTTTGAGATTGATTGGAATCCAAACAAGGAAGAAAAAGATGAAAATGAAATAACGGATGATATATTTGATAATGTAGACAAGGTTTTGGATATAATTAAGCAGCATAACTCAGAATCCACCAAAGCATGCATATTTGTTTTAAACAACTTAGAGAATGCGATGCCAAAAGCAAATCGCGATGGAACTGACCCTGGCACTCTGGATAAAGCATTGTGGGATAATATTTGGGAGGACATTTTTCAGAAGCTGATTCCAAACAGTTATCTGTTCATTGATTCAACCCGCCATGCAAAGTTTGCTCGGTATGCAAATGTCGCAAAACTGATCGATTTGGATCGCCTAGAAGACGAAGCCGCTTTAGAACTTCTCAGAGAAATTACTGGTGATTCAGTGCAGTTTGACGGTGACGATGTGCCGTCTGCAATAGCTAACTTATGTTTTGGACTACCAATGGCAGTCATAAATGCAGGTAATGCAGTCAAACATAGATAGTTTTCTGTCGACCCTAAGGGTTCCATTTAAAAAAAGGTTCAATTTCCTTCAAAATTGGATTATGCAAAATGGGTTTTAATGTTACCGTTCAAAACTGATGATACTTAATACTAGCAGACGAGCATTACTAACAATTGCATATTTATGTTACAGCATCTGTTTACATGTCATTTGCTTCATTATGGACATATGATGCCCTTTTACCAATCGTTAAAAGAAAACATGGCTTTCCCTATATCAGACAAGGAGTTTCCGTTCATTTTGATACTTTGTGTTGCTATATTTCCCGATCTGGCGTCGTTTTCTCATGCTCTCCCGGACGTTGTATGGTTGGTAAAACCCTTTGTATTTTCCTACAGGAAATAGCCTTTTGTCCTAGACGAAGTGGCATTAACTCGGAACAAAACCCTAGTTTTAAAACATGTGTGTAAATATAAAAATGTTTACCAAGAATTAACAAAATCTTGGACGTTTTTGTAGTGTACACTTCCTTGTTCCAATAATGAAACAAGGAACGCACGGTTTCACTTGGAAAATGATGTTTGTAACAAAAGCGACATTGATTTTACATTGTTTGGCTTCGTGGCATCACTCTCATTTGTATGTAGTAGTCTCCCTTTTTGACATACGATGAATGTGAACTTATTATGTTCAAGCATTTGTTTGCAGTAAAAAAATCTTACCCAGCTAGTTTATGAATGATCGTTTATCCACACTAGGTAAACCTAGTATTATTTTGCAACAACCGTATTCTCGTATTCAGAAAAACAGATCTTATACTTATAGTGACCAGTGGGAAAATCTTTTATTCTCAACATTTGAGGGTAATTCTTTTATTCTCAATACTTTAGGGTAATAAACCATAACTTTGATTTAAATCTTCAACATGACAATTATTTTATTTGCAGATCTTATAGCGGTCAATGTAAGATTCTTAAGAGCCTAAGACAAAATGACTTCGGATTCAAGCTTCCAATTAAATATTTTTTTTATTTGCAGGACAACAACTTACAGGACTCTACAGCGCAGAAGAAATGATATACTTACTGACAAGAGAAACAATAAAATTGTCAGTGATGAGTTTTTGGAGTCTGATCACAGAATTGGTAATTATAAATGCTTGTCTTTACAATTTTGAACAGCAAACATCCTACCAACGTCTCTATATACGTAACCATGTAACATAATCTTGATCGGGCGTAAAACGCCGTTTATTCGCTTATCTACCTACAATTAAACTTGTCACCCAAGGGAACCAGAAAATGGACTCGTATGGGAAGGGGGCTCTTTCGTACGTGTTCAGAAACATGAATAAAGAGTGATTGAGATAAAACTTTACTGGCCTTCAAAAGCAGGAATCTCCTATTTAGATGTGGCAACTAGGGCAGGTTTGCCGGTATTTAGAAGTTGAAATAGCAGAGGTAAAAATTATCTAGAAGGATGTCTCTTGTTGTGCAAACAAAGCCTTTGTGACATTGTTCAACATTCTTGATGTGGATCATTTAACATCAGAAATATTAAACATTAGGTATGCTAGCTATATTAGTTATAAAGCAATACTTTAATATTGCCAGAAATATTTGCTACTGGTGGAAGTTCACGTGTCTAACCTGACTTGTCAGTTCCAAAGTTTTTACATTGCTTCTGGATTAAGATTCGGACATGGAAAAGTATGTTTGTTTTTGATTTGATTGATAATAAAATACAAACATACCAGAGAAATTAGGCCGGGTGCTCAAGAAGGGTAAGCACCTCCTGTTCAGCTAGCTACACTCGTCATGTGTGTAATCAAAATTGGTTGAAAGGAACATGAAACTATGAGGCATCAAATGTATCCGGGCAATTCTAGTCGCAGAAAATCAAACTTAATTGATTTTATTTAATTTTTTTTTATTTTTAAAGATCGTAGCTTGCATACAAACTTATCCAGATTAAGCAAAACAGATAGAGAAAACCTGGTTTCATTAGCATTTGCTATAAATGAACAGGAGCAACACAGCATGGATACAGAAATGGACATTGAAAAATTAACAGAAATGTATGGTGAGTTTTGATCTTATAAACTTATGCTAAGTAGACAATACTTTTGTTTTGTCAGAAATATTATTTGCTAAATTAGTTAAATCTAAAATCCTCAAAAACTAAGGTATACCCTCTCATGGAAAAAAAACAAAACAAAAAAAAAAAAAAAAAAAAAAACTAAGGTAAACTTTCTCGTGCAAAGCATTTCTTTTTGTAAAATATTTGTTTGTCCTTCGGATATATTTAACCTCTTGGGAATAAATTTGCTCAAGCACTACTGATGAGGAATTATATTCCAAATTGGCCATTTAGTGCTGTAGAATTATCACCGATATAATATATAATGCTCAGCAGCAAAAACCAAATACAGTTATTACAATTGCAATACAGTATATCCCGGATATATTGAACTCTAGAATATATTGAAATGACCAAAAACAAAAAAAAAACAAAAAAAAAAAACTGTACATTTTTAGTATTGAAATTGCGTTTTTAACTTTCCAATTTTTTAAAACTTTTTTAATTCAAATCTGCAGGGTTTGAGACATCAGCTGAGTTCAAGATGAACTTTGTTTCAAAGTACAGGTATAATGGAATGATGAAATTTACGAGGCCCACTCAGACAATTTCATGTCATCCAATACTCCAAAAATATCTTCTTATTGGAAAAGCTGTGGAAAATCTCCGTGAAGGTGAGTATTTCATGTTAGACTATAACTTCAGTTATTGGTAATATTCCAAATTTTCAGAAAGTTGATCATGATATGAGTTTACAGAAATATTCTTATTACATTGTACCTCTACTCACAGTCTTTCACAATGAGTAAAAGGGCAATGGAATTAAAATGTGACTTTGAATGTATATCAGTACTTAATAAATACTTAATTGCCGAAACGCTCGAAAATGAGTAATAATAATTGAACATCGATGTATTTAATTTATCCCCTTTCGGGAAAATACCTGTCAATAAAATCTTCAGTTTTACTAAATTTGTCATCTTTCATTCCATATTCAGTTCCATTCGAATTCAATTATACAACATCTGATAAAACTAGTTGTTTATAATTAAATGTGACATTTACTAACGATGTTATTGGTACAAAGGTAAAAGCGTTTACGTTATTTCTCAAAGGCGTTGGGTGAATAGGAAGAGTGAAATAGATGTATTATTCCGCATTTATTTTTTATTTTGGTATTTGAAAAATAATCATAAGTTGTCAAGATGATATAAAAAGGTTGCATTTTTATCAGAAATTTAATTATTATTATAATTATAAACATTGAATCTGTACACCCGTACCCATTTTCCTGGTGGAAGTGCACATGTGTGTTTAATTAATTTTCAAGTTTAAAAGTTTTTTACTTTGCTTTGGAATTGTGATTTCGACATTGGTTTTTACATTTTTTTATCTTTGACAATTAACCTGAATTCACAACGTGTAATCATGGTACAATCATGGTTCAATGTGAACAGGAGTTGCTTCTCTTCCTTCAGCTGTACACGTTTTCATCATTTTTCTACAAAAACACTACAGCTGAATGAATTGCTAAACACTAGCCAGACAAAAAAAAAAAAAAAAAAAAAAAAAAAAAAAAAAAAAAAACCAAACACAAAATACAAAGAAACATATTACGAAAACATTTTAAAGTGAAACATAAAACATATCAATACTATAGATTCAATAATGTAGGCAGAGGTAAAATTTTGGACTAATTTTATGCTTTTATTCTCTCTGTAGTTTTAAAAATTACAGAAATTAAGTTTAATATTTCTATTTTGGTATTTGAAGTACGCCTGATCATGAATTTAATCGAATTTGCTGTATCTGATTGCAGGTTTCAAAGACAAGGTAAAGGAAATAATTCTCGGTCAGGTTGAAAACCTACACAAAGATTCTATAGGCAAGGAAAGAACAGAAAGTGAACAACCAAAGAAAAATTCAGATGACGAAGCAATAGTTGCACACCCAGAAGAAGAAACTGATATAGTCATTAATAAGAGTCAAGATATGATAGAACCAGTCCGGAATAAATTTCAAGGGAATGACTGCATTGTTGTACAACCAGATGAGGAACCCAAAAAGACAAATTACAACAATGTGGAATTCTTCCAAAAAGAGATAAACAGACCACAAACTTGTCTCCCAGCTTACACAAAGTCTGATGACAAGTCTCTTGAGGACACAGTGACTGTTGCACAACCAGTTGAGGAACCCAAAAAGAGTAATCCCGACAAATTGGAATTCTTCAAAAAAGAGATAAACAGCCCACAAACTTGTCTCCCAGCTTACACGAAGTCTGATGAGAAGTCACTTGATGACACAATAATTGTTGCACAGCCAGTCGATGACGAAGATTATAAAAATGGAGACCTTGTCGAGGGATTTTTCCAAAATCCAGTCAACACACCTGCTACATGTTTGCCAGCTATTCCGAAAGGTATAATCTAATCTATTAATCTATGAGACTTTAAAATCTGAAATATGATACCAACAAATACAGTCAAGTCTGTATACAAATGCCACCCAAAGGAACCAGTAAAAGTGGCCTTTATGGACAGGCTGCTCTTGGATACAGGTTAAAATAACATGAAGATCGATTGGGATGAAAATTAACTGGCGTTTTAAACCAGGTGATTTTTATATAGAGATGGACTTCAAGGCAGTAATGACTTTTATATTATTTCCTTTGAATCTGAAATAAGACCAAGTAATCCTACATTGATAATGATGTCATGATTTTTAAAAATACTGTTACGATATTGTTAACATTAACTTACTTGTAGCAGATAGGAGAGAGGGAGAGGTTGAACGCCTTACGTAATCAATTCCTGTTTGTTTTTATATGTTTGTTAAATATTTTCAATCCTGAACCTGGTTATTCATAGCTCTGTTAGACCCAGAATATCTTACCTTAGCACTAATGCTTGGTTCACTGTCCCAAAAATGTATTTTGGACCTCTGATATTCAGGTTTATGACAACATTCAAACACATTATTATTATCAGTTGTATTTATATATTTTAGAACAGCATCATGATCATGTGTTAAGTTTTTTTTTTTTTATGAAAGAATGTACTTAAAAGAATTAGCACAAGGCAAGTATTCAAAATTAATAAGCACATTAGAGATCTCCCTGGCTCCCTCCAAGTGAGTTTGGCATCGAAAAAACAAATTATAAAAATTTATTAAATGAAGTATTCAAAATTAGCAGCAGCATCAACATTGCCCTGTTGGTCCATATGGGGGAAATTCTTTAACATAAAAACATAAAAATATATTGCAATAAATTGTTAAACAGATTTAAATATTTATATTTTGTAGAGCCTGATTCGGATGTGAAGAGTAAAAATAACATAAGTGACATGGA
Organism: Anadara kagoshimensis; assembly: GCA_021292105.1. Classification (NCBI taxonomy): domain Eukaryota; kingdom Metazoa; phylum Mollusca; class Bivalvia; order Arcoida; family Arcidae; genus Anadara; species Anadara kagoshimensis. The sequence continues at coordinate 49,567,222 of CM037865.1, forward strand.
AGAAAGGCAACACGTAGCAGATTATAGAGGACAGTCAAAAGGAACTGGTAATGTAAAATTGCAAGCAGGTAACTCTGATATTAGAAGGAATTTGAAAGGTATATTAAAACCTAAGCATTTGCACAGTAAGTCATTATCAGATAGTGAAATTGAAGTGAATGGGAAAAATAACAAATTTCAAAATGACCTTAGCAAATCCGATTATCAATTGAACATTATTGCTGATATTAAAAGTTTGGAGGAAAATGATGAATTGTCTTCATCTGACAGGCGAGTTGCTACCGTTCAGCCATATCAGAAATCTTGTGACACTGTTAGAGAGACACAGTGTTCCAAACAGAACATTGACTTTGAAGCTAGAAATGGTGATAGTCAAACAGCAGATGCGACAGAAGTAAAAGAAACAATGAATTCTGATGACGAGAAAAAGAAACATAGTTCTACTCTAGAAGATACTGTTTTACCTGGTGAAAATGTTTATGGAAATTGTAGCAAACCTTCACAAGATGTCGAACTTCTTGGAATTACCGGTCCGGGTTTAGATCCAAATTCATTATTTTCCGATGACACAACTTTACAAAGAGAAGACACAAATTCAACAGAACAAGTTTTACAACAACATACAACAGAAAATCCTTCAGGATCAAATTCTAGTCATGTCATAGCTACAGCCAAAGAAGTAATGAATTGGGTGTTTAAACCGTTTTCAAAACCAAAGAAATCAAATGGAAATATTGAAGACATTTAAAAACGATTTTCAAAGTGAAGATCCCCTAGCAAGACTTAACTATGTTTCAGTTGTATGGATCTCTGTTTTAAATCCGGTTAGTGTGCAAAAAAAGGCTGTTCACGCTAATTAAGAAGGTAACTTATATTGCCTGTAGTAAAAAAAAGAAGTCAAAGTACTCGACATTTTATGAAAATTTTACATATTAATGTGAACAAATATCAGAATTCAGGAATATTTGGTCTGAAAACAATAAGATGATATTGAGATTCATTTTTATCTACATTGATAAAATTCTTATATAAACGACTAGATTTGATGTTGTTGATGTTATTGTTTCGAATGTGCAATTTATCAAAGTGCTTGAATCTCTTTATAGACTTAGTTAATTTATTTGTTTTTATTATTTAATAATTGTCACAGGGTTTATGTATATATGTTTTATAAAAATTGTCTTTCTTGTTGCGCTATAACAATACAATCAATGTCGTTAAATCATTGTTTGTAATATACTATGTCCATGTGGCTTAACCTTTTTCAAAGTTACAATTAGTTGTCTCTTTGTGAAAACATATTTTTAGTTTTCAGAAGTCCATAAATTCAGTCCATGGACTTTGACTTTTACTAGTATTCAATAAGGCAAATGCATATAACATAACGCCTTTAGCGTTGCTACGTAAGCAGATACAGTCAAACCTGTCTATAGATGCCATCCAAGGGAACCAGTAAAAGAGGGCAGGTGGCCTTTATATACAGTTTCAAAAATATGAATAAAGAACAATTGGGATACAATTCTACTGGTCTTTATAAACAGCTGGCCCTTATATAGAGATGGCCTTTTAGGCAGATACAAATTTAAAAGGTTTGATTGAAACAACATTTAATATTGTGAATTAAATAGTTAATATTTAAAAGTTGTATCTTTGAAAGAAATGCTCCAAAACGCTTGAAATTGTTCTTTTTATTTAATAAATTAACATTTTCGATATAAACCGGATGAGATTAGTTAAGTATCAGGGGATTCATTCTTTATTCTTCATTGCTATGATTTAATACTCATTTATATTTATGCTACGAGGTGCCATTATACACCTTAAAAGTAGAATAATCTCCCAAACAGAAGACAAAAAATTACAATTGTGACATCCTGTTATCGTTTAGAAGACAATTTCAACAAACATAGGCAGCATGCCATTTTTTCATATTGACCAACTAATAGTGCACCCATATCAAGCATAGGCGTCTGCCCATTCTTCATATGACATGTTTTCATGCTTTCCAGACAGATTTTTTTAATTACAACATTTAAGAATTTTTGATTAGTGTAATATCGGAACATGTGCAGTTAGGGTATATTTTCGGTATTGATTCCATATTGTCAATGTGAACCTCGAATTGTTTCAAAGCATGCATTTATTTGGACTGGGCTAAATTCCAAAAGTAGCACAGTTTCCACCACATACAAAGCGATAGAGGAAAACAAGGTTGTTTTTGTTATGAATAGGTCTTATATAGACAAACAACATTGACCTGTCCGCTTGACCCTTCATTAGCAATATTCATATACATGTAGAAACATTCGCATTTATTCTTAAATAATACAAAGCTTGTGATTAGTGTCCACGTTATGTAGACGAAATAAGCAGGCTTGAACCCCAGAAGTAATTGTTGTCGTCTATGATAAATATTTAAATTAAAGGTCAAGCGGACAGGTCAATGTTGTTTGCTCGTATACTGAATTTTTTTTATAAATTATTGTAATAAATATTAAGATTATGTCATGTTTGCTTCATAATAAATTCATATATATTGGCCCGGTTTAACTGGCTTGTCAATAATAAATGTGAAAATTATTTTGCTGTTTGTTATTTTATTTCTTACCAAAGATATCAGATTAAACCCATGACATGTGCATTGCATTTGCAGTTGAGTCGGAACTGAATGCCTTCTCAGAATAATCGGGTATGTACATTTGTATTGCAGTAGAATCTGGAGCACCTGATCTTTAATTCACCATGAAGTATAGTGACCAGGGTTGTTTATGATCTCAATACGGGTATGTTGATTTATGACACAAGCTGTAAGATTAAAACTGGTAGAATATGTAATTATGATATAAGCTGTTCTTACAATACGGAATTAGAAAATGATCCCAATATAGTTGGTATTTAAAGCATTGAGACCCTAAACATTGGCTTTATTGGAAAGGTCGTTTTTATATAGAGATGATCGCCAAAGTAGCTATATAACCCTACAATAAAAAGACCACCGGTTTATAAAATGCATATTCCTTAGACCCGTAGATGGTTCTTATGTTGTATTGACAATTTTTCTGTAAATTATCTTTAAATAGCACTGATAACTTTGCCACCTCAATTATCGCCACATTTGAACTGAAAATCCTTTCTTCTACTTTTTTTCTTTATAAGTCTTCCATAATTTATCGCCAAACCTCTTTTAACACCAAGACTTGTATGAATAAATGATGGCAATGAATTGAGGCTGTATTGTATTTCTGAATGGCCGTTTTATGGATTCCGTAGGTACGTACGCAAGCACTGGATCCAGAGTATTTACTACTGACCACATCTTATCTATACGGTGTGTATTTTATGATCGTAACTCTGTTTTCATCTTCTGAAGAATTTTGTTAATGTTGTGTATCGTTGATGCAAATACCATCACGTGTGTTTTAAAAAAGTCTTCTCTTACTTTTAATACTGGGATTGTTTGATTAAGTGACCACCTGTAGGGTTACATATAACCGATGGGCATGACTAAGGTCGTTAAAATTTAAAATCTTGTGGAGTTGACAAATGCTGTCAAGATTCTTTTATCGGTATCGAGCCGACTATTTTTTGTGGGGGGGGGTAGTAGAGGAAACCAGAGTGGCCGCAGAAAATTACAGACTTAAATTAAAATCTTGTGAATATCGCTATCAATTAAACTACTGTAATGATACAACTTAGTTTTACCCACAATATCCTTAAATTATCACAATTATTACTTAAGATTTCCTTAACTTAAATCTGGCAAATTTGATACTGCAATAATTTTGTTAATTTTTAAGATATTCATAATTTTAAGGTGTCATTTAGAAAGATCTCTTTAAGCTTATTGCGTCTGCCATGTGTTGATTTTGAATTTTTGTTAAGATAATGCGTTCAAAATCAGCACATGACAACTGTGATGATTTTGAATGCATTATTTGAAAAAAATTCGAAATCAGCACATCACTCATCTATATTTCAACTTTTTGATTTTTTTTTTTTTAAATTTGTATCAAAAAAGTTTTACAAATTTTGCTAGATTTAAGTTAAGGAAAATCTTGAGTTAAGGAATGATTGTGAAATCAGGGGTCAGCATACAAAAGAACTAAGAGTATTTACTACTGACCATATACTTATTTATATCTTATCTATACGGTGTGTATTTTATGATCGTCACTCTGTTTCAACTTCTGAAATATTCTGTTTATGTTGTGTATTGTTGATGCAAATACCATCACGAACTCTTTTCTTACTTTTAATACTGGGATTGTTTGATTAAGTGACCACCTGTAGGGCTATATATAACCGATGGGCATGACTAAGTCCGTTAAAATTTAAAATCTTGTGAAATGGAGTGGACAAATGTTGTCTAGATTCTTTTATTTGTAACGAGGCGACCAGTTGTTCAGGGATGGTGGAAGAAACCAAAGTGTCCGCAGAAAGTCACAGACTTAAATAAAAATCTTGTGAATATCGTCATTAATTTATTTATGTTGTAAAGCCTATCCTAAAATAACTGAAGAGGCCCAATCGTTTTAATCGCCGATATATAAAATACAGTAAAACCTCGTTATGATAGCAAAATCTCGTTATGATCCACCTCAGTAACTTTGTCACTTAGGTGATTGTCACGGTATTTTAACTGCAAAAATACATTTCTTCTATGTTTTTCTTTATGCCTTTTATCATTTATCACCAAAACCCCTTTATCATAACTGAATCAAGGTTTTACTGTATATGTTTCATACAAAGCGTACTTCTTATTGATAAAGTTATAAATATACAAAGTTTTTTATTATTAATTTTAAAAAATGTTGGCAAATATTTCAACTTCAATACTGGTGAAATCAATTTAACCTTAAACAGGGAACCTATCTATGGTCTATTGCATATATTAACAGTCAGTATATATTATACCTTTGCAAATCTAATATTGCTAATTTCCGGGGCAAAATTATGGAAATCAAAATACTTTTAAGATGTTGAAAGGACCAAAATTTATTTTACCAAATCTACTTAAGGCAATACTTTAACGAGCTTATGTTTTTGAAGAATTTATTATTCTAAATACAATCATGACTCAAATAAAATGTAAAAACGAATTTTAGGAGTTCAATCAGAATATGAAAGGAGACTTTAAATACTGTATTTCATGTGTATTTCTGGTTAAATCTGACCCAAGATACGAGTAATCTTTTTTTATATTTCCTCCAAAAACGAATCTTACGTCAAATATCCTGATATAACTTGTAGCTTTTTATTTATTTTGAATCTCTATTTTCTGTAAACACAGTACAGGCTTGTCGAAAGTGTAACACTAAGCTAACTAATTAGTGCGGAATCGGCAGTTGATTCCGACTCACATTAGCTATATGTCGACAGTAAGTGCAATCCATATACAGTCAAACTTGTCTATAAAGGCTAACCAAGGGAATCAGTAAAAGTGACGTTTATTGGCAGGTGGCCTTATATACAGGATCAAATAATATGAATAAAGATCAATTTGTATACCATATTACTTTATTAGCAGGTGGTCCTTATATAGAGGTGGCCTTAAAGGCAGGTTGGACTGTATATACACATTTTTTCGGTTGCTAGCTATCTATACCTCAGCCACTCGATAGCCAGGCTTCGACTCCTTTCCGTTAGCTCAGTGTTAAACTTTTGACAGGCCCGTACTGTATCCATGCCACAGCCACTCGGCAGCTTTTCGTTAAATCGGTGTTAAACTTTCGACAGGTCGGTACCGTAGACATGTATCTAAATTCTATTTAACATTGATATCTTCAAAGAGGATTATTCATATATGAAACATATTTACGTTAGATATCTAAATCAGGGTGTCATTCTGAATGTTTTATACCAGTTTTCCATTATTTTTATCAAGATTACCGGTAGTAGAAGATTTGGAATTGGTCCCACGTGTTGGCGTTGATACTGATGACTCACTTTTTAATACGTCTTTATATACCAGATAGTACTTGATCTGTTAAAGTAGTAAATTACTTTTTCATATTACGCTAAATTTGTTTCCATCACAACAAACAATCCTCATTAAATATTATCAGTTCTGGTTTGTTTTTACAAAGTCCTATTCGTTAAACCTCGTTCTGCTTCGTTAGTTTTTAATGGCCAGAAACATCGTGTTTAGTTATTTCTCCGGGCCAAAAACCGTGTGTATAGTTATTTCTCTTGGCAGTTTGCTGAAGGTTGCAATACATTTTAATGTCAGTCATGACGCTCATTAAGAACAAGAGTGTATTGACCATTTGTTACTATTTACATCTACCGACAAGCAACACGCATATATAATACCCAAAAGTAAAAAACACACCTTTCTATGTCCTAATGACAAACCCAAAAGTCAAACACAAACATACCGGTGTATGTTTCGATCACCAACCCAAAAGTCAAACCAAACATATCGGTCCATCCGGGCTTACTTCCTCAGTTCACGTTTTCAACTTAATTTCCAAGTTTCAAAGTTTGTACTTTGCTTTGGGATTGTGATTCGTACATGAACAAACTTGGTATAATGCCCTTGTCAGCAGTTAAGTGAGAGTGTGACTGAATTCTCAGCGTCTTGGAAACGAGATACACAACCCCAAAGCATAGAAAAAACACTGAAAACTGGAAAATTAGATTAAATACATGAACTTCCACCAGAGAAGTGAGTCCGGGTGCCCCGGAAGGGTAAGAATCTTTTGTTTAGCTAGCTACACCCGCCACGTGTGTAATCAAAATTAAGTATTAAAACAATATGGAACTATGGGAAAAATATATCCAGGTTATTTTTGGATACAGAGGCATTATATCCTCAACAATATTGCAGTGGGATAAAGGATTGATTAGAGCAAAATTTACCTGTATGTGTTATGTGAATAATCTAAAGTTATCGATACATTAAATTAATCCACAACATAAGTTTATTCGAGTTTTTGGCGTGGTCAAATTTATATCATCAAACTAATGCAATACGAAGTTTGTATACATACACCTGAAAAATATTCCGAAAATAAATATGAAAAACAAGGTGTAAGTTTCGCTAAAAGATAATAAAAATGTTAAAGAAATAACGTCAATCTATGGCAGCAATGAGCATTGATAAGGGGTAAATCTTGTGGAATTTGAAAATATAACCCCACAGCTTAACGGGGACTGTATATCAGAAGAAATAGGATCTTCCTTCCGGCGTCATTTGGACTATAAAATGTTTTCTAGTGGAACATGAGAAGAGGATGTTCCTAAACACAGCAGTTTGGTAAGATTAACAGCTTAATTTCCTGATCTTATCAAAATTATTTAACACCGTGATAACTAAATCTATCTACACACCTTAAACCTTCAAAGAGTTGGTTTTTATCTCAACTCAGTTTTTTCCCGTTTAACCAAGATCCCGTTTATCCAAACTTAACTTTTCTATCTTTAAAAATTTTAAAACTATCTATTTGTCATATACCCTTTTTTGAAGAAAAAATTATCATTACATACATTTAGGTGGTATATGACATATTTATTTATGTTTTATTTAATAATTAAAAACAAACACACTAATTCATGTCCAAATCACAACCCTTAAGCAAAGTAAATACTTTAAAACTAGCAAGTTAGGTGAAACGCGTGAATTTATCAAGGAAGTGAGGCCGGGTGCTTCAGATGGATACATACATTCTGTTTAGAAATTTTTCATTTATTTTATTTGTCCTCTTTTTATTCAGTTTTATATTTCGGTTTTGTTATAAACATCTAACAAAAAAGTTTTTCGTGTTTTTTCTTCAGCTAATATTACCTTAAAACACGTACAATATATCTTTCTTGTTTTGATGTTCGGATTCGTTTTCTCAATTTACATGTTTTTCCGACTGTTTTGATAAAAAAATCTACAAGTATCTCTATAGTTGTTTATTAACTTCATTTGCCCTATTTCAGTCATTTTCCTCATCATTGCTTCCCATTTATCATCTTTCAATACTTTCAGTACTTTGATTTTATCCCTGATGCATTGTCTTTGTCCTGTCCCATTACTTCTCATTAGATCTTCTTTCAGTTCTTTACTTTACCTTCCTTCTTTATCCTACTGTCATATATACACATGATTTCATTTTAGAAAAATAAATAAAAGTCATACGCACACACCCATCTAGACCAAAATAAACTTTTAATCATTTGATTTTGTCTTTGTAAAATTTGTTTTTATTTTGTATCTTTGCTCTATACTATATCATATCACCGACTGCCTACTACTGGCATTTCTCTCGTCTCCTCTTTGTTTCCCTTTGATCTTACCGCGCTTTTCTTTTTATCTATATATAAAATTATACCCAAATCTTTTATTTTATCATTTAATTTTATTTTTGACATAATTTTTATCTCGCACTGTATTATAGTTTATTGTTTTTTCTCTGTGCTCTTTCCTACAATGGCATTTCCCCCAATGAATTATAAATATATATTATAAAACCGCATTGTTCAAAATCTTTACGTCGTAATACTCAAAACATTCAAGTTGCATGTTGTTGTTTTTGATTTATTTTTCTCTCCTCGCTATCATGTTTATTTTTATTATTATTATTTTTGTTGATGTTAGATCTCTACCTAATATAATTCAACTTGATTTTTTTGTGGACTGATCTGCCCTCTATATCATCAAGTTTTACATCCATCTAAACTACAAACAAAATTAAAAAAATTGTATATTCAGTTTTATTTACAGAGATACTTTATTTCATGTAGTTTTCTTCCACTTTTTTTTTAATTTTCAACTTGATAAATTTAAAACAAACATACCAATCCATGTCCAAACCTCAATCCCAAAGTAAGGTAAGGTAAGCACCGCATGTTTAGCTAGCTACACAAACCACGTGTGTAATTAAAATTGGGAATGAAAACAACATGGAACTATGGGACTTCAAATATAATTTTGGATACAGAGACAGCATATTCATCGACGGCCATAAAACTTTTTTTGGGGGGGGGGGGGGCTTGATAAGCCAATTGCAAGGCTTGCGTCAAAAAATCATTTGCAAGCAGCTTGCATAGGTATAAGAAATCGTTTATTTGCCCGTTTAACCATCGATCAAACTAACGGTAATCACACAGATTTAAAAAAAATTTTTTTTACTATTTAACTGGATTGCTTTCGTAGTTTTTCAAAATATTTATTAGAATTGATGTTATCGGAAGCCATAATCTGAGGATTATGTAATCAACCCACGTTTCTGATCAACATTATAGAAACCATATGTTATAACTTCAGGTTAAAAACTGATTAAAAGATTTGAACATGCGAAAATCATTTAAAAATCTCCATAAAAGTCACATAAAGTAAGCAATTAGCGGTTTTAATGAACTTTGGGTTTGTTTTCATACATAATTGTTTGTATGTGGTTATGATACAGAACTGTAAGTGATGTTGGAGTGTTGTTTTCGTACATGATTGTGTGCGTTTACCAATCCATGTCCAAACCACAATCCCAAAGAAAAGTAAAAACTTTGAAGGGAAGTGAGGCTGGGTGCCCCGGAAAAGTATGCACCTGCTAGCTACACACCAAGTGTTTAATCAAAACTGGGAATGAAAGGAACATGGAATTATTGGATGTCAAATATATCCAGTATAATTTGAAAACAGAGACATCATACTAAAAAGCAAAATTTTGATGACAGCCATAACACTTTTGGGGGCTTTGATAAACCTAGGCTTACAATATTCTTGCGTCAATGATTCATTTGCAAGCAACTTGCATCGTTGTGAGAAAATCGTTTATTTGCCCGTTAAGCATCGATCAAACTAACGGTTATCACAGATTATTTTTTTAATTTTTTTTTACTATTTAACTCGATTGCTATCGTAGTTTTTCAAAATATTTATTAGAATTGATGTTATCGGAAGCCATAATCTGGGGATTATTTAATCAACCCACGTTTCTGATCAACTTTATAGAAACCATATGCCATAACTTCAGGTTAAAAACTGATTAAAAGATTTGAACATGCAAAAATCATTTAAAAATCTCCATAAAAGTCACATAAAGTAAGCAATTAGCGGCTTTAATGAACTTTGGGTTTGTTTTCATACATAATTGTTTGTATGTGGTTATGATACAGAACTGTAAGTGATGTTGGAGTGTTGTTTTCGTACATGATTGTGTGCGTTTACCAATCCATGTCCAAACCACAATCCCAAAGAAAAGTGAACACTTTGAAGGGAAGTGAGGCTGGGTGCCCCGGAAAAGTATGCACCTGCTGTTTAACTAGCTACACACCACATGTGTAATTAAAATTGAGAATGAAAGGAACATGGAATTGTTGGACGTCAAATTGGGAATAAAAGGAACCTGGAACTATTGGACGTCAAATATATCCAGGGTAATATTGGATACAAAGACATCATACTTATCAACAATATTGTAATGACGGTCATGAAACTTTCTGAGGGCTTGATAAGCATAGGCTTACAATATCCTTCCGTCAATAATTTATTTGGAAACAACTTGCATCGTTGTAAAAAAAAAAACGTTTATTTGCCCGTTAAGCATCAATCAAACTAACGGTTATCACACAGATTTTTTAATTTTTTTTACTATTTAACTGGATTGCTATCGTAGTTTTTCAAAATATTTATTAGAATTGATGTTATCGGAAGCCATAATCTGAGGATTATGTAATCAACCCACGTTTCTGATCAACCTTATAGAAACCATATGTTATAACCTCTGGTTAAAAACTGATTAAAAGATTTGAACATGCGAAAATCATTTAAAAATCTCTACAAAAGTCACATAAAGTAAGCAATTAGCGGTTTTAATGACGTTGAAGTTTGTTTTCATACACGATTGTGTAAGTATGTTATAATACAGAGCTATACGTAATATTGGAGTGTTGTTTGTATACATGTATGTTATAATACAGAGCTATACGCAAACTTGGAGTGTTGTTTTCGTACATGTGGATATTGTACAGAGCTATACCTAATATTGGAGTGTTGTTTTCGTACATGCGGCTGAGATTAATCCCGTTATGTAACTTTGTTAACATATGGCGTTATCTGGAAAAGTCCATCAATACCAAAACAAAGCACGAATCGACGCACACTTAAATGATAAACTTTTAGTTCATTACTTAAACTTCAAAGAGCTGAATGAACACAATGCTTATAACATAAAAAATACTATAAAAACCAAATAAAATAAAACCCTGTTTAATATTATCCTTGAAACATATTGAAAATTATTGTGGTATACATATGCATATTGAAATTTTCAAGTGATTTCAAAGCACGTTAGTTTTGTCAGATTATGGGGCTGTTTAAGTTAACAAATAAAAATGACATACTCCATGTAGTTGTTGTTTGTTTGTTTGTTTTTTAAATACAATGTACTAAATAATATAAAATTTTAAAGAAAAAAGCACAAGACACAATTGAAATGCTGTTGTTTTGCATGTTGGTGTATTTTTGGAGATAATCCTTCAATGCTCCCTATATTAACATGCTGCTGCTGATGATGATGATGATGACGATGACGATGCGTCTCATATTGTTATTATTGTTTCTGATAGTACAAAATGTATTGTTTTGTATTGTAATACATGTATGTGCTGCAACAAATATGTTGTTGTCCCAGCTGATAAGGCTTCCAACAACATTATTCTCGTTTGTAAGAGATTCTACATTGAATGTCTTATTGAGGCGCTTGGTTTAGATAGTATATCAAATAACCCTGCATATACTAGAACTAATTTTACCAAAGATGAAGTTCTTTCCAACCATAGGGGAGTTCTCGAGTCTTTCGGTATCAATCTTAAGGAGTAAGATCTTGATCTCCCTTACTTGTATTGGATTCCTAAACTCCATAAAAATCCATACAAGGAAAGATATATAACAGGCTCATCTAAATGTACTACTAAATCATTATCGGTAACTCTAACACAAATTTTTGACAATCGTCAAAGATGGTCTTCAGTCTTATTAAGAAACAGTATATTCTACATCTGGAATCAACCAAATGTGGATTCTCAAAAATTCTAAAGAATTACTTGAACATTTTGCTTCTAATACTTTATCTCATGTAACAAGTATAAAAAAATGATTTTTCTACACTATACACCACTATCCCTCATTCTAAATTGAAAGAACGTCTTAAAGAAATTATTCACTTGTCTTTCTTTTACAAAAAACGATAAGCCAGGATACAAATATCTGGTGCTGAACAGGGGGGATTCTGGTTATTTTGTCAAGCATCATACATTCCAAACAAAAATATACTGAATATACCACCAACAAAATGTTGGAGTTTTTGATAGATAACATATTTGTTGTGTTTGGTAATATAGTTTTTTAGCAAACAATCGGTATACCTTTGGGTACAAACTGTGCACCATTGCTTGCTGATTTGTTTCTTTATTCTTATGAAGCAGAATTTATGCAGAACCTTGTTAAATCCGGAGAGAAGACTTGTCGCCAAATCATATAACTCAACATACAGATATATAGATGACGTTCTGTCTCGTAACAATCCTAAATTTGGAGACTATGTAAATGTCATCTATCCTTGTGAGCTTGAAATAAAAGACACGACTGATTCCTCAAGTTCTGCTTCATATTTAAACTTATACCTGAATCATGACGCACACGAAAGGCTACATTTGAAACTTTATGACAAACGTGATGACTTCAATTTTTCTATTGTCAACTTTCTTTTTTTATGCAGCAATATACCTGCTTCTCCTGCTTATGGTGTATTTGTTTCCAAATTAATACGCTATGGTAGAGCTTGTTCCCACTACGGGGACTTTGTACAACGAAGTAAGCTGCTTGCAAATAAATTGTTGACTCAGGGATATTGCAAGCCTAGGCTTATCAAGGCCCTAAAAAGTTTGATGGCCGCCATCACAGTATTGTTAATAAGTTTGATGTCTGTGTGTCCAGGATTGCCCTGAATATATATAGTTGTCATGTGCTGTTTTTGAATGGATTATTTTAATAGAAATTAAAAAACAACACATGACAACACAGTTAGTTACCTGTGGAAACTCAATTAACCATGTTGACCACTGCGGTAGCTCAGTCGGAAGAGTGCTCGCTCCGTAAGTGAAAGGTTGTGGGTTCGAACCCCGGCCGAGTCTGACCCAAGACTTGAAAGGGGGTAGTGACTGTTCTTTCGCCAAGCACTCGGTATTACGAAATGAAAGTCACGGTTCTTTCGGATGGGAACTTAAAATAAACGAGGTCCCGTGTCACGGTGGGCTTGGCACGTTAAAGAACCCTGCTGTATAATGCCATCAGCGCAACGCACAGGCAAAATGTCTGCATCTTCGCCTATAGCTGGCGACGTCTCGATATAAGTGAAATTTTCTTGACTGGGACGTTAAACACCATTACTAACTCACTCACTCAATTAACCATGTTAGTTATAGACTTATCAAGACTTGTTCCAAGATAAAATGCTGATAGCGCTGGAGCATCTCTGATACACTAGTACTAAACGAGATGATAGATAAATCTAAGCATGGGATGAAGCTGGGATGGACATTTATAATTACTGAAGAATTTCTATAATGTGTTTGATGGACAAGGTGTTTACGCTCCCGTGATGTAGACATATATATGTACATTATATCTGATGGTCAGTTTAGTGTAAGGTCAATCGGCAACTACTAAGTAATGAAATGGTCAAGCTCTAAGGAAAAACGTTAAAAGTGTGAAATCGGTATCAATACATTGGAACCTGGATTGATTGATTGATTTGATTTATTTATTGATTGATTGATTGGGGTTTCACGTCCCAGTTCAGAATATTTAATTTATATCGAGACGTCATCAGCTATATTTGATATGGCAGAAATTTTGATCTTTTCAGTGCGTTCATGGCAATGTTCAAGGAGGGTTCTTTAACGTACCATTCCTGTCGTGAAACGCGTCGTCGGTTTTAAGGTCTCCTCTGAAGGACCCCGTGACTTTCATCTAAGTATTGACGTTTATTTTTTAGTCGTTCATCATTGTATGAAATGTTAAAGCAGACTATGGCAAATCATCCATAAACCACGAATTTTTTATATTGTGCAATCATGCAAGTGAGTGCAAATGGCTATTTTTAAAGAATACCAGATTGAACAGAAAACGTCGAATCAGAAATATCAATTGGCACCATTTGAGGAGTTTGCACTTTTTTGCCTTTCAAACTAACTTGGCATCAATTGCTTGCCAAAAGGTAATTTCAAATAGCAAGTTGCTTCAATCTGCTTTCACCGTGTTGCTGTGGGTAATGCATGTAGGCTAGCAATCCCTTCCGAATCATCTGTAATCAACCATCGTAACCTCTTCGTGTTTAGGTGCTGCATGTTTTAGTCCCTTTTTTGTCTGTTGATGTATGATGATGTTTTTCTTTCAATATAGCATTGATTCATATATTCGTACGATTCATTAAGAATTGACACGAATGGAGACTGCGTACACGGGGTAATTCCTGTCAATTATCTATGAATCGAATGAAATAAGAATCAATAGACATAATTAAACTTTGTTAACTGCAAATTAAATCACCAACGCTGGACCTATTTTTACTTTTTATTTCGCAATAAGTTAACATCGAACTGTGGGTAGCAATACAGGTCAATAACGGTGACGTCATTATTTTCATAAGCATTAAACCGAACAGAATTATCCAATCAAATCAAAATTAGAATTATCCTATCAAATCAAACTTTGAATTATCCAATCAAATCAAAATTAGAATTGTCCAATCAAAAATTAGTATTATCCAATCAAATCAAAATTAGAATTGTCCAATCGAATCAAAATCATAATGATTTAATCAATATTCACAAAACTTAATTATAACGGATTGACAACTTTAGAAGAATGGGTCAATGTATATATCTGTTTTTTTGGAACCCCCTTGCTTTATGTTTAACATGTATTGAAATAGTATATATTGATAAATCCCTTTTACTGCTGAGAAGATGTTTTTCTACCGATGGAAACTACCAAGTTAAACTATACACGATATAAAACCAGTAGAATATTTTCTGTGGATCAAATTTTTGAGGCGAAATTTTTATCGCAAATAGCGAGAGGTTATCAGGAAATACATAAATAGAAAATGAATTTAATGTCAAAAAATAAAAAAATGATAAATATATCATTGAGATTATAAGTCTGTTTGACGTAGTACTGATGTTGAGAACGAAGTACAGTACAAACCAGTCGAAAGTTTAACACTAACGAATCTGTGCTGAAACGGTAGCTCATCTCTGCCCCTCGTTAATTATATAGGCAGCTTTTCGGCATCTGCGATCTATCTCTTGACAGCTTTTCGGCCACTAGCTTTCCAAGTCTGTACCACTTGGCAGCCGAGGTTCGACTCGTTTCCGTTAGCACAGTATTAGACTTTCGGCAGGTCCGTATGGTAGGCATTTTGGAACATTTTAAGACGTTAGTACAAATCCTCCCATTTTGACATCTGCTGAGAGTATAGACAAATATAGCAATTGATGAAGTGGAGTTTTTTAAATCTTGATAAGATAACAACTTTTTCCCACTGAGATTATGACGATGATGCTGTTTATTCGTCACTCCTCGGGTCTGTGACCTAACATATGTTATCTCCGAAGAGTCATCCATCTGTTTGAGGTACTGGTTCCCTGACTACACTTAGGTGTTATTAAGTGTTACGTTGAATGGCTGTGTACCAACGATTATCACAGTTTCAAGATAAATCAAACACCATTTTGGCTCATCAACTCTGGTTAGAAGGACGTATGTTAGATTTCGGAATTTCGACTTTTCGATTCAAGGTAAGACCACAAGATAGTAGAATGCTCGTTAGCTAAATAAAAATAGACGTTTAATATACATATTAGCTAAGTCTTTGCCAGAAAAAATAATTAGTCTGGGTTTCATATTGGCAATTAATTGATAGACAGGCTTAAAACGATTTTCCACATTTTTGTTTCCTGTCTTAGTGTTTATTGTGATAAATAGAAAATCGTGTGTTATAAACAGATGTTATATTTCATTTAAATATTCAAAATCGTCGAATGTCGTTTTTAAAAATTATTTTAGTTTTTTAAAGTTTGCGCAGTTGTATTTGCCTGTGTCTTCTTCATTACTCCGTCATGTGGTGCTTTTTAAATCATAGATATGAAACATCATGTTATGTTTGTAATGTTTCGGAATGCGCCGTTTTGATAACATTTTAAAAACAGCACATAGTAACTGTAGGTGAAATTGATAGGGATGTTGAAAAAAATGAATTTTCAAAATTTCATTTTACAATTTGAAAAAGGAGAAATTATTTTAAAAGATACTTTTTATTGAACGCAACTTTTTATTCATACATGGTGTAATTACTGATAGAAAAAACTTTTATTTTTGGTGATCGATGACCTTGAAATGTTTGTCTAATCCAAAGAATGTGAAACCTGTATACCTCGTATGCAGTTAAAATAAGGGCGTTTATTTATTCATCTATTTAATTTTATTTATTTATTTATTTATTTATTTATTTTTATTTATTTATTTATTTATTTATTTATTTATTTATTTATTTATTTATTTATTTATTTTTCATTGATCGTATACATGCAATTTATTTAAATGATTTCAATGTAAATGTAAACAATAAGGGCTGTCGAAAGCCAAGTTAAACACCAAGCTAACGAAAAGTGCCAAATCGGTAATTTATCTCAGGTCCTCGTTGCCTAGTTACATTTTTGCGAGAACTGTTACCTATCGCTCGATAGCTTTCCGGCTAACTATCTATACCTTGGTCCTACGGCAGTCGGCCTTCGACTTCTATTCGTAAGCTCAATGTTAAACTTTCGACAAGTCTGCACTGTACATGTAATACTTTGTCCATTCAATAAATGTCAAAATTATTAAAATACTATTTTTAGGAAATTTGGTGTTCCAATAAATAATAATGTGCACTTTTTTTTATTTCGAACGTAAAATGACATTATTGTTTTATTTGAAATCGAACGTAAAATGACAATTTTTAATTTGAAATCTCCAAATATTTTTATACATTTCATACACGCTTAAGCGCATATATATGTTTATTTAAAAAAACATTCACATGTCTCTGCTTCCAGCTTTCATAAAAATTCCAAAAATGTGAGAGCCAACACGTGTTCGAATCCGCATTTTTTGCAATAATCTTATCAAATTCAGAAAAAATCTCCGGTTTTTGCTGATAATACAGTTTTAATGGATTAAAATATATTGCCTTCGTATCGCCTACATCCAATATACAACACATTTCTATCTAGATAATGAGAATAAACGAGAAATGTAAAGTTGGCACGGTTGTATATTTCTTGATACAAAACTTTTTTCATGATTTTCTTCTTAGATAAACATATTACGACCTGTTTATGAAAAGGCACCCTGCTTTGGAGAGGAACGGGCATTTCTAGGGTCCTCGATAAAAATACAAGTTTTGATACTAAACTTTTTTCATGTTAAATTTATAAAAGGGCTTTGCTTTCGAGGGGAACGGACATTCTAGGGTACTCAATAAAATGGCAATGGGGATGATGCGTTTCCGACAATTTTGTGTATTGGATACATTACGTTTTCGACTGTTAAGATTTTTACGTTTCCGACAAGAATAAACCGTTCTGGCAATTTTATCTTATTATTTCAGACAGGCCACGGATATTTCAAGGTCCTAACTATGCAGTTAATGATAACTTGCTCATATCATTTAAGTATGAATACCGCAGTTTTACATGTATGTTTGTGAGATAAGTTTTTTTCAACCATCGTGTTAATATTATAACTTATCCATAAAGTTGACATGGAAACAGTTCTGTATCTCAATAGCAAGATCCCGAAAGATGGCATAGAAAGCACCAATCCCTTAATGCTCCGTAGCTCGCCATTTGCAAGCTGTCTTGAGAGGCCACATGGAAAGCACCAAACCCATACAGCTTGAAACTTTTCATTTGCGAGCTCTCTGAAGATGGCATGGAAAGCACAAAACCTTTAACGCTTTGCAGCTCTTTATTTGCAAGCTTCCTGAAAAGGACATAAAAAGCACCAAACCCTTTCAACTCTGTAGCTCTTTATTTGCAAGGTCCCTAAAGAGGACATAGAAAAGCACCAAATCATTAAAGCTCTGTAGCTCTTCATTTGCAAGGTCCCTAAAGAGGCAAAGGGGAGCATCAGCTCCCTAAAATTCTGTCCGTCTTCATTGAAAGCTCTCTGATAAGGACACAGAAATCACCAAACTTAGGCTTTATTCATTTCCATCGTCTACCTACGTCTTGGAGGGGAGCAGTGTAACAACTCCTAATGAAGTCCGACGCCTAATGAAGTCCAGGCGTCGGACTTCATTAGGAGTTGTTACAGAGCAGTCTTTTGCTCCTCCCTCGCTATTGCATATAATTGTTCATTTACTCCAAATTGATTGTCATAGACTGGATATCCAATCAATGATCGCCGGTTCTTTTGATTGACACATTGACTCATACTTAGTTACCATCCACTTATTTATTCAGCTACTAGAGAATAACAAACATAATATTTTTACACTGTAGGTGCCATGATATAACTTGTGTAGTTTGATGTTGTGCGTTAGAATTACACGTTGTATGATCATGTTTGATGTTTACATTGCCCTTGCCTCATAAAAAATCACCTAATGATGGTATCGTAGTAAAAGTATCTGTTATGATTCCTTACTTTACTTCAAGGTAACATTCATCAATCACTAGGAAAATTACTGCCAATTTAAATCTCCGTGACGCCGATATCAAAATCTTTTACGTCGGCGTTTTGGTTGGTTTTTTGCTCACCATCAAAACTAGTCAATATTCAGCTGTTTCGAAAAACCAATTTTTTTAATTATTTTTTTAATTATTTATTAATATTTATTTATTTATTTATTTATTTTATTTTTATTTTTTTTTGAAATTTCAGATTTGTTGAAAACTTGATAAGATACACATGTATTAGTACAATTACAGTCAAACCTGTCTGTAAAGGCCACCTAAGGGAACCAGTAAGATTGGCCTCTATGGGGAGGTGGCCTTTTAATACAGGTTTAAATAATATGAATAAAAAACCATTGGGATACAACTCTACTGGCCTTTATAAGCAGATATTTCTAATATAGATGTGTCCTTTAAGGAAGGTTAGACTGTAAATAAATAAATAAATAATTAAAAAAAAATTAAAAAAAACTTTTGAAAATTGTTTGAATTCGTCGGTTTTATTGGATATGGGTTTTAGTCAGTCATTTTACAACCTTTATAAGATTTATTAAAAATCAATGCATACAATTCCAATATTTCTAAAATAGAACTGCACATCTATATCGAATATGTTTGATTTTTTAATAAAAGACCAAAAATCCATCTTATGATAAATTGCTGACACAGTAATTTCTTTCTTAGTTCTTATAAAAGCCAGGGAATTTCGTATTGGCATAGTTGCTCTATCTTATACACTTTTTTGCCTTCTGAAGTTAAATTAATCAACAAACATTGTAAGAGTACGCAGGTAACATGATTTATATACTGGAGTGACTTTCGATAATTTTACAAGGTTAACATTTTGTTGCTCTTAACTATTAGTTGAGGGCACGCGTGGGCTGATGATGAGTTTAGTTAATAGATTGTGTTTTTGTATTTAAGATAATTGCATGTTGTGTAATTGGTATATGGTCACATAGTGGCAAAATCGCTTCAGAACGATACGAAAAAAGTAATTAATCTTTAAAATTTGTTTGCTAACTCTTAAAATTCATATGTATGAGAGAGAGAGAGAGAGAGAGAGAGAGAGAGAGAGAGAGAGCACAAAGGTACACTGTTCTATGGTAACAATCTTACTGTCGGGGGAAAGAGAGAGTAAACATTCAGAACACCCTTGAATAGCAGAGTAATTGACGACTTTTACGCCTCAGTAAATATCCTTTAGATCCGTTCACTTATATGGAAGCCGGAGTGCCCAAAGAAAACCACCAAATTGCGACAAGCGAACTAACAAATTTTCTTTCTGAATATGTGGAGTGGGATTTGAACCTAGTCTTGAGCGGCACTGGGATCCATAAGCGCGTGCTTTAGGCCATTCGGTTGCCAAGGTCTCTTAGAACTTTGGAAAAAACCTATAAATAAACATATTTCTAAGCTTTCTTAACAAACGTCAAAAAAAACAGCAAAATTGATTTGGGGTATGATAGCCTTGTCTTAAATTTGAATATGTATAAATTGTCTGAAGCAACCATCTATTTTCACAAAATCATATTTATTTGATACGCTTTCTCGATCAAGGTGATGCATCACTGACGTCAGCGATTTAACAACCAATCATTAAAGAACATAATATGTTAGTACAGGGAAACTAAAATATATTAGATATTCACGAATCTATCTCTTTCGTATCATAGAGTGAGAAACTTAATAGGTTTATAAAACTTTATCTTGGAAAACAGATAACGTAGAATACCTAGAGATAAACTTAATTTGTAAAATATTCCCCGTTAATGAAGTGGATCAGTACGTGTCCATACACCATACCGGACGTGCAAATCTTCTTTGATCTAACACGGATACTTCAGTCCTGTAATTCTAACAGTTGTGCCGTGTCCCACGTGCATGGTCGTGTAAACTATGCTGTTTTGCATTCCTAAATCGTTAATTCAAAAATGCGTTTCTCTAATATTAATTAAGTCACCACGGGTTTAACAAAAATGCCTTAGCTGACTCATAGAAACAAAATGGAACAAAAAATAATTTAAATAAAAACAGATAATTAAAAAGGATAAAAAATGACGATAAATCCACTAGATTAATTTGGAGTTTTACATCAATGTTAAACTTATATTGAGGCACAACCAGGTATTTTAGGTGAAGGGCTTAAACAGATGCAATGCATTTTAACTGCATTAACAATATGATCCTGTTGCAAAAGAGGTATAACTTCATATGGCTATGATGATGATAATTGCTCAAATTGTGTCACGTGTCTTACAACTAGAAACAATGCATTAGTTGCAAATTATTCATTTTGATTTTTGGGGTTTGCTTTGAACATATTTGTGTTTGATTGTAGCTGTGTCGCAAAATGTGCCATATTTATCGAAAATATCATCCATAATACATGCCAAAAGAGGGAACTGCGTTCTTTTTAAAAATCCTAATGTATCGGTATTTGGATATGATGGTAAAATAGTGTCCAAAGATCTGATGAAACACCGTTGTCTGATCGCAAACGCATCAGTTTAATTAATGTTATTGCATATGTCTAGCATCTTATACCGCTTTAACCATGTGGGCTTTAATAAGAGGGAAGAACAAAAGTGATAAGTTGAAGCAGAGTAACATTAAAGAGAGTAAAGAGTAAATAAACTATAAGAAGAAAAACAATGTTTCTCCTCAAACATGACAACTGCCATTTTTTTAAAACGCAACGAAGGTAATAAAATTAAATTCGTGACTTTTAATGCTAAATTGTTAGATTTGTTATGAGATAAGAGTTGTAAACCATAATTACAAGTAGCTAAATACGTAATTCAGTAAAATACATATAATATGAGTATCTGTAAAACAAAAAGCGTGTTCTTGTAGCACTGGTTGTAAAAATGCTAAGCATTATCTAAAAACAATATTCATTATTTCTAATACCCATCTAAAGTAGAAGGTTTATAATCAATCAATGTACTTAACATGTATCTCTCTTGTATTAAATTTACCACTTCGGTAGCTCAGTTGGTAGAGTGCTCGCTCCGTAAGTGGGAGGTCGTGGGTTCGAACCCCGACCGGGTCTGACCCAAGACTTGAAAGTGGGTAGTGACTGTTCTTCCGCCAAGCACTCGGCATTACAAAATGAAAGTCACGGTTCCTTCGGATGGGAATTTAAAATAAACGAGGTCCCGTTTCACGGTGGGCTTGGCACGCTAAAGAACCCTGCTGTATAATGCCATCACCTTAACGCACATGCAAAATTTTCTGCACCTTCGCCTATAGCTCGCGACGTCTCGATATAAGTGAAATATTCTTGACTGGGACGTTAAACGCCATTACTCACTCACTCTTGTATTAAATTTGTTTAGTTTGTTAATAATTGCTCGTGAATATAGTCACTTAAACCACACTTGTACCATTCTGTCATTACTTCCAATGCCCGTCCAAAGTCGGTTTCTTACAATTATCATTGTTCTCAATATATACAAATGTATTTGTTGTTACAAATGTATAAATGGTTGCTTTGAACATGGCCAAGTACCTGTTTTTAAACTGCTGATTTCAATATATAATTCAATTCGGCTTTGTTTCAAGAATTATGATTGGTCAAATATTTTTGTATTACGTTTGCCTGAATGGATTGTCTCTAAGTGACGTCATTTTATTACGGGCGCCAATAAGAGACTTTTGTATTCCTACCCCATAACGTTTGCAAGGCTGTATTTTATTGTTGGTTTCAATTGTTGATTTTATTGTTTAAACATTTTACAAATTGAGTTATAAGAAATGCAAATAATTCTTCTTTTGTAATGGATTTCATTCAATTCTTTATTCACTGAGCCACATTGAGGTACGAATGTATGAAAAAATTGGACATTTTAC
The DNA here is from genome assembly GCA_021292105.1 of Anadara kagoshimensis. Classification (NCBI taxonomy): domain Eukaryota; kingdom Metazoa; phylum Mollusca; class Bivalvia; order Arcoida; family Arcidae; genus Anadara; species Anadara kagoshimensis. The sequence goes on from CM037865.1 coordinate 49,589,788, forward strand.
ACATTGCATAATGCTTTGCACGCATATTTCTATAGTATTTAATGAAGTGTGATGGAGTTGAGTTGAGTAATAGTGTTTAACGTCGCAGTCAAGAATATTACACTTATATTGAGACGTCGCCAGCTATAGGCGAAGGTGCAGAAACTTTACATGTGCGTTGTGCTGATGACATTATACAGCAGGGTTCTTTAGCGTGCCAAGCCCACCGTGATAAGGGACCTCGTTAATAATAAATTACCATCAGAAAGAACAGTCATTGCCCAGTTTCAAGTCTTTGGTCAGACCCAAACGGGAATAGAACCCACGACCTCTCACTCACGGAGCGAGCACTCTACCAATTGAGCTACCGCAGTTGTGATTCATTATGATGGCTTAAACGCTTACTCTTGTTCCAGGTCATCATGATCTTGTATACTATTTCATTCCTGGCAAAATATTCATGTAGATGTAATTAATAAAAAATAAATATCAAATTGATAACGCGCCTTGTCATTTTTAGGAGAAAGGTTACGTATTACATTGAATGTAATACGTAACCTTTCTCCTAAAAATGACAAGGCGCGTTATTTCTGTCTGCTCTTTACACAAATCTCCATCCAGGATCTGACCTAAGTCCCAGATAATCTCATAAAAATAATGATAAAATATACGTAATGATGCCAGTTACTTGTTCTATACCACCCACGTCTTAATTAACAACAGAAATAAATAGAAAAAATAAATATCTGGATTTTTTTTATTCATATAAAACAACTTGTTGCAGAAATCTTTGTATAAATGTTTTGTATTTTGTCCCAAAATCTGATTTGCGTTGTTTATTTCCGACAGCCACACCAAACACTGGTCCCGATTACACAATCATTTCTTAACTGAACTTTTTCTTATCTTAAAAGCAAATTTTGGTAATATTTTTATTTATTTATTTATTTAACTACTATTAAATATTTTTTGACAAAACTAAAAACTAAATAAAAATGTTTGGAGCTAGAAGAGATCTCCAAATTACATATTAAACTAGTTTTACTACCCACGTCTACAAAAAATATATCTGGATTTATTTCTTATTCATATTAAACAACTTCTTTAGACTTCTGCAGAAATCTTTGTATGAATGTTTTGTACTTTGTCCCAAAATTCGATTTATGTTGTTTGTATTAACGCACTAAATATGCATTTAATAGTTGGTCCAGAAAACTTCTGGTCCCGATTACACAAACATTTCTTAACTAAGACTTTTTTAACTTAAAAGCAAATGTTGGTATTTATTTATTTATTTATTTATTTATTTAACTACTAATAATAATGTTTGAAGCTAGAAGAGATCTCCAAAATACATGTTACACCAGTTTTAGTTTTACATCACTAGACGGTCGTTTCGGAATATAATTCCTCATGATGCCTTAAATTCCTGAATATCTTAAAAATTAACAAACTTAATAAGATTTGAAATTTTGTCATATTTAAGTTTACGAAATTTTTTTGTTAATGAATGATTGTAAAACTAGGGCCTGTTTTAACCAAAAGTATCATGGATTTCCACAGTTTTGGCCCGAGCGCTACTGATGAGGAATTTCATTCCAAAGCTGCAAAATTAAAACAGTTTTGTAATAATTACATGGACCACCATGGAAAAAAAATCTAATTTCAGTAACATCTTCAAGTAATACACATATCGTGTATCAATAAAACCAACAATAACCGGCACAAGACCGGAATCATCTTTACTGATCTCGTGGTATAAGGAATTACAGAGTTCTATTTATAGACACATGTTGCACGTTCTAATGGCCGCGCGCGTGCTTCTCTCGTGTAGTGACAAGTACATTAGTTACTGACTCACAGTATTGATGTTTATTACCTCTGTGTCTGTAAGAGTGTATTGTTAACTCGAAAATAGTCAGGATTATAAACAGACTGATTAACTTAACAATACTTTATTATTAGCAGAAATATTGGATTGTATATATTCCCTTTATTCAACGTAAGTATTATTGCATAAATGCTTTTAGTTGCATAATCATTGTCCATTTTTCATGGGAAAGCCAGTGTCATTTATTAACTTCAAAAGAATGGTTTCGTTGTTACCTTGAGGTAAATTCATCTGTTATCATTATCAGTGGATGTGTATTGCCTAAGACAGAATTGGTTTTCTCTATTGACTTAATAACGTTTATAAAAAGATTTATCGTGGAAACGACTGAGCATGTCGCCCCCTGACCGACGCCAGGAGTTTGTGCCAAGAATTGCTATCATATCATTCAGATACTTAAAAACTCTCAAATGATATAGAAATGAGTAATTAATGGAAAATATTTTATTTTTGTATAACTTTTTATCTATTTTTATTTCAAGCACCAGGCCCGAATAATTTCTTAATCAAGAAAGAGCAAAGTAATTAATGAAAAATATTTTATTTTTGTACAGCTTTTTATCCGTTTTCTTTTTAAGCATCGGTGTTTTTTCTTGAAAGGGCTCTTTCAATACCATGTCTCAATATAATCAAGGTACATGTAGATATATTAAAGGAAAACCTTGCTGAATAATTGATACAAATTATATAGAAAATTTAATGCTAAAGGGAAGACACAAGGAAAATAATAATAATAATAATAATAATAATAATAACAATAATAATCACCATCGTCACCATTTTATGCTGCTTTAATAAATGTAGCAAATGAGAGTATTCCAATCTATAACATATATTTAAGTAATAGAAATAAAAATTGGATATTATTTAGAAAACAAATGAATATTTAACCTTTAGTTTTAATATGGACAGATGAGAATTGTTATATCAATTTAAGGACAGCGGTTTGAAGAATTCTACGTATTCCACTTAATTTTCACATTTTCAAAGTTTTTACTTTGCTTTTGTGATTTGGACATGGACTGGCTTGGTTTTGGATTGTGATTTTGACATGGATTGACATGTTTTTGACTTTTGAGATTGTAATTTAGACATGGACTGGCTTGGTTTTGGATTGTGATATGGACATGGACTGGCTTGGTTTTGGATTGTGATTTGGACATGGATTGACATGTTTTTGACTTTTGAGATTGTAATTTAGACATGGACTGGCTTGGTTTTGGATTGTAATTTAGACATGGACTGGCTTGGTTTTGGATTGTGATTTGGACATGGACTGGCTTGGTTCTGGATTGTGATTTGGGCATGGACTGGCTTGGTTTTGGGTTGTGATTTGGGCATGGACTGTTATGTTTTGGCATTGTAATTTACACATGGACTGGAATGTTTTTATTTTTGACTGTTGAGATTGTGATTTGGACATGGACTGGTATATTTTGGGATCGTAATTTGTATATGGGCTAGTATTTTTTTGAATTTTGAGATTGTAATTTGGTCATGGATTGACATGTTTTGGGATTCTAATTTGAACATCGGCTGGTATCTATTGAGATTGTGATTATTTGGACATGGTTTGGTATGTTTTGGTATTGTGATTTGGACATGGACTGGTATGCTTGTGTTTGATTGGTAACCTTTCTCCTTTTAATTTCTCTCCCGATTTTTTTTTTGAGAATGAACGTTGTACTTGAACATACACGAGGAAGGGTAACTAGCCGTTAATATTAATCAACATACTGACAGGTGTAATTAGTAATACAAACAGCTTACTGACAGGTATATAAGTATTGTAGTACAATATGTGCTGCTTCATCAAATGTTATTGTTCAAAGGAGATTGATCGCAATTTCCAGTTACACCCTGTCTTCTCTCGTTTTCTAGAAAGTCCTTTGTAAAATAGTGTTACGTATGTCAGCGCTGATTTAAATTTTTATTAAAATAATACATTCAAATTCAGTGATTTGAATGCATTATTTTGATTTAAAAAAATTAAAATCAGCCCATGACAGATATTGACTTAGTGATTTTCTTTAAAACACTTTAAGCATTATGCTTTTTATTGAATCCGACATTTCTCCGAGGAGATGCCTTGATGAGCCAATATTCAAAAGTCATCAAGATTTAGTTATTTCTTGTACATATGGGATGAATATTAATTTTTACCTCTGACTTTCAAACAATATATATCTTATATGATTTATTTTAGTATGTTTAGAATTTTTTTTTTCGTCAAAACCTACCACATTATCATTTCAATTAAAGACCCTCTTATTCAGTTTAAACAATTTTTTACGCATTTATTATTTATTTAATATTCCACAATTTTTACCAGGGACTTACTATTTCAAACTTATTATATTTGTTGAAGGGCTGGGTGACGTTTTTAAAATAATTAGATTGTTAGATTATCCCTAATTCAAGGTGTGTGTGTGTGTGTGTGTGTGTGTGTGTGTGTGTGTGTGTGTTGTACGTATCATTCAAGGACTTTGGTGGTGGTTTCTTTAACTTGATAATTGACCTGTTACATGAATCAATGTATCATTCAAGGACTTTTTGGGGGTTTTTAAAATAGAATGTTGACCTGTTACGGCTTTGGTATATTTTTTTTCTATTTACGTATTTACTGTATTAGATATTTAGGAAATTAATAAGTTCATTGTCTGTCAGATTCAGAACAGCTTCTGTTGATTTTATCAATATAATTGCCAATTACGTATCTGTTACTTAACCTTGGGAGATACTGAACCAATATTCATCTATATCAATCAAAACTGCTAGAAATTTGGCAACTATAAATACACCCAAATCTCTGTCTTCATCATGACAGGCATCTGTGTTGTTTCATACTTCTTGCAATGGTTATTGTTCGTTATTACCTTACCTTAATATAAACCTTAATACTCTCCTCGCCAGAAGGCGCAAAGGGCCGCAACGCTATCCTTCCATTTTTGCTTGTCTTTCGCTGCTGTTTTGGCTGTCCTCCAGCTTGTCCATCCGGCGGCGTTTCTTTCTTTTTCCGTTGTTCTCCTCCGTGTGGACTTCTCCATGTGGACTAAGGTCTTCCCCTTTTTTTCCCTCTAGTTGCCACCCTAGTTCGGTATTTTCTAGACTTTTTCACAGAAATTGTTGTTGGCGGAGTTGAACTATCCAAAGGTGCTTAAAATACATAAGCAAAAACAACTCTGCAAAAATGGTGCATTTGACACATATATAATAACGAAAACTTTGGCAACGTTACATAAGCTATTCCATTCGACAAAGAGTGTCTTAAGCATCAGTCTGTACGGCCGAATTTCGCCAATATTGCTTGGTTTTCTTATTTCCTTTATTTGTTGTTAAAAGTTTAAATTTTGGCTTCTTTTGGTTTTTGTCAAATATTAATCCATTAGTTGCATGTTTCTATATTTTAACGACATGTTGATGAGAATTTGGCATACGCGATTTTAAGCGTAAATAATAATTTGGATAAAATCATTTGAACATGAATGAGCGTAAATCTCATAGATAACCCTATGCACTATGATCTATTAAATTTGGCGATGGATTTAAATTAGCGCTCTTGTATTATGGCGAAAATCGCAAAAATGTACACAATAAAATTATAAATTTAGAAATTTGCGCAAATTAATATCTTGATAAAATGACATAAACTTGATTTAGCGTAAAAATCGGACAATTTACGCACTGTGACCGTATTTAATTGGCGAGGATTAAAATTAGCATTATTGAATCATCGCAAAATTCGCTAAAATTACTACTCGCTAAAATTATACGTTTAGAAATTTGTGCGAATATATTTTGGGTATAATAACAAGAAATTTAAAGAAATTTATTTCTCATTTCATCAGATATAATCTTGTTGAGACTTAAGGCCACGCCTAGAATGTATGATTGTTCGGAAACGTAGCGTTCTATTTTAGTGCAAAAGGTGTTTGTTTCCATCACTACTGTCTGTATATTAAATAATGAAATCATTTGTGTTATTTTTACTTCGACAACAATGTCTGTGTATTTTTGCTGTATTTCCTTGGCAACAGTTGCCATGTAACCTAGTGTCGTTCGATAGTTTTAGTAGATTTTGGGTGCGATATAGGGAGTCAGCAGGTAGCTTAATATAACATGCAGTTCATTCACTCAGATGTCATAACAATTTAGTACAAATATCTCAAGTTAAAGAACGGTACACAGCTTGAAGCAGTTGATTATCAAATACTAATCTTTTTGATGTTTGTGATGATGAGTAAAAGAAACACGATGTATCATCAGTTACTATACCCAAATGCATATTAAGTCTGTTACATATACAACCTGTGTACAACTTACATGTACATAAATATCAGTTTATTTACTTACAGATGGACTTATCATCAATTCTACATTAGTATAACTATTTATATACTCTTAACTTTATAAATTCTGTAGTTCTCTGATCACAGAGAAGAAAGAAAGGGAGAGATATTTCCAAATCAGACGATCATTGAGAGAAGGTGTGCGACAGTTGTTGTTGTTGCTGGGTTCTCTGATCACACACACACACACACACACAGACAGTGATCCTAAGAGAGAAGGTTGTACTATGGTTGTTGTTGCTGCTAGTGTTATTGCAAAGTACATGCTATTTAGGTAAAATTAGCTATTTTTTTAATTTGTTCTCTGGTTCAGAGAGCATTGCCAAAATATACGATAGAAAAGGCTAAGTAATGTGATATTGAATAAAAACATTGTAATACGAGTACTAATGTAATGATGGATGCATCATTACAAATAAGGCGCCCAAACGAATAAAAATCAAACCCTGTATTCAAAACAATATTAGAACTTGTACTTTTGTGCTTTTTTCCATTTCCATGGCAACGCTGAAAATTTTAAACCTTTAAATAAGTTCTACACACAATAGAAAAACTTGAGAAATTTTAAACTTGTAATATTTTTTTCATTTTAAGATTTAATTTAATATAGAGAAGTAGTACATGAATCCAATTGGTTGAAATTCAAACAATAGGCAAAGTTGATTGACATCACTATACCCAATATCACAACCATTGTTTGATGAGCTAATGATGTGTGATTTTAAATAATCCAGGCATTACCCATATAATGTCATACTGATAACTAAATGCAGCTACCTCGAATTGAATAATAAATCATGCCCAGGGACAAATGACCATTAGTAATGCTTATAAAAAGATTTAGCTTAAAAGCTTTTAGACATGGATCAGTGATTACTTAAGTATCCTTGACAATGAAAATCATGTTTATTGTTTTAATTCTTAAACAAAATGATAGCAACCAGCCCATGAAGAAAACTGTAGTTTGAGGGTGGGGATCTCAAAGTTAGTACCTAGACCTACCTGTCCCCAACCTCTATGGAATGTCCATATGGGTTTACTTAGTATCAATCTATTCAACTTTCATAAAGAATAAGAAAATATATATGTTAAGGGTGGGATCTCAACTGATCAAAAGTTAGTACCTAGCCCCGCCTGTCCCTGCCCTCTTCTGGAAAACGCCATGGGCATTTCTTCAGTATCACTCTATTCAACTTTTAAAACAGAACCGAAAAATATATAGTTCAGGGTGGGATATCAACCATTTAAAAGTTAGAACCAACCCCGCGTCCCCACCCTCCATCAGGAATGACCCAATGGGATTTTCTTTAGATCACTCTATTCAACTTTTTATGTAGAACCAGAAAATATATAGTTTATGGATGGGGATCTCGACCGTTTAAAAGTTAGCACACTGCCCCGCCCATCCCCACCCCTCCCTGATACCGCAGGGAAAATCTACTGATATAGACTTGTGCATCTTGAGATACTGATCATGAATATATATGGTTTTATAGTACAAAATAAAGTATAGATGGCAAAATTGATCATTATTGTTTTTAAGACCCCGCCCTCCTGCCCCTCCCCTAATGACCCCATGGGCATTTTACCTCGGCCTCCAGGGAAGGAGATGGGGATCAACCTTCATGTGAAGTTTGGTTAAGATTGGACCAACGGTCTTCGAGAAATTGGTTGGACAAGTTCATGGCCGGAAGAAGAAGAAGAAGAGGAAGAATAATAACAATAATAATAATAATAATAAGAAGAAACGGTGCAAAAACAATAAGTCGCCAAACTTTGTTTGGGCGCCTTAATTAACTACATGTCACTGTCTGGCTGTCCCTATAATGAATTTGAGAGCGAATTATTTGTCAATATTTCTTGATCTTTATATTTCAAATTCAGTAATGTGATTTGTCCTTCTTCATTTTGCCATTATCCTGTATTGTGCTATGTTATTATTTGCGTTGGCTATAATCAGCTACATGCACACAATTTTCAGTTAAAATGCCCTTCTTCTATTATAAATACTGGTATCTGATTATGAAGGTGTAGCAAGCCCAAAAGTCCAAGTTGGTTATTCAAGCGGAATATTAGTAACCATGGATAAAATAAAACGTCTTACAGGTTCTGAGTTAAGATGCTCTTTAGAAGCAGTCAGATATCTGCTCATCTATTATATAATTATATGTACCTTTAGAAGCAGTCAGATATCTGCTCATCTATTATATAATTATATGTACCTATTTATATGAATCATAACGTATAACACAGCACGATAGACACATTATCAATACTTAATATCAAACGCTTAGCTTTCCAACATCCATGATTTCCGGTCCCATGCCCTTTCATACAAAACAGTAAAACGAGCCATTTAACGTTAATGGATTCAAATGCAATGTCTGCATATTATATATGTTTTGGTTATTGAAGATTTAAAAAAAAGTTATAACCTAACTTAATCTTTATTTTTGAAATTGCATTAAGTTGTAAAAACAAAACTACCATGCTCCCGGATGAAGTGTGGGAGATAGTGTGCTGTGTTATAACTCTAAATGAAGTCCAACGCCTAATGAACACCGAGCTCCATTTTGCGTCGATAATTTCGATATCTAATGATTTCTAGACTTCATTAGACGTTGACGTCATTAGGAGTCACAGGGGTACCAAAACTTGTGGAAAAAAATAAGTGCTTTTAAATCTTGAAATCAAAATTATGTTACATGTGTTATTTCGTGTGCATTCCAAGTTTAAGGACAGCTTGTCAACAAACAGTGCAGATCGTTGCAGGTAGAACATTTTAATTGCTGACCAATTTTAAAATGTTTCTATGATATTCAATCAAAATCATTTCTTGATTTATATTTTCTCTATTTTTAGATTCCATCCAAATTCTAAAGAACTGAAGTATCAGTGGAGGATTCTTGGAAAATAAAAGTGCATTTGTACCAAAATAAAAAACAAACAGAGAAAAAACCGTAAAATGTACCGACAAGCAAGGACACATTACTACAAAGGATATTAGTAAACTTAAACATTATTACAGAGAGATTAATTGTGTTAACCACGAGGATTTACGCAAATCACGAGTATATCACGGAGATATTAAATAAATCACGAGGACATTACGGAGATATGATTTTAATTACGATGATATCACGGGGATATTAAATTAATCATGAGGATATCACGAAGATATTGAAGAAGTCAAAAAGATATCACGCAGATATTAAATAAATCACGAGGATATCACGGAACATTAAAGAAATCAAGGGGCTATCACGGAGATATTAAATAAATCACGAGGATATCAGGGAGATATTAATTAAATCAAGAGGATATTACGAATTTTGCTTTATAAATCACGAAGATATCACGGAGATATTATATAAATCACGAGGATATTACAGGGATATTGTATGAATCACGAGGATATTACATGGATATTGTATAAATCAAGAGGATATTACGAGTTTTGTTTTATAAATCACGAGGATATCACGGAGATATTATATAAATCACGAGGATATCACGGAGATATTATATGAATCACGAGGATATTACATGGATATTGTATAAATCAAGAGGATATTACGAGTTTTGTTTTATAAATCACGAGGATATCACGGAGATATTATATAAATCACGAGGATATTACAGGGATATTGTATAAATCAAGAGGATATTACGAGTTTTGTTTTATAAATCACGAGGATATCACGGAGATATTATATAAATCACGAGGATATTACATGGATATTGTATAAATCAAGAGGATATTACGAGTTTTGTTTTATAAATCACGAGGATATCACGGAGATATTATATAAATCACGAGGATATTATATAAATCAACAGGGATATTAAATGTCAGACAAACTTAAATATCTCGCAAGAACAAGATAAATCTAAATTAAGTTATCAAACGGCAGCTGTACACATTATTTTGGATAGTTAATTACGCTATTAGCGTGAAGTCAGCAATTAAAAACAAGAAGAACAACATATGGCAAGCAAAAACATGAAGAAATGTTGCAAAACAGCAGGTTTTTAGAAAAAAAGTATTTTTAATTTTTTTTCTAGCTGCGAAGTTTATCGGAAATAATCTATGAGAGATAATCATTTAGTTTTTAAGGTAGTATATATTTTCTAATCTACAGATGAACGTATACTGTGGATTTTCACGATATGTTAATGTTGTTTTAAGCTGTCGAATTAAGCAAAATATTGAAGTTATGACGTCATAACATAAAATGATGCCAAGTCAAGTTTTATCAAAAGACATGGGCGTAAAATCTGATTGATAAGTTACGAGAATTTTTGATTTATGCCAAATGTTAGAATCAGCAGACGAAACATTTCTTTTTTCGACTTCATGATCGTGTAAAAATGTTTTGTTTAATGGAAAAATGTGTGATAACGATAAAGTTATCGATAAGGAAAACCACACATAGAGCGAAAATATGAGAAGTTTTTCTTAAGATAACTGTCGGAATAGTTAGCTTACAAGGAAGATGGCTACCAACCATAGACTTGTGAAAGAAATCAGTGATCAATTTTTACATTGTAAAATTTGCCTGGAACCTTTTAAAAATCCCAAAACATTGTCTTGTTTACATACTTTTTGTGTTGACTGTCTTCAACAACATCTGGATTCGGAAACAACGCGTTCAAGATTTTCAAGTTTGTACAATAGACATGTTACGTGTCCATTGTGTCGCACGAAGACCGAGATACCAACAGGCGGAATAAGACGATTACCAGACAACTTCCTGTTGTCGAATCTTACCGAAATAATAGATCGCAGACGACCATCGAAAATACCGCCATGCGAGATATGTCATTTAGTCAGAACTCGCAGTAATGAAGCTTGCTCAAAATGTTTGGATTGTTCAAAGTTACTGTGTAAATCGTGTGTCGAGCTTCACTTAACAACTAAGGTGACACAGCATCACAGTCTGATTGATGTGGAGGGACAGAAGGACATAGAATGTAAGGTACATCCGGAAGAAAACGTCAGATTTTATTGTGAACCTTGTGACACTTGTATATGTATCGTGCACATTTCAGGAACACCGAGATCACGAAATTTGTTCATTCAATGAAGGTTACGCAAAATATAAATCCTCGCTTGAAACATTACTTGACGCGAGTAAAAACAGATTAGAACTTGTACAAGAACGAATGGGGATGATACATAAATGTGAAACGGCGATCAAGGAAACACGCGAGAGTATACGAGACCTCGCTATTAGTTACATTCAACAAGTGAGATCAACGGAAAAAGAACTGTTGAAAAAAGTGGACACATACTTTGGTGATAAAGTTGTAGGATTTTTAGAAAACAGGGAATGGCTTCAAGAAAATTTAGACCAGTTACAAAGCGCTTGTAACTTGACTGATATTATCATGCGCGATAAAGGAGTTGAAATGTTGCTACTTAAAAGAGAAATGCAGAGCAGGTTAAACTCATTGTTAACGCCAGTCTTGCCAAACATGCCAGATGACATTGAAGCAGATCTTAAATTTATACCCGGAAAGGTTTCATTTGGAACATTATCGGTTTTACAAGATGCCGATGAAAACCACAATTCAGAAATTTGTGAAAATCACGTGGTGGTAACAAAAGCCAAAACTTCTACCACTGACACGCAAACGGACATATATCATCTAGCAGACGCTACCACGACAATGATGAATGACGTCACACGGTCAATGAAACATAGTATAGTGCAAACACAAAAATCGGTCACAAACAATAAAGAAGTGAACACAGACCAAATTCACACACAAAACAATATCAGTGATATGTGCAATTCAAAAAATGTCCAAAATATGCCGAAATCTACATCTGATGTTGGACTTAATACTCAAACTACATCCATGGAAAATAAATGTTTACAAGTGTACACAGAAACCGATTGTAACACAGGCGGGATATGTCACAAGTGCAGTGAGGAAATCCAGTCAGATGCAGGGAAATTAGGTGCGTGTGTAGGTGAAGCACCAAAAGTTCAAGACATCATCATCTTAAATACCGTTGATAAAGACGGTAAAGAATGGAGACGCCGGCGCCGTCATCTGAAAAAGCAGACGTGTTCAAACTGAAATATCATCATTGTCCTCGTCTGGTGATAGTTTGGACGATTTGTTGTCACCAAACTTGCGCCATGTTCCTGTACGAAGTGTGTCCGATAGTGGTACCGAAACTTTTGGAAATCGTATGGTTGAGTTTAGATCCGTAGCGTCAGACCCGATCGGTTTTGAAGAAATAAACAGCAGTAGCACTCGTACGCGTCGGAGACGGATGCGCGACAAAATCACAATGACGAGCTTTGAATCACCGGCACTTGTAGAAACGAGAGATGCTGCAACGTTTACTTATCCCTCACGATTGAGGGAATTTGGAACTAACACAAAGGTAGACCAATGTGAGAGAGATACTCAAACATTATCCAAAAGGACATATGATCAAGGAGTAGCAACTGACTATGCAGGACAGTCGGACAAAACTACTACAACGCCGATAGTAACCTTCATTGAAAACGGGACTACAATGCCAGTAGTGTCGTTTGATAACAAAGTCACGTGGACTGATGTCACGCAGACGTCAGAGCGTGCTATGTGTACTGACGTATGCAATACATGTGAATCAAGTACAGAAATGCCTCCTGTACAAAATTTTGACCAAGGTCTTCAGGTTCAACCGGAAATGCTATCTAGGGATACAAATACAACACCTGTCAAATATAGGGACCAAATTTTGCAGGTCTCAACTGATGGACAAACGTCAAATTTAAGTGATGCAATTACTAACAATTCAGTGTTATCTGACCAGTCGGTTTCTGGTTCCTCTGTCGTTTCAGAGAAAACATTTGACGACGCGAGTACAGAGACAATTACCGTCACGTATAATGACAAAGAAACGGGGACGATCAATGCATTACTTGTGGACCAATGGACAATAACGCCTTCCCCAGTACTGATAAATACCGGTGTTTCACCCGCGAGACCTGCAACTCGAGATACGGGTATGGAGACCACACATGTTTCCTTTATGGACCAATCAACTTATACTGAAACGAAGCATTTAAAGATGCTGCCGTCGAAACCTTGGTCGTTGTTCAAGATATGAAACACTGACTGAAAAGGTCAAGTTACAGGACGCCCAAACTTTCGTAGATGTAGAAACACAGAATAGTGAAACAAGCACTGATCAAAGATTATGATAGATACTTTTGTGTGTACAGATGCTGATTGGTTGGAACAGTTAAAACCGGAAATGACGTCGACTTCCACAGAGATGTTGGCACATGGGAATAAGGAAATAGCCACAAATACGGACATCGTTGGTAACGCAGATGTCTCCACGAGCATCAACTCGGACGATCTAGTGTCACGTGTTGAAAAATCAACCGATCCTATTAAAGCGGGAACAACTGATCGCGGTACAATGGCGCTGTCGTTTGGTCAAACATCCACGTGCTTTATTGATATGGATACTCAAACGTCTGAAATCAGTTTGTATGATAAATGTGTTTCTACATCTAGAGAACTAAATGAAAAGGAGCCTCGCAGTATTGAGTATTGTGATATGGCCACTTCCACAGAATCCCTACCTTATATAGGACTTTTGAGCGAACTAGAAGGAGACGAACTGTTTTTGATACCAGAATCAGCTTTTGATCTGGTCAATTCGGAATTCGATGAAAATGAAGAACCGGTAGAAATGGTTGACGATGGAACCGCAACAGATTTTGTCCCAATCATAGAGACATCAACACAAACACTGATATCGTCTGCTGCTTGGAATGAAGACGAATTTGTTTTAGTGGATACAGACGAAACGTCAAAACGAGAAAAAGATGGCAAGGTTTTGATTAATGTAGGGGTGAATACTATGCCGAAAGTAACATACGAAAAGGAGACATCAACTCCAATCAGACATTTGTTTTCTAAAGGTACGATGACATTTTACATCGCTAAAACTGATAAGTCTACTAGTACGTTTAACAACACAAGACACATCGCAGAGACTGTATTTGGGAATAAACCGCCAGCAGAAAAACCAAATAAGAATACCATGACGTCTGATTTAGTCGATGCATCTACCGTAACTGATAACTCTCAGTTAGACGGGAAAATGGCCGCTTGCATTTCAAAATTAAGGAACGTTTCCGAAAGATTGCAAAGCCCAACTTGTAAAAGCCCGCCTGATTACCCTTGGAAATCTATGACGGACAGCGGTTCCTCCGCGGAAAATTTTCTTCTTATGCCTGAAATATCAGTGTCTTCTCTTCAAAGCAGTGATCAATCTTTGAGACAATCATCAGATGAAGAACGCCGCAAAAATATTTTAGATTTGGTTGCTCAGTCAGAAAATCTCTTGAAGCCTAAAGAAGCCAGACAAGATTTTAGTCAAGGGAGAAAGGCTCAACCAATTACTACTTTAAAAGGGAAATTATTAACACCTCCGAACAATGATGCTGAACAAGAGAAATCAAAAAGTCTACCTAGGCAATATACAACTGATCATAATGGTGCTACAGTGAAAATGGGAAGCCAGTTATCTCCCCCTAGCCGTCTGCCTCTACTTAGATACAATTCTGCACCTGGTAGAATAGCAACTGTTCCGAACCAGTCAGTTATCAAGAAAGGCATTCAAACGAATCAAAAGTCATTTCCACCAAGCAAAATACCCGTCTCACAAAAGCAAAATCCGGAGTTTTCTGTACCAGTACCAGAATTCTATTCGCCTCAAATAAAATCTAAATTAAGAGGCGGACTTCCGGCAATAACAGAAACGAGGCCACAATCTACCGGTTCTGATTCCGATGCTTCTTCGTATGTGTCTGCAGCTTCGTCACAGTCTTCAAGTGACGTTGCAGGGGACCTTATGTCATTGAAAATAAATTCCGCAACAGCTCGACTTTCTCCATTACCATTTACTGCAGTACCGGAGGAAGAAGCCGAAGAAACGTATCCTGATAAACCTTTACCGCCGGTAAAGAAAGATGGCGGAAATGTTGGTTTTATGCATAAATTATTTTCCAAGAAAAAGAAAAACACAGAACCACCAAAACAACCACAACCGAAAGATAATACCAAAAAAAACATTCAAACCAGTACCAGTTGAACAACCGAAGCCAAAATCACCAAAACCCCCAAAGAAAAGACCATTTGTATACATTCGTCAAAGATACTTCTCAATCCAACATGACAATGAAGACGACAGAAAACAATCTAAAGCCGATAAAAAAGAAAAAGAATCGAAAAGAAAATCTGACTGCAGTCTGTCATCTCAGAAGTCAGGCGAGGACATCAGACCACCATCCACGTATGACAACCTGTAAATAATAATAATGTATACTAGTAATTTGATCAATTTTTGAAAATTAGGATCAATGTTTTGAACACTTATTTTTACATTTTTTGGATTTTTACGATTTATTTTTAATTAGAATTTTCAAAATTTTTTTATTCACTATCATTAATCAGAAAACGCTAGAATTTTCCTACCTCTTTAGAATGTCATTAATATTGTGTCATTTTATTCTTGGGTGAAAACTAACACGCGAAGCAGGTATCCGTCACATGAATGTTATGTGAATATTTGAAATCTTTGTTTATCGGACCAATATAATGCCTCACCATACCAATTAATTTTTTCAAAATTTCAAAATCAAAATCATTTGTTTTAACTTATAATTGAGTTATTATTTCAATTCCTAAAACAAAAAGAAAATATAGAGGGAAGCCATCCACATTGTGGACAACAATATTATTGTTTTTTTTAAATATTTTGTAACATTTTAAGAGCTAATATTTCCTTTCAAAAACAACATACATTTATATCATTTGCCAAAGCTGAAGAAATTTCTACAAGTATTTAAAATTATGAATTATAATATACTGGTTTTTGAAAAAAAAATCACATATAATTGGTCCGGGAGAAGAAATAAAGTATAATGGATTTTGAGAAAAAATCAATATAATTGGTCCGTTTTTAAAAACATTAAAGATACTGATGATATGAACTCTGATCTCAACCTTGAGTATGATGAAGCTTCGTTTATTTCGATATTATTGACTAATGAAACAAATAGCGAATGCCAGAAAAAATAAATAAGAATTATTTTACTTATCTCACGTAATCTGACGATTTGGGAGGTAAATATGTTCTTGTTTATAACAAGGTATATGCTATTTGTTTATTAATCACATTATGGACGGCTAAATGTTGGCACTGCTTAAAACCTTAGCTACGTTACAATATTAATTACGGTATGTATTTTAATAATTGAATGTGGAATTAAAATTTGAAGAAACAAAAAGGTTTCCATTGGTAACCAAATTTTTTTTAATAAGCTTATCTTAAAAACTGTATTTATCTAATCAACATTGAAACTGCTTTAAAAATTACTATCCTAAAAAACACATTTATTTGGACATAATAGTTTTTGTTTGCAAAAGGTGAAAGCGAAATGTATCGTTTTACTTTTTTCTAAGCAAGGTCAAAATGGCTTTTAAAATTATTATCAATATAAAAATACAATTATTTTCTCTGAACAGAAAAAATTGTTATCAGATACGTAGGTGACTTGTTACACTGTACTCTCTTTGCCACACCTTATGTCTTTGTAATAGAAACATGATTTTCTCCCTACATAGTGTTCATTTGTAGGGCGACGTTCGACGCCAACTAGTGTTAAAACAACACGTCTTATAGGAAATGTTTCTAGTATCAACTCAGTTATTTTAAGTAATTTTTTTTTCTCTGAAGTCATTCTTTATAAAGTTAGCTTGAAATGGCTTTCCCGCGTTTTTGTCACTTTTCAAATAGTTGGTTGAAATGCTTTTCTAGTGTAATATGTAAAACAGTATTCAATAAATATTTATTAATGAAACGCTTTTCTCCTGTCTAAGTGCTTAATCGCTAATTAGGTTGAAATAGTTTTCTAGTGCATTGTTGCTTTTCAGCAAAGTCATGTTAAATTAGTTTTCTCAAAACCACAATAAATACTTTAAAAAATTGGTATTTGACTATAAAATACTATTAAACAAGTTAGGTTGACAAAAAGTTTCCAGTGCATTGTCTTTTTTTTTGTAAGGTTGAATTAGTTTTTCCTAAATCACTCTTAAACAGGAAAAGTGCCAAGTCGCCATTGAACAAGTTCAGTTAAAGTAGTCACAATGCTCTGTCAATTTTCAACAATAGAAGTTGAAAAGGCTCTCCGCTGCAAGTTACTATTAAACAAGTTAGGTTGAAATAGTTTCCCATTACTAAGGCAATCTTCAACGGGAAAGGTTGAACAAGTATTCCAATACAAGTTACTATTAAACAAGTTAGGTTGAAATAGTTCCTCGTACTAAGGCAAACTTCAACAGAAAATGTTGAAAAAGTATTCCAATACAAGCCACAATTAAACAAGTTAGGTTAAAAAAAAATTTAAAGTACTAAGGAAACCTAAGGTTGAAAAAGTAACTGTGCCAGTCACTATTACAAGGTTAGGTTGAAAAAGTTTTCAGTGCTTAGGCAATCTTCAATAGGAAAGGTTAAAAAGGTATATCATAGTGCCAAGTCACAACTAAACAAGTTAGGTTGAAAAGGTTTTCCCAGTCCTAAGGCAAACTTCAACAGAAAAGGTTGAAAAAGTATCCGCCAATGCAAAGTCTTAATTTAACAAGTTAGGTTAAAATAGTTTATCAGTGCCAACAGTAACCGGTCCATGAAGTTTGACTTCACTTTCGTAAATCTAAGGATAAACACATGACACTAAGTATCTATATAACATATTGTAAATGGAAGATTGAATTGTAAATTTTATTACCATGGCAACCAATACAATACTCAAAGCATAAAAACAACCTATGCTTGTTCAATTATAATTAAAGATTTTGAAATAGAAACATTTGATTACAATAACCAAAAACTTAAATAAAAAAGACAAAAGATGATTGTTCACTTAAAATTAAACATTTTGAAATGGTAAACAACAATATTGCCGACATGTTTTGAAAATGTGAAGTGCGAAACTATTCCACATACCTGAAACTGGTATCTAACGTACATTATATTTGGCTCCGCGTCTTAACTGAAAATCAGTGCATGGGAACTTGAGTTTGAATCGGGTCAAATCTTATTCCGCGTTTAATACGCGTTCTACAGCTGACATTACATTTTAAACGTTCATTCCATCAAAGATTTTATTACTAAACAGTTCAGACTGTTTCTTTTGTGTTGTGAAATTTATAATTCAATCTTCCAAACATATCTCATGATAGATTTGACATATGTAAGTATATACGTCATTCAGTATTATAGAATTTCTTAGAAATATTTATTTTAAGTGTTTAATATTATTTAGTTAAACTGTGATAAAGAACCAGTATATTTAAACTCTCTGTGATAGAAAAACAATATAATAATAATAATAATAATTTATACTTCAGCATGAAGTACAGTAGTATCATAGATATTCAAATGATGTTATTACCTAATATGGTTAGGTCACGTGTGCACCAATATAATGGATGTAAGTTTAGATGACACTTTACTGGATTAGATGCAACAACTTGTGTTGACATTGGTGTATATTTTTAACAGTATATATTTATATAAGCATTAAAATTTATATCAAATTTGCAGAATTTATTTGATTTTTTATTTTAATAATTTACTTAACCACACCACCTTTATATTCTTACATGAAGGTATTAAGCCGATGCTAAATTGTTGAGTTTGGATCTATCTTTATGCCTCAGTCAAGAATATTTCACTTCTGTGTTGAATTTTTCGAAGGCCGAAATACAACTACTTTTTTAAACTCTTTATTTACAATAGCAATTAAGCATAACAACAGGTAAATTACATGTATATGGGAAATGTTTTTAAATTTTAAAGATTTTACCCTTCCGGAGCGCCCGGTCTCACTTCCCTGGTGGAAGTTCACGTGTCTAACCTAATTTTCCAGTTCCAAAGATTTTACTTTGCTTCTGGATTGTGATTCGGACATGGATTAGTATGTTTGTTTTTTATTAGAAACATCCTCATGACGGATGATACAAAAACTGGATTAAGATACAGCATAGGATTTAAAACTGATATAATGTAAAATGTACTTGTCGGGTACCAGAGCAACTAAGAACACACCACGACAAAGCAGACGATATGTTTGAGACCACTGGAGACAGTCTCAGGTCCAAATGGCAAAATGATGTCAAGTGCAGTGGTTCAAATCCTTTGTAGGGACTTACCATCCAACCTATCTAACAAACGAAAAAAACTTTAAGAGCCTGAAAAACAATAGAAAAATTTGTAGGGACTTACCATCCAACCTATTTAACAAACGAAAAAACTTTAAGAGCCTGAAAAACAATAGAAAACGAGTACTAATGTAATGATGGATGTATCATTACAAATAAGGCGCCCAAACGAATAAAAATCAAACCCTGTATTCAAAACACATATTAGGACTTGTACTTTTGTTGCTTTTTTCCATTTCCATGGCAACGGTTGAAAATTTTAAACCTTTAAATTTATAAGTTCTACACACAATAGAAAAACTGTTGAGAAATTTTTAACTTGTAATATTCTTTTCATTTTAAGATTTAATTTTATATAGAGAAGTAGTACATGAATCCAATTGGTTAAAATTCAAACAATAGGCAAAGTTGATTGACATCACCTATACCCAATATCACAAACCATTGTTTTGATGAGCTAATGATGTGTTGATTTTAAATTAATCCAAGCATTTACCCATATAATGTCATACTGATAACTAAATGCAGCTACTCTATCGAATTGAATAATAAATCATGCCCCCAGGGATAAATGACCATTAGTTTTGCTTATAAAAAGATTTAGCTTGAGAGCTTTTAGACATGGATCAGTGATTACTTAAGTATCCTTAACAATGAAAATTCATGCTTATTGTTTTAATTTTTAAACAAAATGATAGCAACCAGCCCATGAAGAAAACTGTAGTTTAAGGGCGGGGATCTCAAAGTTAGTACCTAGACCTACCTGTCTCCACCCTCCTATTGGAGTGCCCATATGGGTTTACTTTAGTATCAATTTATTCAACTTTTCATAAAGAATAAGAAAATATATATGTTAGGGGTGGGGATCTCAACTGATCAAAAGTTAGTACCCAGCCCCGCCTGTCCCTGCCCTCCTCTGGAAAACGCCATGGGCATTTCTTCAGTATCACTCTATTCAACTTTTAAAACAGAACCGGAAAATATATAGTTTCAGGGTGGGATATCAACCATTTAAAAGTTAGAACCAAGCCCCGCCTGTCCCCACCCTCCAGCAGGAATGACCCCATGGGATTTTCTTTAGTATCACTCTATTCAACTTTTTATGTAGAACCAGAAAATATATAGTTTATGGGTGGGGATCTCAACCCTTTAAAAATTAGCACACTGCCCCGCCCATCCCCACCCCTCCCTGATACCGCAGGGAAAATCTACTGATACAGACTTGTGCATCTTGAGATACTGATTAAGAATATATATGGTTTTATACTACAAAATAAAGTATAAATGGCAAAATTGATCATTATTGTTTTTAAGACCCCGCCCTCCTGCCCCTCTCCTAATGACCCCATGGGCATTTTACCTTGGCCTCTGGGGAAGGAGATGGGGATCAACCTTCATGTGAAGTTTGGTTAAGATTGGACCAACGGTCTTTGAGAAATTGGTTGGACAAGTTCATGGCCGGAAGAAGAAGAAGAAGAGGAATAATAATAATAATAATTAATAATAATAACGAGTACTAATGTAATGATGGATGCATCATTACAAATAAGGCGCCCAAACGAATAAAAGTCAAACCCTGTATTCAGAACTCATGTTAGGAGGACTTTTGTTGCTTTTTCTATGACCATGACAACGACCGCCATTTTGAAAATTTTAAACCTTTAAATAAGATCTACAAACAATAGAAAAACTGCATAGAAACCCAATGAATTTTTAAAATAATTTACAAAATTAATCACTTATTCATTTACATGGTATTACATTATTGTAAACATGTATTTTGCTAACCCTTTTTAATCAAATACCAGGTTTCCAAACTACATATTTTAATCCCTGCATGCATTTATTAGAAATTTAAAACTTTTATAATTTTACAATAATTTTATATATGTATATTCATTGGTCAATGACAAATATTCAAATGTGGTTAAGACTATGAAAGTGGAGCAAATTACTTCAGTGATAGATGATAGCCTGAAATTCAAACAATAGGCAAAGTTGATTGACATCGCCTATACCCAATATCACAACCTGTTGTTTTGATGAGCTAATGATGTGTTGATTTTAAATTAATCCAAGCATGTAATGTCATATTGATAACTAAATGCAGTTACTCTATCGAATTGAATAATAAATCATGCCCCAGGGATAACTGACCATTAGTGTTGCTTATAAAAAAGATTTAGCTTGAGAGCTTTTGGACATGGATCAGTGATTACTTAAGTATCCTTGACAATGAAAATTCCTGCTTATTGTTTTAATTCTTAAACGAAATGATAGCAACCATCCCATGAAGAAAACTATAGTTTGAGGATGGGGATCGCAAAGTTAGTACCTAGACCTACCTGTCCCCACAGTCCTATTGGAATGACAATATAGGTTTACTTTAGTATCAGTCTATTCAACTTTTCATAAAGAATAAGAAAATATATATGTTAGGGGTGGGGATCTCAACTGTTCAAAAGTTAGTACCCAGCCCCGCCTGTCCCCACCCTCCTCTGGAATAACGTCATTGGTATTTCTGCAGTATCACTCTATTCAACTTTAAAAACAGAACTGCAAAATATATAGTTTCAGGGTGGGGATATCAACCATTTAAAAGTTAGTACCAAGCCCAGCCCGTCCCCACCCTCCATCAGGAATGACCTCATGGGATTTTCTTTAGTATCACTCTATTCAACTTTTCATGTAGAACCAGAAAATATATAGTTTATGGGTGGGGATCTCAACCGTTTAAAAGTTAGCACACTGCCCCGCCCATCCTTACCCCTCCCTGATACCCCCGGGAAAATCTTGTGATACAGACTTGTACAACTTGAGACACTGATCATGAATATATATGGTTTTATAGTACAAAATAAAGTATAAATGGCAAAATTGATCATTATTGTTTTTAAGACCCCGCCCTTCTGCCCTGCCCCTAATGACCCCATGGGCATTTTGGCTCGGCCTCTGGGAAAGAAGATGATTATCAACCTTCATGTGAAGTTTGGTTAAGATTGGACCAACGGTCTTTGAGAAATTGGTTGGACAAGTTCATGGCCGGAAGAAGAAGAAGAAGAGGAAGAATAATAATAATAATAATAATAATAATAATAAAATAAGAAACGGTGCAAAAACAATAAGTCGCCAAACTTTGTTTGGGCGCCTTAATAATAATAAGAAACGGCGCAAAAACAATAAGTCGCCAAACTTTGTTTGGGCGCCTTAAATATCTCAACTTTTGTACCATATCCAGGGGTTATGATTAGTTTATGTAGGTTGTTTATGATTGCGAAGTGAATCATGTAATAAATATAAAAATTTCGAAAAACTATACCAATAAATAAAATGTTTATCTGATAAATGAATGGTTGTTCAAAAGTCAACATGAAAGAAGAACTTACACTGAACTTATTTATCTAAACTTATGACACCATAGATCACAGAGAGTGTCAGTCTTACAGAGGGGTTAGCCACCTTAAACAGAGGAGAACACGTATACTACTGAAATATAACATCTGTACTGACACGTGTTGGAGAAGAAAATTGTGATTTATTTTTGATTCTTATTTCTCCCACATGAATAAAAAAAAATTAATTTGATAGTTTAAACAATATTTTTATTTCTGAAACTACATGACAGTGTACAAAAACATTAACACTAGTTGTTGACCGAGATTAACCAGCTGTATTCTCATTAACCATGCATATTGTGATAGAATTCTTCCTATAACAAGCTAAGTCAGCACTTATATCATACTGTAACTTTTTGAATTTTATGAATGAATTTTTCAAAATTTGTTATATGATATTATTTTTTTTCTAAATATCATTTAGAAAATTTAAAAATATATATATAATTTGACACGAGTTCTTTAACATTTTTTTTTGAATCGATATAAACAAAAAAGTTCTTATTTAGAACCTTAGTTGTCCAGAACACCTATGTTAGGTTCCTGTGATAAGATCGCAAATTAATTTTTTGGTTACATATATGGGTTAGTACTCGTGTGTTTATTTGGTATGACACCGAAAGAATATGAATCGAGAAACGCTGAAACAACGGAATCACATAGTAGTGGAGTGGAAAATGGTGTTAAAGGTTCAAGTCAAGATTCTTTGAATTATATCAAGATGGTCAGTCCTGGGATGTTGGGGAAACCGGAGTAACTAAATAAAAGCACCTTCCCTCGGTAAACGTACTGATACCCACTGAAGTCACAAAGGAAACCCATATAATAGAAATAACAGCAGAAGTGATTGGCTTCTGAAAATCCATGACATTGATAACTGGTTTGTCAGTTGCAGTATCGGTTTTAATCATTTATCAATTTACACTTTAATCCTTTTTACTCTGCTGACATTACTGTAGAAACATAATAAGTCATGATTTGTGTGATGAGCGTTGGAATGGTGTGCACCTAGAAACACCAGGGACTTTGTGATCTTGTTCAAGGCTCTCACCAAAATGACTATGACCGTCTGATGCCATGATTGAAACAAACATGTGATGTACTTTGAGTACAAACGAACTTATCACTTATCATTTAAAACGGGAATCCTGTGGAGTTTTATCCAAATTAATACTAGAATTACATTGATTAAAATCAGATAAATAAATATTAGTTTGAGATGGTGAAGTAGTTGCAAAACGGTTATCATTACATGCATTTGATAGTGTTATACATATTGGTGCAATAGAAATCTGGACTGACCTTTGGACCTGGACTCTAGACTTGGACTTAGACTCTGGACTTGGACTTGAACTATTTTCTGTACTTGGACTTGGACTATACTCTGTAAGTGGACTCTGACTCTGGACTTGGACTTGGACTGACTGTACTTGGACTTTGGACTTGGACTTGGATTTTAGACTTGGACTCTGGACTTTGGACTTGGATTTGGACGTTGGACTTGTACTTGGACTTAGACTTAAACTTGGACTCTGGACTTTGGACTTGGAATTGTACTTTAGACTTTGGGCTTGGACTTGGAACCTGGACTTTGGACTTGGACTTGGACTTTGGACTTTGGGATTGGACTTGGACTTGGACTTGGACTTGGACTCTGGACTTTGGACTTAGACTTGGACTTTTACTTTGGACTTGGACTTGGACTCTGGACTTGGACTTGGACGTTGGACTTGTACTTTGGACTTAGACTTGGACTTTGGACTTTGGACTTGGACTTGGACTTGGACTTGGACTTGGACTTGGGCTTGGACTTTAGACTTGGACGTGGACTCTTGGACTTGGACTTGGACTTTGGACTCTGGACTTTGGACTTGTACTTTGGACTTTGGACTTGGACTCTAGACTTTGAACTTTGGACTTGGACACTGGACTTAGACTTATACTTTGAAGTTGGACTTGGACTTGGACTAAGACTCTGGATTTGGACCTTGGACTTGAACCTGGACTCTGGACAGTATACATAGTATGACATACTCATTTATCAGTGATGATTGTAGTTCAGTTTTATCCAGCGGTGATATGGAAATATTCATTGTCAAACAAAATCATAAATGTTAAATATCCAGAGTCCAAGTCCAGAGTCTAAGTCCAGAGTCCCAGTCAAGCGTCCCAGTCCAGATTTTCCATTATAAACCAACATATTAATTATCTAACATAACGCACTCTAATGTATCTGGTTCAAAGATATTGCGATATTACAGATTTATACATTACGTGTGATGATATAAAGACATGCACTTTTGCACTCGAATGCTACTAAATTATTAATATTTTATCAAAAATTTATAAAAAAGTAAGTTATATGCAATGAAAACTAGATTTCATCATATCATCATTTATTATGTATTCAAAATAAACCTTCTCGGTTTTTGCTATCTGGGCCTTATCTTAAATCATTAATGTTTTGCGAAATTGAAATATATTTGACAATTAAAAAATATGATAAATGAGTTTTCTTTTTTGACAGTTCCGTGTATATTTTCAATTATACTCTGTTTCCTATCGATCTAAGTTGCATGTGTATCTAGGCTTTTTTGCTAGACAACTCGTACCCAACCCGAGACCACTCCTATCCAAGAAAAAAATTAAAGAAAATTACATCTTTTTTAAATATTAATTTATTAATTTTGCTAACAAAGCACACACACAAACATCAAAGTTTACACTTGTCATCCAACAATTAAGTTGACAAACTTGTACAGGGAAATATTAGCATCTTGATTGATAAAGAATTTATAGTTATGGGCGAGAGAGGTTTTTTTAAGTAATGTCTTATAACTTTGAAATAGTTGGCTAAAGACACTTTAAAGATAAACGATGATTTAAATTTTCTTAGATTAAAAAGAAATTATTAATTTTCCTCTATTATTTTCTTGGTTACGAGTTGTCTTAGGATGGGTACCAGTTGTCTTAGGTACGAGTTGTGTTCTTTTTTATGTATGTTCAGATAAGTTAGAATTTTCCTGCAATTAGAACGAATATGCATTTGGGTTTGTTTTGGTTTACAAGAAAAAGGAACGGCTACACCTTTTGAGATGACTGGTTTTATTTTGACTTTGGTGAATGCTCAAGTAAGGGTAACGTGAATTTTTAAGTTCAAATGGTTAAGGGTTTTCTGGATCGAATACCAAATTTGCATTAATTTTGGTCACCACTTTCTGACAGAAATTTCTGTAAGGACTGATTTTGTCTTTGGTCTGTTTAATTTTAAGAAAAAACTTCGACATCTTCATGGATGGCATATGCAACTCTGTCTGAATTTTAAACAATTGGCCAGATACCATAAAATATTTTTATTACCTATCCATAAAATTAAAGCTGGCTCCAGTTTCACAATAATTCTAATTTTTTCTAAACTGACAAATGTGGAATCTGAATAATTTTGTTAATTTTCCAGGTATTCAGGGATTTAAGATGCCATTTTCAAGATCACTTCAAATTTACGACATGAATTTTGTATTTAGTTTTTGTCAACTGTTAATTTGTTGTTGTTCAGAAATCTAGCTTGCAAAAATTTACTAAAGTTAACTTAAGGAATGTCTTAAAACTTTTTTTTAAAAAATGATTGTGAAACTGGTGCCAGTCGCATGACAGGAGGCACTTAGAAATGGTAGTAACGTGCAAACTGGTTAAAGGGAAATAACTTTTATAAATTCTGACATTAAACAGCTCTAGGAACCATGGAAAGCTTCTTGAAATCCGAAGTCATCGTCAAATGCTAAAGGATAAAACCATGCATGATAACGTGTCCAGTGTAGTAAGTACGTCAGAATGACGAATTTAGCGTTTGGGTTGAGGACAAAACCAGTGGCCAGTTGGTCGAACCTTGATTAGTTAAAATCTAAATTTTGTAAAATGTCAGATATCATGTGAAATGAATGGTCAAATTATCGAAAATAAATAAAATTTCACCAAAGCAAAGCACTTTGTTGTAAAACTACCAATTTTATAATGATATGTCGATTATTATTAATGTTTCTAATTTTTGTTAATCATTGATTAAACTAATCAAGCTTCGAGCAACTGGGTCCAGAATGGTAAGGAAGTATTAAATTAAATAATTCATACATTTGTCTTTCATCAGAAGTCCGTGTTAACAACTGATTATATTTACATTTGTGATGTTGTATAATATGATGAAAGTCTTTTTGAGATGGACTATAATTATATTTGCTAAAATGACGTCACTTTTTTCTTGCTCGTGTCCATACGCGTGACGTCATAGAATGGCTGTTCCAACGATTAGACATGCATGTCGTACATGATAGTGTTTTAAATTCATTTTTGGATTTAAAAGCCAAAATGAGACATGTAAATATAACCATTGAACAGTCTAGAAATGGCTTTTTGGTGCTATAACTTTCATTGCCGTGCAACGAAAACTAATCATAACGTGCTATAATAGTGTGCGTTATTCAGTTTGCTTTACACCGCAATGAAAGTTATAGCACTATAAACGCCATATGATATAGACAGTTTAATGGTTAAGAATACACTTTTTTCACAGTCACTGTATTTTGCATGGGTTTTCAAAAGCAACAAACAAACTCATCCCTATCCGTTTCCTGCAAATGCTGGTTATTCATTTTTTACTTAAAAAAGACCCATTTGTCCATTTTCGATAGACATAAGCGCTGCTAGACTTGCAAGTCTAAAGTGCTGCCTTCGACTGTAATTATGTATTGATATCCAGACTATGAGAAAAAAAGCAACTTTTTTATAATCTGAAAATAAATACATAATTTGATTTTTTATTTGTGTTTTCATGTAGCATTATTTTTATTTGTAAGCAACGGTACAAGTTCAAAAATGTCTATTGTCAAAGTATGATAAACAGGAAATCATTCTCGGATTAAAGATTTAATTTAAATAAATAAAAAGTTTGTTGACAACAGAGAGATTTTCTAAAAGATGACGTACATGTAGTTAAGATTGTTTCTATGTAAGCAAAATGCTATTTATCTGATTACATAATTAATATGACACTGGCATTATTTTTCTAGCTGAACTTATAACTTATCTAGTTCTACGGGGAGGTTTTTGGTACGTGCAGACACCCACAGGAGATTCGACGGGGATGGTGATACCTGCAGACACTGACAGTGGTATTTGTAGTGTATGCTTAGATCATGTAGGTATTTTTTAAAAAAAGCAAGTATAGACGGGGGCTTTTGGTACGTGCAGACACCCACATACATGAACGTGGTACGTGTACTTATAACAGGGTAGACAGTACAGCCTTGTCGAAAGTTTAACACTGAGCTCTAACGCATTAATGCAGCACATATCGGCTTCTCTTTAGCTATATCTCGACAGTTTTGCGGCAGATGGAGCTTTCCAGTCATTTGCTAGCCATATCTCGACCTGTCATTTGCTAGTCATATCTCGACCTGTCATTTGCTAGTCATATCTCGGCCAGTCATTTGCTAGCCATATCTCGGCCAGTCATTTGCTAGTCATATCTCGGCCAGTCATTTGCTAGTCATATCTCGGCCAGTCATTTGCTAGTCATATCTCGGCCAGTCATTTGCTAGCCATATCTCGGCCAGTCATTTGCTAGTCATATCTCGGCCAGTCATTTGCTAGTCATATCTCGGCCAGTCATTTGCTAGCCATATCTCGGCCAGTCATTTGCTAGTCATATCTCGGTCAGTCATTTGCTAGCCATATCTCGGTCAGTCATTTGCTAGCCATATCTCGGCCAGTCATTTGCTAGCCATATCTCGGCCAGTCATTTGCTAGTCATATCTCGGCCAGTACTTTGCTAGTCATATCTCGGTCAATCATTTGCTAGCCATATCTCGGTCAGTCATTTGCTAGCCATATCTCGGCCAGTCATTTGCTAGCCATATCTCGGTCAGTCATTTGCTAGTCATATCTCGGCCAGTCATTTGCTAGCCATATCTCGGCCAGTCATTTGCTAGTCATATCTCGGTCAGTCATTTGCTAGCCATATCTCGGTCAGTCATTTGCTAGCCATATCTCGGCCAGTCATTTGCTAGCCATATCTCGGCCAGTCATTTGTTAGCCATATCTCGGCCAGTCATTTGCTAGCCATATCTCGGCCAGTCATTTGCTAGCCATATCTCGGCCAGTCATTTGCTAGTCATATCTCGGCCAGTCATTTGCTAGTCATATCTCGGCCAGTCATTTGCTAGTCATATCTCGGCCAGTCATTTGCTAGCCATATCTCGGCCAGTCATTTGCTAGTCATATCTCGGTCAGTCATTTGCTAGCCATATCTCGGTCAGTCATTTGCTAGCCATATCTCGGCCAGTCATTTGCTAGCCATATCTCGGCCAGTCATTTGTTAGCCATATCTCGGCCAGTCATTTGCTAGCCATATCTCGACCAGTCATTTGCTAGCCATATCTCGGCCACTTGTCAACCGAGCGTTGGCTCCTTTTCTACAGCGAAGTGTTAAACTTTCGACAGTTCTGAACTGTATACATGAAGGTACTTCAGTACTTTCGAACTTACATGGCAGGGGTAAGGAAATAACAACAAACATCTGCCAATCGATTGGGAGCGATTTAGTAGGAATGGCAATGTTGACACCGGAACTTGGTTTGTTTACACGGGAATTATGTGCGGTTTGTTGTGACTGTCTTTGGATTTTCACACTGCGCGGGGGATTCTACAAAGATTTTTGATTCGACTTAGATTTTTGTGACCAACGCAAACTATCCAGACATTTCAGGAAGCACGTCAATTTTATACGATATTTCTTAATAATTCAAGGTGGAAAATGGATTTGAAATGCAAAGCTTTAATAAACGAAAATTAGGAAACTTCATACATTTATTCATTGGCTACAATTAAATTGAGCACACATGTGGCGAATACTACTCTTAAGGACTAGTTTAATATCCAACGAGCGAGACCGTTCATATAGTATTTATGCAGAAGGTGGCCTGTCCTAACTCGACGTTTAAGCTTTTTTTGGCCTTGACGAATGAAATACTTGCTTTAGTTAAACATGTGATATTCCATCACAGCGAAGTGAGGCCCGTATGTTCCGGAAGAGTAAGCACTTTCTGTTTAGCTAGCTACAACCGTCACGTGTTTAATCAAAATTTACAATAAAAGGTACATGGAACTATGTGACTATATACCTTAACAACAATATTTTGATGGCGGTCATATAACTTTGAGGGCCTTAATATGCTTACAATATCCCTACGTCAGCAGTTTATTTGTAAGCATTGAAGTTCCCGCATAATAAGAAAAAACAGGTATATTGTTGCATATATAGAAGTTGACAATAGAACAAATGAAGTCATATAACTTCAATTGTAGCCTTTCGTCGGGTTTCATAATTAAGATAGAAGTCGAAATATGAAGCAGAAAAATTTTAATTGTACTTAAGTACTGCATCCACTATGTACAGTACATTTGAACCTAAACTGTACTAAGACGTATTTGTAAAACTCCATAAATTAAATTAACACCTTTTTATTAAGAATTTTTGATAGTGACATCTCCTATTTAATTTGTCAGGTGTGATAGAATTTAGTTCTAATCAGAACAATACTTGTTTTTTTAAAATCCTTTTTTCCTATAACTTTAAATTGAAGTTAATACAGTACATATCTGTCGAAAGTAAGCCAACCAACCAGCAGCTGATCTCGCCTCCTCGTTAGCCATATCCTGACAGCTTTTTGGCAGCTACCATCTATCTCTCGGTAGTTTTTCAGGTCACTAGCTGTCTATCTCTCGGTAGTTTTTCAGGTCACTAGCTGTCTATCTCTCGGTAGTTTTTCAGGTCACTAGCTGTCTATCTCTCGGGAGTTTTTCAGGTCACTAGCTGTCCATATCTCGGCAGTTTTTTCAAGTCACTAGCTGTCTATATCTTGGCAGTATTTCAGGTCACTAGCTGTCCATATCTCGGCAGTTTTTCAGATCACTAGCTGTCCATATCTCGGCAGTTTTTTTTTCAGGTCACTAGCTGTCTATATCTCGGCAGTTTTTTTTTTCAGGTCACTAGCTGTCTATATCTCGGCAGTTTTTTCAGGTCACTAGCTGTCTATATCTCGGCAGTTTTCAGATCACTAGCTGTCTATATCTCGGCAGTTTTTTCAGGTCACTAGCTGTCTATATCTCGGCAGTTTTTCAGATCACCAGCTGTCTATCTCTCGGTAGTTTTTCAGGTCACTAGCTGTCTATATCTAAGCAGTTTTTCAGGTCACTAGCTGTGTATATCTCAGCAGTTTTTCAGGTCACTAGCTGTCTATATCTCGGCAGTTTTTTTCAGGTCACTAGCTGTCTATATCTTGACAGTTTTTCAGGTCACTAGCTGTCCATATCTCGGCAGTTTTTCAGGTCACTAGCTGTCTATATCTCCGCAGTTTTTCAGGTCACTAGCTGTCTATATCTCGGCAGTTTTTCAGGTCACTAGCTGTGTATATCTCGGCAGTTTTTTTAGGTCACTAGCTGTCTATATCTCGGCAGTTTTTTTAGGTCACTAGCTGTCTATATCTCGGCAGTTTTCAGATCACTAGCTGTCTATCTCTCGGTAGTTTTTCAGGTCACTAGCTGTCTATATCTAAGCAGTTTTTCAGGTCACTAGCTGTCTATATCTCGGCAGTTTTTTAGGTCAACAGCTGTCTATATCTCGGCTGTTTTTTAGGTCACTAGCTGTCTATATCTCGGCAGTTTTTTTCAAGTCACTAGCTGTCTATATCTCGGCAGTTTTTCAGGTCACTAGCTGTCTATATCTTGGCAGTTTTTTTCAAGTCACTAGCTGTCTATATCTTGGCAGTTTTTCAGGTCACTAGCTGTCTATATCTCGGCTGTTTTTTAGGTCACTAGCTGTCTATATCTCGGCAGTTTTTTTCAAGTCACTAGCTGTCTATATCTCGGCAGTTTTTTTCAAGTCACTAGCTGTCTATATCTTGGCAGTTTTTTTCAAGTCACTAGCTGTCTATATCTCGGCTGTTTTTTAGGTCACTAGCTGTCTATATCTCGGCAGTTTTTTTCAAGTCACTAGCTGTCTATATCTCGGCAGTTTTTTTCAAGTCACTAGCTGTCTATATCTCGGCAGTTTTTCAGGTCACCAGCTGTCTATATCTCGGCAGTTTTTCAGGTCAACAGCTGTCTATATCTCGGCAGTTTTTTAGGTCACCAGCTGTCTATATCTCGGCAGTTTTTTTCAGGTCACTAGCTGTCTATATCTCGGCAGTTTTTCAGGTCACTAGGTGTCTATATCTCGGCAGTTTTTCAGGTCACCAGCTGTCTATATCTCGGCAGTTTTTTTCAGGTCACTAGCTGTCTATATCTCGGCAGTTTTTCAGGTCACTAGGTGTCTATATCTCGGCAGTTTTTTCAGGTCACTAGCTGTCTATATCTCGGCAGTTTTTCGGGTCAATAGCTGTCTATATCTGCAGTTTTTTCAGGTCACTAGCTGTCTATATCTGCAGTTTTTCCAGGTCACCAGCTGTCTATATCTCGGCAGTTTTTCAGGTCACTAGCTGTCCCTATCTCGACCACTCGATAGCCAAATTTCTACTCTTTTTCGTTAGCTCAGTGTTAAAATTTTGACAGGTCTGTAAAGTAGCTCTCGTCCACATGGTAGCCAAGTTTTGACTCTTTTTCGTTAGCTCAGTGTTAAACTTTCGACAGGCCTGTACTGTATATGCTGTAAGATTTTTATCCGGGAAGTGATACTACAAAATGCAAATATTTTACACAGGATACCTGTAATTTCAATTCAAATATTTGGTTACAGAGTACAACATTTTACGTCATTCTTAAGTTTAAATACAAAAAGGGATTAACACAAAGAAAATAAAATCTCTAATCTTCAATCAGCTGCCGAATTAATTGTCTCATACAAAGGTGTCAAACAGATTGTCAATTAATTTTATTGCATTTTTTGTTTAAAATGAACTATTACAGCTTCCTGTGAATTTAACACTCCGGGAGGCATGCCTATTACAAGCTATAAATGTTTGTAACCTTCTGACGCAATGAAAATGATTAGCAAGCATCAACTAAATAACGTGCAAAACAACATGATGCAACTTACCCTCGTAAATCCCCAACCCTTGGGCATGCACCTTTTTCTTGATAAAAAGGATGGTTTACTCACAAATTTTGGTGATTTGGTAAACATATATTAATTTGCATAAAAATTACTGATGAGTTCATTCTAAAAACATTTTCGAGATCGTGACATCGGACAATGCATATTAGTGAGACTATATGCCAAAGATTAGACGCTCTTCACGGGTGATGGTCATTCATAGAGAAAATAGTTTTTTTTTTAGCTGAAAAGCACGCGCATTGCAAGCCTAGGTTTATCAGAACCCTAAAGAAGTTTTATGATGTCTTCGTATAAAAATCTTCCTTTTAGTCTCATTTTTGATTCCGTAGTATAGTAAGATGAATAAGAGGTGCTTATCCTTCCGCAGCCCCTGGCTTCACTTCCCTGTTGGAAACTAGCATGTTTAACTTGGTTTACCAGTTTCAAAGTTTTTACTTTGCTTTGGAATTGTGATTTAGACATGGATAGGTATGTTTGTTATTGATGATCAAATTGGCAATGAACCAATAAAACGAAACAACAACAGCAAAGAAAATACACATATTGAACAACTGATTATAAAACTCAAAACTAATAACAAACTAGATATCAGTGGTGTGGTTATAATGCTCTGCCGGGGTTCTCTTGAAAGCATCCCACTTCTTAACTATTAAATTTTGATGAATATATATTTTAAAAAAATCAAAAATCAAAATAAACCATTGATTTAATGCATTTAGTTTGACATAATGATTGGAACAAACTCTTCAGGATGTTTATCGATATATGCATTTAAATTCGTAAAATCATATTGCATCACTCAGTTTTAATCTTAAATGTAAATATAATTTATATACTAGTGTATATGTATAAATTTTGGTAAATTATTCCTTCGCCTTTTTCATGTTCTTTTTCTTCTGTTCTGTAATTGATTCTTCAATCATGAGTTACAGGGAAACGCTGTTTGTCCAATTATAAGCGTGTTTTGGTGCCTACATGTTTTCCGTTTTGTCTCCAGAGCCTGTATTAAGGTATCCACATCTGGAATCCTGACGATTCCAAAAGTGCATGGTGCATGGAAAGAATGAGAACTGAAATGGTGTGACTGAAGAAATCCGACGTTTTGCCCTCTTGTCGTAGTTCCTATGCTATTACACAACATTATTATAGAGATGCAACTCGAATCTATTATTTCACACGTGGCGGGTGCAGCTACCTAAACAGGAGGTCTCACCCTTCCGGCGCACCTGGACTCACTCCCTTGATGGAAGTTCACGTGTTTAAACTATTTTGCCAGCTTCAAAGTTGTTTTTTACTTTGCTTTGGGATTGTGATTTTGGACTTGGATTTGTATGCCTATATTTAATAAATTTTCTATAGTGTTTAGTATTTTGATTAACTTTACAAAGTAAATAAGAGTTCTTTACTTCATTTTAAGTGAAAGATAATCGGTTTGACAACTCAAATTACAGCATCGTATGGCAAAGATTTTCTCGGTTAAATAGATTGATTAAGTGTGTGCCCACCTGTCTAAAATCAGATTTCCATCTTTGCACATTATCTTGAAAAAATATATTTTTCTTAAATCTTCATAAATTGAAAAACGATATCCTATCCATGACGAAGTTTGCAGTGGTTGCTTTGTCACAGGTGTTGGAAATTTACAGACTGTAGATCAAAACATGATCTTGAAAAAACTTTCTATGAATGAAATGTCAAATAAATTACAAATAGATAAACGAAATAGACCAGGTTCGGTACTTTGATGCCGGACATTAAATTTGAGTAAGTAAAGTATGGACCAATTAAAATAATATTTGAATACAGTGACCATCAGGAAGTGTTCTGTTTCGAACCATAAAATATATTCAATATATGTATACTGTAATAAAATTCCTAAAATCGTAAGTACAATGTACAGTTTCTAAACTAAACGCTCCAGTAGGAATATTAAAACATAGGTGGATTTTTTTAGGCATATCAGAGAATACATGGAACGATTAATAGAAGCTATCTCATTTTGTGGTGCCAGATAGGGGAATCTGAACTATGGTATTACAGTACAGGCCTGTTGAAAGTTTAACATCAAGCTAACGAACTAGTGTCGAATCATCAGCTAATCTAAGTTCCTTGTTAGCTGCTTTGATATATCTCTCTGCCACTGCCCGTCAGTATATCTGCCATTACCCGTCAATTTATCGGCCACTACCTGTCAGTATATCGGCCACTAGAAAGTCGAGCCACAACTCCTTTTTCGTTATCTTACTGTTAAACTTTCGACAGGTCTGTACTGTATGTCCGGAAGTAGGCTTGCTAATTCTGGACCAAGTCTGGAGTTACAGAAAAAATAACATGAAGTCAGCTCGCAAAATAAATTGTATTGTGTTAAAACAAATGTTTAAAATTTCCGTTTTGGAACAGTCTTTTTAAGTGTATTTATAATCAGATTAAAGAGATATCGCGATAATCTTTGATAAACACCTGGGGATATTTATTCTTTTTCTAAAATTATATTTTTTAAATTAAAATTACAATTTCATTTCAACTTGTAGTTTAATGACCTCTTGAAAACTGAAAAATCGGAGATATATTTATACATATTAAACTTTGTTGCTTTTAATATCAATTGATATATACCGAAATTTTAATCTCTTCTAACGGCAAACATTCTCTCAAAGTGACACTTCACTTAATATCATAAATACACTAAACTTAAAATAAATATACAAAGACACTAATTTCCACCTACTATAATATTTGACCTTTTGACCTTCCGATGAAGAAATTTAAATATCTGTAAAGTAGGCCCATTCAAACTTTTTTCGTTCCTAATTGTTGTAGAGTGTACCGAGTTTGAGATGACGTAAAACGTTTATTATTAAGCTAGATGAATAATGATAAAAATGTTCAAACACCCGGTTTATTAAGGAGAGAACTGATTGCAATTATTAATTCTGGTGGTGTATTTCTTTGGATTATTAACACATTTTAACTGTTTCATTATCGCATGCTAGGATAAATATTGACACTTATTGGTGTTAAACTAGTGAAAAATACATCGAAAACCATTTTGCCGTGAAATCATTTCTAGTACATATTGGGTCAAAATTTAATGTAAAAAACATTTATCCTTTCAATAGCGAATCTCTATAAAATGTATATGTATACGAGAGATTTAAGTAATTTTGTTTTATTTTGGATATGTTTGTATCTGTATGTTATAACGGGATTTAGTCGTGGTGCCCCCGTGGTGGGTACGGAAGTTATGGTGGTCCCAGGACACGAACCACCGACCGCCAGGATTATAGTTAGGGTTAGAAGACGCTATGCAAAACATTGGGATTTCTGGCAGCTTAATAGTAGTAAGTTCGACTTTCTTTTCCTCTTTATGTTTGATTTTAGTAGTTCAAGTCTCTCTCTCTCTCTCTCTCTCTCTCTCTCTCTCTCTCTCTCTCTCACACATACACACACACCACACACGCACCTCCACGTACACACACACACACGTACACCGTGACACACGCTTAAAAAATAAAACAAGCGTAAACCACATTCATTCAGTTTCAAGCAATGCATTCTAAAACTTAAAGCATTCAGTATACAATATATGACATGCAATAGTATTTCATTTGTATCAAAAACTTTTACTTTAAAATTCGCTTGTACATGTATATTTATTTATGAATGCCATATGCTTAATTTACTTCAAATTTTACAACCTTCCATTGATGCATGTATATGTTTATTATAAACACAACCTACTGAACACATTTCTTTAAAAACTTTATATAAATAAACCAAATCATTTTCGAGTTATTTAATGCCCGAATCAAATTACATATGACATATATGTCATTTACTAGTTTTTTTTCTTTCCCAAAATCGGGGGCTTGGTGGCCAAGTGATCTAAAGCGCTTACAGATCACAGTGCCTCTCACCGCCTAGGATCTAATCCCTCTCGGGGCAGATGCTATTGTGAAAAGTGGTCAGTTCGCTTGTCAAAGGGCCGTGGTTTTCTCCGGGCGCTCCGGTTTACTCCACCATCCTAGAACTGACTGTCTCGATATAATTGAGAGAATCTTGACTGGAGTTAAAACTCTATTGTTCAACTCCGCTCTTTCCCAAAAGCCGTTTTGAAATTTTTATAATACAATTCATTTAGAGACATTCTTCAAATTCACTTGTACGCACATTCAGAGATAAATTTTAGGGGAATAATCAGGAAATATGTATGACAGGGTCTATCTCTAACATAATCTTCACATTATGTCTATCTGTCTCCTAGTGCTACAGTACATGCCTGTCAAAAGTTTAACAAGAAGCTATCAGAAAGAAATGGGAACTCGGCAGTAGAGTGGACGAAATATCGATAACCATTAACAGAAAAATGCAGAGATAGTCGATGTCGAAAATCAGTCGAGGTTTAGGTAACGAGAAAACGAGATGCGTTGCTAATTCGGCACTTATTCGTTACCTGAATGTTAAACTTTCGACAGGTCTGTACTGTATGTCATTTAAACTGATAAATGTACATTATTTATAACTTGTAATATCATCAGATAGATAAAAGATTCACTGTCAAGTGTGTGTGATATGGACATATATAAGGCATATAAAGAATTTACTTCATTTAATAACATGTTATATTAATACCAGGATTTATAACCCAGTATGATGAAAAGAATCACAATTATGTAAAGACGTTTGTCGTTAACTAACTTGAATTCGACATTGACGACAAATATTTCACCAAATTGAAAATAAAAATAAAAAATAAAAATAATAAAAAATTGAAAATTAAGCATTTAAAAAAGCAAAAAAGAAGAAAAAACAACTCGTTGCTAAATAACTAGAATCCGGTAGTAACAATGGAGTTTTTATCAAAATAAGAAAGCATTTAAAAAAAAGAAATAGAAAAGGAGAAGAAAGAAAGCGAGAAAAAAAGCGAAAACGTCACTGAAATCGCGAATAAGTTTGAGACGGTTTCATTTCTAAATACTGTGTGCTTGAAGAATAGTCACTACCTATTTTCAGGTCTTGGTCAGACCCACGGCCTTCTACCTACCGACCGAGCACTCTACCAACTGAGCTTCCGTAATGGCAGTCTTACAAGACAAGATAAACAAACAAACAAACAAACAAACAACAACAACACAAAAAAAACACCAAACAAACAAACAAACACTAGGGCTAGTAATGCACAACTCAACGATTTTTTGTAGCTTATACAAACTGTAATTACATTAATTACACTGTTAATTGTGTCTCCATTAAATTAATTACCTGACACGTGGGATGTGGGGGGGGGGGGGACATTAGTATGCAAAATGCGGACCGCATGTCTGTCTACTTATTCAGTCTACTAATTCATGATTTACAAATATATAACATGACATTTCGTTGAGGTTACGAACTAAATTGGTCTTTAGTCATTTCATAGTCACATTTTTGTAATACTAATTGGTTATTAATTCATAGCACAGTAACCAAACGGTTCGTTTGTCTTTTTTCTGAAGAAAATTATACAGCCCCCATATCATACTAACTGGCTTTATAAGTGGAGAAAATTTGTTAGGATTTGAAATTTTTATCAGAGCAAAATAAACATATATAATGTTTATTGTTAATTGGGATACTTTTAAATCTTGAATTGGGCTAAACGTTGGATAAACTTTCAAAATTCGTTGCAGAGCTGGCAAAATATAGCTTATCATTCAATTGATCCTGTATTCCAGTGTGAATTTCTATTTCCTTGCTCTGTATACAAGAACAAGTCTTGCATATCCTATTCCATGTCCCCAAAACGAGAGGTGGCATCTATAGTGTTCACGTTATTTCTTCCGCCAACATTTGCCCCCCCCCCCCCACACACACACACACACTTTCTCGAAAACTTTTAAACAGATCTTTATTAAACTTCACAGGAACAATCTTTGGGTGGAGTAAATGTTTCATTTACTATTGGTCAGCGATTTCCCAGTTGGCGTTCTTTCGGGGACACTTTTAAAATGGCGTCCCATTTCAGTTGTAGCTTGAATTGATAATGTAAGTTTTAAAAATTGAACTTTTAATTCTATATAAGGATATACAAACCAGCTTCTACACACTAAGTAATTTGAGTGCATTCGAGTGCTTTCAGACTAATTCAAATTTATTTCAAGTTCTCGAGGAAATATTATGAAACATCCTGGTAAACCGTATAATGTTGCAAATGGTGTAGGAACAAAATACGTAACTGAATCGTGACGTCCGTCTAGGTATCCAATTACAATAATATTTTGAAAAAAATAAAAACGGATTTACCCCTAAGTCCAGAGCTACTTACGACCATATACTGTAGAGACCTGTCTAAACACCAAGCTATCAAATTAGTGGTGAATCGACAACTTATTTCCGCCATTCGTTGGCTATATCTCGCAAATTTTCGGTAGCATCGAGTTTTTCAGTCACATTAAATATCCATCTATCGAACAATCGACAGCCGAACTCCGACTTCTTTTCGTTCGTTCGATGTTAAACTATCGACAAGTCTTTATTAGATATACATGTATATTAATCAAAACTTCTTGTAAAGCTTTACTTAAAAGTACAAGGAGATCAAATATTTGAATAATTTCCTTATGAAATAGACAAACTCGGATTGAAAATATAACAGACTACAAATGATATATGTACATTTCAGATCTGTCGACAGTTGAACACCGAGCTAACTGACTTAGTGCCGGGTCAGCAACACGTCTCGGTCCCTCTTTATCTATATCTCGACTGCTATCTATCTCTCGGCAGCTTTCCGGCCACTAACTATCTATATCTGCCGTGCAATTTAATGGTTAAAGTTTAATACAAGCACCAAGAAAATTTAAGAAAATACTTTATACTAAAGCTAGTAGCTGAAAAGATGTTTTCAAGTTGACAACATTAAAAAAACAC
Source organism: Anadara kagoshimensis (assembly GCA_021292105.1). NCBI lineage: Eukaryota > Metazoa > Mollusca > Bivalvia > Arcoida > Arcidae > Anadara > Anadara kagoshimensis. The sequence goes on from CM037865.1 coordinate 49,629,664, forward strand.
CATTATGCCTTATATCAGTGATTTGAAAACTGGATTTTGACCTTATTCTTATTTGAACATATTACTTGGCCCCGACCTTGATAAGTATATTAACCACGCCAATCGGCACCATTTTTGGCAGTGGTATATAAAGACACTATTTTGAAAATAAAACCCATTTTATACGAAAAAATGTATTTTATATGATATAGCCTTTGCCATTTGACAAGACTATGAGGCATGTGTCATATTAGAAGTTTATGTACATGTATATTACAATTTTTTTAATATTTAAGCCTGAAAATAATTTAAAAAATTATAATATGAGTATATGACACTTGTATAAGTCCCATTTGTAGTATGTATTTCTTTCTGCTGTGTGTTCTAGATTTACAAGTTTGTTTCCGAGTACATTTTTTATATCTCCGTGCAGTATTTTTGTCTCAAAATGATCCTTATGTAATTAATGCGCACCTGCAAAAAGAGATAATTATCCTGTGACAAATGTGTGTTATATAAGTATATTTTGTGCTTTTTAGTAGGTAATGTGTTTTCAATCATTCATTTATGACATTTTTACATCAATTATAAATCACAGAATACCTATCACCAATACATATTTTTAGTTATCAAATACTTTATCTTCTTTTATCGTTTTTCTGTAAGGAAAACCATTTGTCTTTCAAAAGATGGCATCTTTAAGAGACCGAAATCGTGTGAAAAATTGTTACACTATATTAAAAAGCTTAAACGAGAATAGTCTTTCATTGTTGGTTTCATTGAGGTCAATCCGTAAGGTGCAATGTAAGCTTTGGTTATTAAATTGCATTTTTGTCAACCAATTCTTGTCAAAGAACTTCTTGAATATTAGTTGAAAAATAAAACATGAATGTCCACAACTGTAACATTGGCAAAAACCAAAACTATCAAAATTATTGTTATTACGATATATTTTAAAAACGAAAATATTGACCAATCATTGAAAGTTCCCGGCTTAAGACATGTAATGCCAGAATATTTTTGTAGGCCACTCTTTGTCATCTCCTGCAAAGATGAAATTTAAAATATATATATATACGTTTCACAATTATGTATGTTATAGTTATGATCTATATTTAAAAAAACCCATATGTATATATTTTTAAAAAAAATAATCGTCATTTTACTAGATGTAAACGTAAATCATAAGAACAGACAAAATATGTGACACGATATAATTCGTGAGCTGGTTTAAATAGAGTAATAGGTTTTAAATAAGTAAGGCATTATATTGCTTCTTTGTGCATTTTGTAAATACGAATTTATATTATTTATATTATAAAGTTTCATGTTACGCCTAGATTACAATAAAAAAAACCGACCTAAAATCTGCGTATAATGCTTTTTTAAAAATTGGGACATTTTGTTAAAGAATTATCCACCCTTAAGTCATAATTTTCTAGTTTTAATTCAATATTTAAAAATTGTTTTTCAATATTTTGATTTTTAGTGTGTGACATTTCAAGATAAATAGAAATTAATAACGAATTAGCACACTGTTGAATTAAAAAATTAACCCTTTCTGTATCTGTCCTATATAATAAAGTTTAAAGCAAATCATTTACGACAAAAAACTAGTAGTCGAAATAATTTTCACACACAAGTAGCTGTTAAAGTGCCAAAAATAAAATAAGGTGCACTCGAAAATACGTTTGCCACAACATGGTTTCGTATATGTTTGAAGTGTCCCGTTGCTTTTTCATCGAACCAAATGATATAAAATCATACAAGAGTTAATGGCAATAGCTAGCCAGCAAAAACATGCATCTAAAAGCTACATATCTGTACAATAAATTTATATACACGTGTTTGCATTTCAGATATTTGTCCGCCATCATTATGTTCTGCAGCCGACACTGGAGGATCCAGAAGCCAAAGACCACGTGGAACAGGTAAAGACACGATATGTATTCATATTGCACATTTTATGTTTAAATCATTGCTTTGGAGATAAAAAACATAACGGTATCCATGGAAACGTTAATTTTTTTATCAATATAGATGCCCTTTGATTCCCATGTTCTATAGACCTATGTTGTTTGACAATATGCAAAATTTTAGATTTAATTACTAGTGTGTAATGTGAAAACATTTTGTTTCGGGATCTACACATGACCTCTTGGCCGCATTGTGACAATTTTCTTCATATGAGATGGAATATGCACGGTAGTATTTTGGCACATTGTTTTTGTTCTTACACGTATAAGAACTGTGACGGAGAAAAAGAGTATCGCCACTCACGTTTTCCCTACACAGTTTATAATACTTATACAATTGTACCTCCATTTTGACTTCACTCGTCTAATTGTTTTGAGTACAGGTGTTTGTGTATTGTTCCGACATGATTAAAAAAAAATAAATGCGTTTCTATATATTTTAAGGTGGAGGTGTATTTTATAATGGTGATATTGTACTGGACAGAGAATCAGAAAAATTTGTATGGGGGATACGGAACGAAAGCCGTCCACACCGATACGGACGGCGGAAACGAGCCACAATAAAGATAAAGAAAAGACTGTGGCCAAAAGGGACAGTGTATTACACATTTAGTGATGACATAAGTAAGTGCTATTGTTAAAGCAGCAAGCTTCCCTGCCACCTAACATAGGTTTGCCACCTTCGAGTTCTCACTAACCGTCTAATGCGGTTGTCAAATGATTTTCAGCTGGCTTGTTTGTGGTTTTCGCCGGGTATAGCGACTTCCTTCAACATTTCAGAATTGGTCATCTTGGTACAAGTGAGGTGTTATTGAACGGTGTCAACCGACCCATCAGTACCAGGTGTCAAATCACCATATCACGGTTTGGAAATCCAATCTATCACCATGTGTTGATGGCATAATTACAAACCTTGCCTCAAAACGTGTGTCAACGCTTGTTTGTGGTTTTCTCGGGAAATTCTGGTTTTCTTTAAAATTCCAGAAATGACCGCCTCGATTTAAGTGTGATTATAATAAACATGTACACTGGGTGGGGTGTACACATCATTTGTCGGTCGGGAAATTCGGTCTGTGGCAATATATAAATCATCGTGTGTTGATTTCATATTTACAGACCTTGTCGCACAACAATTACTAACTTCCGATAAATTCTTATGTGGCATTGTCATATACATAGGGTATGCGCTTCCACTTAATTTAATTGTGTATTGTACCCTGCTCAAATGGTTAACATCTTTGAAAAGTAAAAAAAAAAAATGATTTTGTTGGGATAGTGTCGAGTGCAACTTAATAACAGAGTACACGTTGTGGTCCAAATTTTTGGCCTCTTACTCTATAGCTTGGCTTGGTAGTTTATTATCGAATTTGTAATCAAAAAGTATTTAAAAAAATAAAATGAAAAAAAGAAATAAAAAATAACCGCTTACTTCCGTATTCAATTATTTGCATTTCCTGATTACTATCGAACAGATGATGTCAAAGATTCATATCCAGTACACAAATAATGAAATTAAGTGGTAACATAATCCACATAAACTGTGATAATTTTGAAGAAAAAATTACAGTAGCATGACACATATAATGACAAGGCCTTCTGCATGGGTAGTGCCTTAATTCCATTTTATTGTGGCATTGATGCGTTCTGTATAATAAACATAATGATCTAGTACATGATGAACGTTTAAACTCGACGTAAATCTGTAAAACATAGATACATAGGATTAAAATGTGAAAAGTTTACACACAAAGCACGACGTATGGAGATACAAGTAGTTGGCATTTGCTCATTATTAATGTGAATGAATCTGTCCGTTTAATGCGCCTATTGTTTTCTTTCGTGGTTTGTGGTCAATATTAAATTCAATGCACTTCATAAAGGCCCGATCAACCAAAACTGGTATTAGAGATATGTTTGGCAAAAAAAAATATTAGTTGTGCGGACGTTAAAAAGATTAAAATGGTTTTGTGGTGGTTCGAGTACTATGCAAGACCGTAACCATTTCATTTCAATGATTTGTTCAACTATTGGTCTCGCAAAACAGACATTCTAACTATAAGAAAACCGATTTATAGTTAAAAATAATTGCAACAGCCAAGGCAACCATGCCAACCAAGACTACGAAACAATACGGGAACAAAAACAGAAAACAATACAAATAAATTTGTATTTGGAAAAAATAAGTCTCTGCATGCAAAAAGGATGTCTACGGTTTTTACTAGCAATCAACCCACAGGCATATTCAGTCATCGCATGTTAGTTTACCTGTGTGAGGCTACAATTACAATAATATAGTGTTTTCTGTCACTTTATTGGTTGAAAACTTAAGATATTTCAGTTCAAACCCGACATAGAGGTAGATTGTTGTATGTAGAGTAAATACTCATGAATACTTTAAATGGATAGTGAATGTTTTTGGCTTCCCAGCAACATTTTCAATGCGTTGTTTTAACCCAACAATCTATGGGTCATTTCCTTATATTTTCTCTGTAGACATCCTTTGAACAAACATTTTGATGGGCAACTGTATATTATTTGGAACATACACTTACAAATTTAATACGTAAACGCCGAATATTTGGCGGTTTATATTGATACTAAAATTTATTCATTTTTTATATATCTGAACATCTCTCTAGATTTCGTCTGCCGTTGCAAATGTAACCATTTCGTGACAATGTTTTATCGATAGTTTTTGTGAGTTACCATAATACAAGTATTCAATTTTCACATGTGTACATAAATTGTCCATTCTGAGACGTTGGGTGTTCCCAGATTCTGAAACACTGGATTGGTTCATGTTTCTGTATAGTCCGGACATTGTTTTTTCTCGATTGTTTGTTTAAAAACAGTTTGGTACTAAAACCAGATAAACAGTAAGACCACTCCAACTATCATTGAATTTTTTTCAGATCCACTTGCTAAAAGAGGGATAAGAAAAGCAATGAAACACATATCAGCAAACACGTGTGTACAATTCAAAAAGAAGAAAAATAAAAATCAAGATTACATAAGATTTATCAGTGAACCAGGGTAAGATGCTCTCTCTCTCTCTCTCTCTCTCTCTCTCTCTCTCTCTCTCTCTCACACACACACACACACATACACACATCAGTCATTTTATTGTCTTTGTTTCTTTATCTCTTGTTTTTGTATTTCTAAGTATGACAAACGTGATGACTTCAATTTATTATTGTCAACTTTCTTTTATTTTCCTTCTTCTTGCCTCTCCTGCTTATGTGAATGTTACACAATCAATACTTTGTGGCAGAGCTTGTTCCCACAACGAGAACTTTATACAACGAAGGCAGCTGTTGATGCAAGAATAATGCAAGCCTGGCTTACCAAGTTTTATGGTCGTCATCACAGTATTGTTGATAAGTATGATGTCTCTGAATCCAAAAGTATCCTGAATATATTTGACGTTCCATAGTTCCATGTTCCGTTCATTCTCAATTTTGATTACACACTTTACTGGTGGCTAGCTATAAACAGTAGGGGTTTGTACACATGTTTTTGATTCATGATTTTAGCGTCGTTATATCAATGACATTTTCAGCTGCGTCACACAAGTATTTAAACTGCTGACGACAAGTAAATTGCTTGTCAGTTCCGTCTTACTACCATAGCATCTTGACATTAGGAAGTTACACATACATGACACATTTTAAAACTCTTATGGTTATAACTACATGTATATTACTTCTTGTTTATAGCATTTGTCATTTATTCATATTTTATCAATAAGAGAAAATTGTTTGTAATATTCAACATGAATCAAATGACAAGTGCATGTCCACTCAATTTAGTACATTGTATTACATATGCGGTTTTTTCGAACTTAAATGAAAATACATCGCTGGTATTCCTTTTTGTATCGCTGTCATTTTGCAAGATAAAAGACATGAAACAACAAAGGACCGGAATCAGAATTGCAAGATATACACATATCGTGGTCATTAATTATAAAACTCCTTACTGGATGGGTATCGCACAAAACGGACTACAGTGTTGGGGTTGAAGTTTTTCGTGGGGTTCTAACTACCCCACTTAATTTATGTTTACCAAAACAATAAGCCAATAACGACCTGACTTAAATACAACATGAAGAGTTAAGCCAGTCCACGTTTGTCACTCGCGCCATTTAGAGGGTTATATATGCATTGACAGCCAACAAAACAATATCATTTCTGAAACAAATCATTTTCTATAGTTATGAATAAATGCTATGGAATCGTTTTGTGTAGTACTTTTTGCTGTTAGATCCTTTTTCAAGTAAATACATATAACCAGCCATTAAAATAGCATAGACATAAAAAAGTGAAATAAAAAACACGAAGTCAAATGATGTACCCTATGCTCCTCTGTCATTCGGAACAAAATAACTTTTGTAAGCTCTGAACAACGATCGACATTCGTACCTTCTTTAAGACAAACTGTGCTAAAATATAAAAACTAAAATAGGTAGGCGTTGTTTCGGAGCTTGTGCTTGTGTTAATCAATTTAGTCTCTATAATCTTATTGACAGGTGTTGGTCTCTGATAGGTCGTGTTGGAGGTGAACAGAAGCTTAGTCTAGGACGTGGGTGTGAACAAACTGGAACAGCCATCCATGAAATATTACATGCCCTAGGAGTATGGCATGAACAGGTAGGCAGTCTCTGATGTTAAGAATTAGTAAGAAGTTTCATGGATGTTCTATCTTTAAGAAGATATGAATCCTTGTATGTTTGTTTTTACCAAGTAATGTATTGTGTTAATTTCTTCCAGAGCACCTGGTTTCAATTCCTTGCTGGAAGTTTGCATGTTTAGCAAATTTGCCACTTATTTACTCTGTGTTAGGAATGTGGTTTGAACATGAACCGTGCTTGATTTTCTATTGTGTCAACAATTCGTAGATATCATGTAAACTACAAAGGGTTAATGATTTGCAACCGTGCATTAGTTTATAAGCAATATACCAATAAAATTCCTATTTATTTATACAGTCACGCCCAGACAGAGATACCTACGTGAAGGTAGTACTAGATAACGTGTCTCCGAGATTTGTCAAAGATTTCGAGAAACTGAACTCCACTTTCACAACAAACAGAGGGTATCCATACGACTACAACAGTATAATGCATTACAGTGAGAGATCATTTACCAACACTGGTGGGAAAACTATAAGGGTATGTTTACATATTAACAATCGCCTACGATGAACTCTCATTAGAAACTGATCATTGATCAATAATTGCCGTTGCTCACATTTTGAAGTAATGCCCGTGAATAGTAGGAATATGCATTTGCGGTATGCTTGCAAAGAGAGGTAAAGAATGTCAACTTGTTATGCCTTATTTTTTTCAATAATTTGTTTTATAAACATTCCAAAGTGGCAAAGTTCATAGATTGGCATGTTCTAATTTGAATGTTTATGAGATATTTCATTTGAAAGTAAAATTGTGTGTGATAAAAAACCACATGTAACATATGACAGAAGTGTGACTTATAAGTCAGATTTCACAATTACCTTTTTCTAGATTGTTTTTTTTACATCTCCAAAATATTACTTAATCTAGTCAGTCCAAAAACGGTAGATGTGTAGTATCTGTTAATGTATAAAGTAGTTTATAGATTAAAAGAGTGTTAATATCGTGTTCTTTGGTGCCTTGTCTGTTGCCATTTCAGCTATAGATACCTTTTTTCAATTTGTATGCTTAAAATAACATCAGCAAAGTCTAGTATTTGCAATGATGTTTATCTAATCATTTAAAATAAGATAATAAAAAAATAATAATGAGCTTAGGTGCTCCGGAAGTAAGCACCTCCTGTTTAGCTAGTACACCCGCCACATGTGCAATCAAAATTGAGTAAAGGAATATAGAAAGCCAAATATATCCAGGGCTATTCTGGACACAGAGACATCAAACTTATCAACAATAATGTGATGACGGCCATAATTTGTGAATTCAATAGATTGTTATGTGTTTGTTGTATAGGTCATTGGAGTTGGGAAGGAGCTAGGACTGGAAATTGGACAAAGGGATGGACTTAGTAATTTGGACATTGCCCAGATACGTGCCATGTATTATTGTAATGAAAAAGAAGACACTGACCAGACAGGTAATGAACTAGAAAAAAATCCACAAATACAGTAAACATATTTAATTTCGCGTGTATTTATTTTCGCGGTAAAGGAAATTTAGACAATTCCGCGTAGTTAACTTTTCGCGTTTTTGAAATATCCACTATAACACAATAAGCATAATATAATTTTCGCGAGGTTTTAATTTTCGCGCGAAATAAACGAAAATTAGTACTCCGCGAAAATAAATACGTTTACAGTATTATAAAGGATTTAATAGAGTGTCAATTGAAAATATCGAAGAGCCAACATATGAATTCAAATTAAAAATCAGGTGGTCAGAAACACTTCCATAATGTTAATCAATGTTTTTGAATACCAACATACTGCATAAGAAGAAACATCGGCGTGCAAAAATTCGCGATTTTCACTGTGACTCATACCGCGAATATATCGTCTCAGCTAAACTTTCTTATTTCTCTTGGTACACTTTCTTTACAGTAAGAACCATGAAAATTTCTTACCACGAAATAGTTAAGAAGGTCAAAACCGCGAAAGTTACTAATGTGTCTTTTTATACAGTACAAGGTCACAGTGGCCTGAATAAGTAAGGCTTTTAAACATCTTTTTTCCACGACCTGAAAGGTCTCTACAAGCTTAAGCTTGAAACGTAATATAAAGCATCATGACAAAGTATTTTCAATTTTAATTTACAAAGCTGTGTGATCTTGCATGTGCATTTAGTTTTTCTAAAAGATGTTATTCATTGTTTCAAAAAGATTGCCAAAATTGCTCTAAGTTAAGGAAAATGTTAGTGCAGAAATAATTGTGAAACGGGGACTGGTGGCAAAAAATCAATTTATGGGCGTTATCATTGAATTATAAAAGTGATATATAAAAATTTTAGACAATAGCTGGAAACTGAATAAATTTTATAAAAGGGTATTATGGATAGTTTAAATGTTACAAACATCATTTATCATTCGATTTTTAACGGTTGTGGTAGGTTCAAAATTGGGTTTGAGTTTGTATAGCAAAAAAGCTTTTTAACACTTGTCTCTTTGCTGATTTAAAAAAACAAAGATTCTTTATTTTTTATTTTACAGTGTGTCCTGATGGTTGGGTAAAAAACAAACAAAGCTGTTACAAGTTTGTGAAGAGTCCAAAATACCAGTATGCAGCAGCTCAAAAATTCTGTAACGGAATGAGGTCAAATCTTGTCCATATCAATACTAGGTCCGAGGACACATTTTTGAAAAACTATCTATGGAAAAATTTCAAAAATACTTTAGTTTGGAGAACCGGTGGTAGACTTGTTAAGGGTAAATTCGTGTGGGATTTAGGAAAAACCACTAAGTTTATCAACATGAAGTTCAACAACTGGGTAGAAGGTCATCCATCAAGTTATTCGTCCTTAGCACTAGCCAGGAACCAGTCCGAGAAAAGCTTTCAATGGAGAGGCGTTTGGTTTGGCTCTTTGAAGCAACTTCCAGAACATGCTTATTCCTTTATATGATATGCGAAGAACCTCAAAAAGTAAGTAGCTAGGTGCATGTATATGTATTTAAACAAATGAAACATATTTTTTTTCCATTATATCAGGTGCCCATGTATGCAGTTATATCTTTTTGTTTTGCTCGCATTTCAATGGCTTGCTTTCTTAGTTGTTGCATTGTAATGTCATCTATCAATTAGATGATTTATTTCATTCATATTTATTTATTTATTATTTATTTATTTATTTATTTATTTATTTATTTATTTATTTATTTATTATTATTTATTTAAACCAGTAATAAGTATAAATGAGGAATACTGTCATATTATAATTTTTGAATTTTCTGAATGAAATATTTAAAAATTTATAAGTTGTCATATTATCATTTTTGAATATTCATTCAGAAAATTCAAAATTTATAATATGACAATACACTTGAACTAAAGTCCATTCATAACCGAATTAAAGTCCATCCATAACCATTAATCTCTCGGTTTTTGCCGGTTTTAAGGTAGTAAATAATTAATCCCTGTAATGTGAAAGCCAGCTCATGTCGTAACGTGGCCTGTTGTAATTGATGCCTAATCTACACTCTTGACTTCGTATTAAGCTTATGTAAATATCGCCTTCAATATCGCTATGTACATTATTTTATATCTTATTTCATTTACTTTTCTTCAGGAAAATGTCTACCGTTAAAGCATAAAGATGGCCGAGATTACAGGGGAAGTTTAGACCATACTGTGGACGGAATAACCTGTCAGAAGTGGACATCGTTCTACCCTCAAAAACACAACCTACTACCCGCTGGGTTCACGGGCAAGAGACATCAAGATGGTTTAGGAGATCACAACTTCTGTAGAAACCCGACTGGACAAAGACGAAATCGTCCATGGTGTTTTGTTACAAAGAGTTTAAAAAGCAAACAAACCTGGCAATATTGTGACGTTAGAGCATGTACTAAAAAGCGAAGCCCAAATGATATACCAGAAAGTAATTCACAAGATACAAGAAAACAAACATCAAAAAGGGATACGAGTAAAACCAAAAATAAAAGGAAGAAAAGGGATAAATTGAACAAGAAGAATAAAAGAAAGAAAAAGGATAAATTGGACAACAAAAATATAAGAACTGATAAATCTAGTAACAATAAAATACTATCAAAAATAAAATTCTAAAAATAGAAACAAACAAACAAGCAAGTCACGCAGAAAAACAGTAGTATAAAAAGACTAGTAGTGTATTATATAAAATTTTAATATATATTTTGTATTTTATATATAATTTGGCCAGTATTGACACTTTTACTCAATAAGTGTTGTGTTAAAGTTTGTAGTTATTCCAAGTTCTAATCATGAATGCATGTTTTATATATTCTGAGCCAAAGACTATGAAATGATTGTGTGGTATATACCGGTGACAAAAACATACCAAAAAATAATGGTTGTTTAAAGCCTACCTCAGATTATAATTTCTTTATGGGTCCAAATCATATTTCCGTGAAGATACATGTTGTGATTTATTATGAGTTATCTATTACTAAGTACGGTGGCATAAAAAGGCTAAATGAAAAAATTAACTGGTTCAAATGATTTACTTATTCTTCGAAAGAATATTGATTCGTTCCAACAATTTAATATTTCTTCAAGCAAACTAGCTAAGTTGTTCAAACGATTTTTATCATTTATTTGGCTCTTCCACGCCGCCGTAACTCAGACATCCGATTTTGGAAGGAGGCATGACAAACTCCATTGCATGGAGCTAGACTAGATGAGATGGGACACACAACGCCATTTTTGGAGAACTTGTTAAATCGACTAGTAAACACGGTGGTTTTTCATGATATAAGCGCACAATGTTTGAAATGTGTGTGTATGTGTGTGTGTGTGTGTGTGTGTGTGTGTGTGTGAGAGAGAGAGAGAGATGCAAGAGAGAGCATTACAATTCAGTGTGAAGCGTACAATAATTATGTACGTACAATGTACATATAAAACGTTCCATTTAAATGTCAAACACTGCCTCCCACATCCAATGCACAGACCAAGTATCATACATTTTGTCTTTACAGTTTTTAAGAATTGCTGGTATCTAGCTTTACATATCCTGATGATAAACAACAAACAAATGATGAAATTAAACAAACTACTCAATTAAACTCTATGAATGTTTAATTATGTGTTGTCCTTATTTATGGTGTTTCTTTAAAACGCGATGTATTTGAAATGCGAATACTATACTATTATCATGTGCTAGTTTTTATAAAATATTTTTTTTTAAATCGCACTTGAAACAAAGGAGATTTAACAATAGATCATATAATAAAATCCAGATATGTGGTTTACTGTTTCAGGGCCATCACCGTCACTATTCTACTTGCACAGCTATTGGTCGTTCAGTACGAACATTCGGAGGCAATCAAACATCAAGCATAATAACAAATGATAGCTAATAAGCATTAAATCCAAATGCGTTTGATTGATTAAATTGTTTTACACCCAAGTCAAGAATATTTCACTTATTTTAAGACGTTACCAGTTGTAGGTGAAGTGGCCTGTCGTGACACGAAGGTATCTTTAAAAGGACCTCGTGACTAATTTCTAAATATTGAGTGTTTGGCACTAGAACAGTCACTTCATATTTTCAAGACTTGGTCAGACAAAGACTAGGGTTCGAACCCATGATTTCCCACATACGGAGCGTGCACTCTACCAAATGATCTGTAGTGGTTCCAAATGTGTTTGGGTTTTAGCTATAAAAGATACAATCCAAGAGACTGGATCTAGACAAAGGTAAATATTCTTTGATGTTCACATACTGCAAATCCTAGATGGACAGCGTACACGTAACGCCAATCTATTGATAAGGCATTGCATTATGGTTGTTCAGTGTTTTGAATATCACACTTAACTATCTTACCAAACCACTCGGTAGACTGTGACTGCATAACATCAAATAAAATCAAAGAGGGTAAGATGCTCTCGATGGTTGGCGAAAGGCCTATTTAAGTACCAGCTTTAATATTATTTGCTCCTATCGCATAATTAGAGTCACGTTGCATAATAGTTTGGTAACCTTGCAGAAAAAAATTGGTTTTCTCAGGGAACAACTGTTTCCGCCATCTTTCTCGAGATGAGTGAAATAATATTGACTGTATGGTTAAAACCAATAGAGCGAACCCACTCAGGAATTTGAAAGCGATAGATAACATGAAGTGATAATTCAGTAATATGTACTAGTATATATCACGGTAACCATTAATTTCTTCAGTTCTACACAGTTTTATAATTCTGACAACAGAAAACATATACATGTACTTGGCAATTTTGTCGGAACAGCATGAAATAAGAAAACTGGCCAAAATAAACGCATTTGGAAAATTGATTACTCTGTTAGCGCACTAGGTATAATGACGATATGTTGCCAGGTGATGTGGTTTATATAACACTTGTTTTTGGTTTGCAAGACCTTTTTCTTGGTGCTAGTGTACTGACATTCTCAAAATTAAAAGAACTTGAGAATATATTCAACAAATTTATACTTTATTGACTTAGTAAAATTGTATAATTGTTGTGAAAAAATAGTTTTATACAATCGCAAATAAATTATATAAATACAAACATTTGTTATTCGACATGAACAACAGTCAGGGGCGTAGCCAGGCGTACGTTTGTACGCAAAAACGTCCACATCGTTTCGTTTACAAATATATTTCCTCTCCTCCGTTTAACCTCACCACTACATTAATTGAACTCCCATTTTAACTTGACTTTCTCAATTATTGAGTGTTGTTTCCGTAGTGCTTATGCCATACAACATCAAATCCCCTTGTACCTCGTCTTCGGGTTTAAAATGAACCAGTCCTCAAAAGAACGACAAAAACTACCACAGCATAGCATTAAATTATAAGAAAATTCTGATAAATAGCGCCCTGGAGGGCCAAAAATTCGCATCAGGGCGACCCCAAACCCCTGCCCTCTTTAGGCGTCCACACCATAAACACCCCAGCTACGCCCCTGACAGTCATTCCAGTTATGATTTCCATTGTTCCAACATTACTCCAAGTCAGTGCTCAAAATACATTTTCAGCTTTGTCTAAATAGATCTTTCAACCATTGTGTTGTTTCATAATTAAAACGTGTTGGTAAATACAACGACAAGCTCTTGTGGTATCTCTTTCTACTTTCATTTTGTCGATCACGAGTTAGAGAAGTACGGGTTTTTTTACTTTCCAGGTCCGATTTTATTTCAGACTGTATACTCTACAAGTTGCAATCAAAACCAAATTGTCGCAGTTTGTTGGAAAATGTACACTACCCTTCCTTTCACAGCTTTGAACACCTTTATTATGACACAAACGTTGTGCACAGTATTAACGCTACCAGTTGGAAAATCAAAATCACCACTCTTCAATTCACAATTTTGAACACAGTTGTTTATGTTGAGACACAGGTGGCGTGATGCTATCTTGATAAATGTACAGTACTCTGTAATTCCTTCAAAGACATGCGCCCTCTGGTGATCATCATCTTGATGGCCTCCTACAACAACAACAATAAACAAATAAATAAATAAAAAATAAATAAATAAATAAATAAATGAATAAATTCCAGAACCTATGTACAGTCAAACCTGCGCATCGTCTGTGTTAAATTGTCCAAAACCAAAGAAAATAAAGGGTGCATTTTCAGCATTTTTCTTGCTCCGGATGCCCATAATTTCTTTAACAATCTACAGACCAGACGCTGTGAGGTTAAACATTGTCGCTGGCGACGCTATATTTCTATGTTATAATGTTCGTTTTACATTTTGTCACCCATCCATGCATAATGGCGCCGACGACAATTTGTGTCAGAACAGTCTATGCAGGGTAGAATTTTGTTTCTGACGTCAATATGTACCAATGGGCGACAATGAGTATGGGCACATAGTGTCGCCAGCGACAATACGTACAAGGTGCAATTTTGTTTCTGATGACAATAAAATTAACCAATGGGCGGCAGTGAGAATAGACTTGTACATAGTCTCACCGGCGACAATATGCACATGACACAATTTTGTTGAACCAATGGGCAGCATATACATAGTCTCGCCGGCGACAATGTACACAGGATACAATTATGTTCTGGACCAGTGTCAAATATGTACCAATAGGTAATAATATGCACAGAAATTATAAGAGTCAGTAATGTCGCCGGCGACGATATTAACCTTCACAAACCAGTAAACAATTTAACTGAACTTGACACAGGTATAGCCCTATTACAAGCAATTGGTAACAAAAAACGCATTTGGTAACAAAAACAGGTTTGGTAACAAAAACGCATTTGGTAACAAAAACAGGTTTGGTAACAAAAACGCATTTGGTAACAGAAACAGGTTTGGTAACAAAAACGCATTTGGTAACAAAAACAGGTTTGGTAACAAAAACGCATTTGGTAACAAAAACGCATTTGGTAACAGAAACAGTTTTGGTAACAAAAACGCATTTGGTAACAAAAACAGGTTTGGTAACAAAAACGCATTTGGTAACAAAAACAGGTTTGCTAACAAAAACGCATTTGGAAACAAAAAAGTAAACATCTAGATCTACTATACAGGCAATAAACGGCACCACAATATCGTTATGTGGAACGGCCATACAACCCTGTTTTAATTATAAGAGTACCTCGTCCGTTATATGTTTGTTAGCTTTGAAGTCCTGTCGTATCCAATTGGTTAGTTCCTTTCTTTGTGGTTCTGATGGTACTTCTTTAACTATTCTTAACATTTCTCGATATAACTTCAGTACTTCAGATCGAAGCATAAACTAGAATATAGAAAACATATTACAAGTGCCATGTAAATTCAAAAGTAGTACATAACACAAGTCTAAATTTATACTAATAAACTCGCCATGTGTCAAATGTACTGCTTGTTGCATCTTTGTTTGGGAACTATTAACATGCATGTAGTAAATTTAGATAGTCTAGTCTAGTAACTATATTCCATTTACAATCAAACATTTTATAATCGACTGTGTTACATTGCCCAAAACAGAAACAAGTAAGGGTGTAATTTCAGAAAGAGTTCCTTTTGTACCCTAAACTGAAAATTTAATTTTGACTGAAAAAAAGTCTAAAAATGACAGATTCAAGCCATTTTGAACATTTCCGTGAAATATGATTTTTCAAAAATTACATAGAATATAATGGGTGGGGGAGGGGTGGGGGAGGGGTGGGGGGGGGGGGGGGTAAAAAGGGAACTCTTATTGTATTTTCATCACTTATCCTTATCCGACCTCACTTCCCTATTGGAAGTTCATGTGTTTCACTTAATTTGCCGGTTCCGAAGTTTTTACTTTGACTTTTAATTGAGATTTGGGCATGGATTGGTATGTTTGTTATTGATTTTATTGCACCCGATGCCCACAATTGCTTTAACTGAAAGCACTCGGAGTTGAAAGCATCATCAGGCGGTGCAGTTAAAAAATCTTTTAAAAAAATACAAGCAGATAACTAGAATCTATCTATCTAACAAATATTCCGACCGCTTTTCTATTCCAAATGATGTCAACAATTATTATGTTTGTTTTATTATTATTATTTATATTAATAATAATAAAAAATACAATGTAGTGTTCAATATTTTGTATCTGGTAAAAGGGGAACAACTCTAACTAGACTATAAACATTAGCGGCGTGTAAACATTACCGACTTGAAAACAAGGCCATATCATCATCAGTGGAGAATGTGACCGTTACGATCTTCTATAAAAATGTGTATAATTGTTGAAATAAATAATTAATAATAAAAATAAGACAATTACTCTTTTCAAAGATAAGGCATTTCCCAATTTGCTGGTGGGTATCCTGGTACCTGCCATTTAGCCAAGCACCGAGATTACAAAAGGGAGATAATAAGAATTTCTTTACGATTAAAAAGGGGAAATAATCACGCCAATAAGTTTCAAATTTTGAGAAAAAAACTTCGCATAGACATAAAATAATAAAATGATTGTGTCAATTAATTAATTCTTAAAAAAAGTGTTATGAAGCGTAACCATTCATTTACATTTATAAGCAGGCCCCGGTTTCACAATCATTCCTTACCTAAGATTTTCCTTAACTTAAATTTAGCAAATTTTTGTAATCTGTTTTGGTACTACTGATGAATATTTTTGTCTGAACTAAATGCAAATGTTTTAATCTAGAAATTATCTTAAAGTTGACACATTAAATTCCTGAATATCTTGAAAATTAACAAAATTATAAAGACTTGAAATTTTGCCAGATTTACTTAGCTAAGGAATGATTGTGAAACCGGGGCCAGGTTCTAAGTATGCAAAATCAAACTTGTTTCTTGAAATTAGTTTTTAGAACTACAAGAACTTAATATTTCATGTTAGAGTCTACAAGATTAATAATGATAATAATTAATAACTTGTATTATTAATAATAATAAATGTGCGGATATTTGTTGTATTTGAATTATCTGAAGAAAAAATGAGTGATAAACAGTCACGGAATGTTGATCTAGTCGGTCACTATGAAATCATCATTGTACAAAAATTCACAATAAAATGGTTTAAGGATGTTTCTTCTAATAATCAGGCCTAAGTAGAAAATCAATTCATAAAAAAATGTCAAATGGACCTCTGCAACCGAAAAATATACAAACTATACACCCTTCCGATAAATCGCGACACCTGGCGGGAGTGCTATGATTGATAGTAGAATATGACGTCATACAGGGAATATTATGAAAAGGAAATACTAGCATTTCGTATTTTCCCTCAATATAATATTGTTTTATAATTAAATATTAAATTTCAATTTTAATTACATATCGCTGGTATTTTATTCCATGACTTTTTGAAAAATAATTTGAAAATAATATAATTTTTTAATAAAAATTTTAAAAATTCATTTTAATTGTTACATAATAATAACTGTTCCATAACATATTTGATATTGTAATACCACGTCATGGGCAGTCAATCGGAACTAATTAGGGCACTGATTATTATTACATGATTTACAGGAGTGAAAATGCTTCGGTCCAACCTAAGGACAATTTGCTTATGCATGAATGAATCCAGGTGTGTCAGAAGTAGCCTAAGCTTTTCGTTAATCTCGGAAGATTCTCAGTAGATAGAATTATTTAAACGAGAGAGACAGAGAGAGAGAGAGAGAGAGAGAGAGAGAGAGAGAGAGTTACAAACATTGCATTTTAAGTATTCTGTAACTCAGCGAATAATTATATAAACGTACAAATTATCTATCCGAAAAATGTATAACGAGTCATGGGATAATTATTTATCCGACATTTTGAAACTTAACATATTTGTGTTACAGTTTAAAGGTGATAGATAATAATAAACATCACATAATTAGTATAAAAAGTTATTTATTTATTTTCATTTTTATACTTTTTGATTTTTTTGACAAATAAGTATAATATAGCCAAAGCAGTGATACGACACTACACGAGGATAAATAAGATATTTATCACTGTGTATTATAATCAGGTGTTGCCTTGTTCATCTCGCAATCAGATAATCTAGAGAGATAAGCGTACTTGTATTTTCCTGTTAATTGCAAATTGGATTAATGAAACCAATTAAAAGTCCTGTTTTTTAAGTCAACATAGGTAAGGATGCCATCATTTCTTACTTAGAATCAGTTGTTATTTAATAAATTTGACCAAAATTTTAACCATACAACCAAAATTTCAATGTTGTTGTTGTTAGTTTTTTTTATTTTTTTATTTTATTTTATTTTTTTTTGTCTTTTTTTTTTAAATATTTTTATTAATAATTTTAAAAATAAATTTTTAGAACCTTAAACAATTTTAGCAATAACGGATCTTTCTTTCATTAAAGTTTAATCCGTTAAACAATGATTTTTAAATACAACTTTAAGATGTCGCTAATTTGTAATCAAAGGAAAATTTAAGTTTTATAAATTATTTTGACTATCAATTATGTATCTGAAGTGTTTAATTTATATCAATATTTTGTAAATAACTTTTATGAAAATTCCGATTTTATAAAATAAATAAAAATAAATAATAAAAAAAGTGGAAGGTGAACGTTTGTAGTAATTTTATTAAAAAATTGAAATATTTCCAGTCGGATAAAAATATGAATTTCAAATGTCCTTGAGGGTAATTAAATGGTCCAAGATATTAATAAATATACGTACACGTATTTTATATTTTTCAAATTTGAACATTTACAAATTGCAATTTTCTAATAAAATAAAATTTGTCATTTTGTTGAAGAAATTACAACAAATTCTACACAATTCTTTACAATGTTAAGTGTCTTTTCGGATGATAATCTATGTGTTTAAAATTTGTTTAATTAGCCTAGTCATAATTTGTAATTTATTTAAAGTAATATTCGCGTTGTCGGTTTATCATCTCACCTGTAGCTTACATATGACACCTAACAGATACTCGAACTGAGTGAATATACTGTACATGCTGATGGGATCGATTGATATCCTTCCCGGTGTGACGTCATATCAAGAGCGATAACCAGTTTCCGGCTATTTCTGGAAGGGTGTATATGCCCATTTAGCTGTTTAGTTGTTTATCCTAATAAATCATGACTAGTGACTTCCTTGACTGATTCCTCTTGATTCCCTGGGGAACAAAAGGCCGCAACAACACCTCTCCATCTGTGATATCTTTTAGAGTTCAGTTCAGGTCTTTCCAGCTGTTTGTGCCTCTGTGTCGGTACTCCTACGCCAAGTCACGTTTTGGCCGGCCTCTCTCCGGCAAGAGCCTACCTGGTGCAGCATATAAATACTAGTAGTCAGGAGAACTTGGAAGGAGCAAATGGGCACTGGTCCGAAATAATATATATATTTAAAGTTAGTTTAGCATACAGATCAAGGATATTAATGCACATGTACATGTGTGGTGGTGTTTATCATAATTTTTGTCATATTTCAAATTGGAAGAAACCTTGAACAATCTTGCTTGTAAAAATATAGATTACACCAGAAGGCCATTATATAGCATCAATGGACTTTTAATTACATTTATATGCATGCTAAAACTTGTGTCTTGTAAAGTTAAGTTAACTATTTTGTTTAGCCAAACAAAAGAAGGATTACAACAGTTATTGAATGGATTACATAAGTATTGTCTAAAATACCAGTTGTCTTTTAATGTAGATAAAACAAAAATTGTTATCTTTCAAAGAGGGCGCTTTAGAATTTTACCAAATACTGTTTTTTTTATTACAATGGTTTAAAAATAGACATTGTTAAGAATTTTGTATATCTTGGTATTTCTTTGACATATAATGGATACTTTAAATCACATGAAAGCAAGATTGTTGATCACAGTACCAAAGCATTATTTAATCTGTATCAAAAACAAACATAGGCTAATCCATGTCCGAATCACATTCCAGAAGCAAAGTAAAAACTTTAGAACTGATGAGTTAGGTTAGATACGCGAATTTCCACCAGGGAAGTGAGACCGGGTGCCCCGGAAGGGTA
The DNA here is from genome assembly GCA_021292105.1 of Anadara kagoshimensis. Taxonomy (NCBI): domain Eukaryota; kingdom Metazoa; phylum Mollusca; class Bivalvia; order Arcoida; family Arcidae; genus Anadara; species Anadara kagoshimensis. Next base: position 49,649,676 of record CM037865.1, read on the forward strand.
AGCACCTCCTGTTTAGCTAGATACACCCGCTACGTGTGTAATCAAAATTGTGTGAAAGGAACATGAAACTATGAGACGTCAAATATCTCCAGGGCAATCCTGGACACAGAGACATCAAAGTTATGAACAATACTGTGATGACGGCCATACTGAAACTTTTTGAGGGCCTTGATAAGCCTAAGCTTAGTATTTTCATGACGCTGATCTTAATGTAAAGAAGAAATGTTTTATGTCTACCTATTATGACATATGCATCTGAAGTATGAGGATTTAGTCATTTTTGTCAGCTAGAGAAAGTTCACCTAAAATTTTGTAAAAGGGTTCTAAATGTTAAGTCTTCCACTGATACTTGTGCAGTTTATGGTGAACTTGGCAGGTTTTTTTTAAAGTTTGACTTTTTTAAAATATCTTTTAAAACTGGTTAAAATTTTACAGAATAAAAACTCTTTATTGTATTTTGTATATTCTCTACAACGAACTGATGCAGATAATGATCATAATTGGGCTAGTAATATAAAGGATTGTTTATGTAATCTTGGTTTATCTTTTTATTGGTACTGTCAAGATTTTTATATGCCTGATCTTGATGTTATTAAACAAAGAATACATGACCAGTTTTTACAAAAATCGATTGGAAGTATGACAGATTGTTCAAAAATGTATTATTATAAACAACTTAAGTGTATATTTGGTCTAGAAAATTATTTAATAGTCAGTGATATTGAACCAAAATATAAACATATAATAACTCAGTTTCGTGTTGGTTTACATTCATTGTTTGTTGAAACTGCAAGGTATTACAATGTTGATAAGTCGTTACGTTTATGTAAATGTTGTAACATGGGTGTCATAGAAAATGATTATCGTTTTCTTCTTGTTTGCCTGCATATTCTGACTTGCATATCAAATATTTTTCTAAATATTTTTGTCATTGGCTGAATTTATATAAATTTTATATATTATTATCATGTAATTATAGCTCTGTCTATAAAACCCTTTATGCCTCTGCACATTATTATTATTATTTAAAAAAAGTTTTTTCTCCTCATTGAGTTCCTATATTAAATAATTTAATATTTGGCGGGAAAAGTTGTATTGTAATTTGATTGGCTAATATTTCGTATGGGAAAGTGATTTGACACCGTTCTGGTTCACCCGTTGTCAATGCCTCAGAAAATTCCAACAGGTACTTGATGAACAATAATCGGTCTACTTTATGTCCTCAACTAATTATATAAACATCGAGTGATTTTTTCGAACTTTCGTGAGGAATGGAGGAACATAGCTGAAGAATTCAGAGTTTAAATGTGCACAGATCGATACAGGCAGGTAAAACAGGTAAATGTCATCGTCACACCTGTTGTTTTATCTCAACGATCAGATCAGTTCATGTGGACTGTTTCACATTGTATCATATTGGATGATATGTTGTTTTAAATTTATTGGATTTAGATGATCAGCTTAAAATTAACCATTTCATGGAAAATAGGATCTTCAAATTTCTAGAGAAACGGGTAGGCAATTATTTGGAATGGGATGTCGTTCTGTTTTTCTCATAGGCACTTGTTAGTAAGCAAGGATTTTAATTTGTCTGCATTGTGACTGTCACAGACCATAACGGGTCCAGTAATTTGAGTACGGTAAATACCATTAACCATTACTTGTCACATGTTTTAAGATAAGTCTTTTTGTACTAATTTCAGATTATTTTTAAAATTTGATGTCATGTTCAAACTAAAAAAGTGCAGTTCTTTGCACCATAACAACATTGATTTTTTCCGACTGCAAAAATACTGTATAATGATCAGGCGGAATAACTCTTCCAGGTAAATTTCACAAACCTCGTTACTAAGAGCTATGATCGATAACTGACCACTGGGTAACTGACAACGTGACATGGTCATTATGGGATTAAAATGGACTGATGAGGGTAAAAATGATTCTAAGAGATATTCCAAACAAAACAGTAAATTAAGTTAAATGTTTACATGAAGAGGAAAATATACAAGTTGAGAGAAAGAAAAAGTAGATGGTTATTTAGAAGTAGAAGATATACTGTTTGTTGGGCAAAAAACAATGGGATATATTTAAACGTTTATCCTTTTAATTTACACAAAAACGGTAACTTGATCCAGTCATGAATCAAATTGTATAAAAAATACTATATGTGTGCGCAATACAAATATAAGTAAAAATGCTAATCACATTTTAATAAGTGTGATTATTCATGATACACTGCACCCATCCATCCCAATGCTAATGTTCAACTATCTTATCAAATTCATTTAACAAATATTTAATTGGTAAATGCAAAATAAATAAATAAATAAATAAAACTTTAAATAATATTTTGGCCCATTATTAGAAAAAAGAATGTATTATTTATATCAATAGAATACATTTTTGCATCAGAAAATTTCTGATATTCATATTGCAATAAAAAACAAATATGTATAAAATCACTTTTACAAAGTTCACATAATCCATGATGTCTTGGTTTTTTGGTATAATCTTCCCACGGCAAACTTCAATAGGTAGTTTCTGATTACTATAAATTCACAATAAATTAATATTGCTTAAAGTGGGATCTCACATACCAGTAATTAAAAGATTATCAATAAACATCCTGTTTATTAGTAGACCTTTATCGCCTGTAATCAAAAGAACTTACCGGATAATTTGCAAAAAATGATTGACACGTGTGTGTATAAATCATTATGAAGTCTCTATGATACCCGGTAAATGTTATTTCTGTAATTTTGAAAAGATATATATGACCAAATTAATCTTATTAATTAATTATTAATTAATTTGGATGGATATACTACTGATGAACCGACTTACTGGCCTAATGAAATTAATTTTGAAATTTTAAAATTATTATAATATATACTTTTTCTTATTTGACTGAATTAATCATTTATAATTATTTTTATTGTCTTAAGAGATTATTTCACTTTCGTTCTCCTCACTTTTCTCGTTATATTTATATACATTTATGAAGCTGACTGACAAATCTGTCTTTAATTTTTAAATTCTTAAAACTTTTAATAGTATATTCAAAGGTCGAGAATTATATCACCTTTTGTTTGGTTATTATTATTATTATTATTTATTTATTTTTTTACCGTTTTTTACTTACGGAGAAGTCGGTGTAATTTGTACCGGAATTGGTGGGGAAAATAAAACAACATATCGTGGTGCGGTGTCGGCCATATTGGATATTTCTTCACTAGATATTCACAAATTCCCCTATTTTTAAATAATATTGGAAGTAATTTGCCGTCAAAATCAACATTTGATTTTTATGTTTTTACCTTTATCAAAGTGTGCTCTAACACTTTAGATGTGGTCATTTTTGAAAAAAATCAAACAGACTATAACTAATGGTCTTTCGCCACATTTTTCAAAAATTAAACAAGAATATTAAGAGATAGTGCCGAAATAACTGCTATATTTATAACTTAAAATGGAAGTAATTTCCCGACGTCCTAAAATTTTACAAAAATACTGAAATAACCGGAATTTAATAAGGAACTCAAATATATGTGGTCATTTTTTGTATCATTTTTAGTTTCTTTTTAACGAAATAAAAACTGTACACCTGTTCTATATTTCTATGTACCGATCTTAAGACACTGGACTGTAGATCGTTACACAGATGAAGTACGACAATGTACATGATAGTTGCCTATGACTTGCCTTCACAGAGTGCAACAGAAACTGAATTGTCATACCCCTGGTGTCAGCATCCAATGTTAAGTTTATGTGTGCATATCCATACAGATCAAGCTATGATGGCATTTGTTATCACCTGGTTTTATTGTCGCATACATTTTAGACCCAATATAGCACAATATGTGGTTTCTGTTGAAGTTTCTGGTAATTTTTTATTTTTTTTTTGAAAAAATCCTATTTTCACATTCCAATAAAATTTTATTTGACTGAAAATTACTGAATAAGCAATCTTGAACATTTTTGTGAAAATAAATATTTTTTGAAAATTTTTTGCATATAATGATATGAGTTGTGGGTACAAAGGTAACTCTTACCTACCAAAGTTTCATAATATTAGTTTTGTATAAGAATGCTATGGTCCCGAACATATTGACCTACAGGCCACATATAGACGTAAAACTTGGTCAATCTGTGTATAAAGAATGTTAGGTATTTCATGAATGGTTCTGAAATTTATGTTTACAAAAGTGTAATTAAGGTAGTGTTTGAAAAGTAATTCTGTGTTAAATCAGGGATTTGTAAAGTTAAGTCATGGCCATTTTCCAGGTATTCACAAGTGGATTAACTGTAAAATAAAAAAAATTGTTTTCTTTCAGACAGATAACATCTATTTTTCCATTCTTGGTGGGCAAAATAGCCACTGGCTACTAATCTTTGAGAAATTCCTTCAAAAAGTAACCTTAATTAGCAAACCTGCAAAAAATTACTTAAAAACACTATAATTTTACAAATTTCAGAAATTTTGCTACTAATAATTTTAAAATTGTGGAAATCCAGTAATGCTATATTTTCAATTCTTAGTTGTTGAAAACTTCATTTTTTATTTTTTAATTTCTCACAGAGATCAAAGACAAGTGAAATATTTTATATTGGGGTAATTGAATGTGTATACATACCTGAGTATAGGTAAACAACATTGACCTGTCAGCTTGACCTTCAATTTTAAAATTCATTATGGGCCGATGGATTTATATATGTGGAACACAGGTTAATTTCATCTACAGCATGGTGAACATACCTTGTTTATGTACTTACTTTGAATCCGAACACTCCCTATTTATTAGGTGGATCCACCTATATGAATCTTCCTAATAAAAGGTCAAGCAGACAGGTCAATGTTGTTTGCCTATACATTGACCTGAGGGATAAACAAACCAGGTCAATCTATTAGGTCTATCATAGGGCCATGTATTGTTTCAATCCACTTGAAATCTTTCTAGGTGTCTTAATAATAACCTGTCTAACAATAAAAATTTCTATGTTAATATACAGTACCCTTAGTACTCAAAAGTTATGTAAATACAGTAAAACTAGATTTTTTTAACACAGGTAGACACAGTCGGTTAAATGTAAACATGTTCAATTTCAATCATTTTAGAGTAGAAAATCATAAGATTTCTTTTTGTACTCCCACCCATTAAATTCTATGTTTAATTTTAGAAAAATCATTTTTCACAGAAATAATTCGCAGGCTTTTCCCATTGAAATTAAAATTTTAATGGAGGGTACAAATGAAAGACTTTTCAGAAAGATAAATGCAAACAGAGGCAACCAAACTTTCTCACATGAGGTTCTGTTTCCTTAGAGCCAAATACATATCCCATGCCCCAACATTTAATGTTTTTCTGTGACCTTGACCTTTCCATTTTTAGCTTGGTTCAAGTTCATGACACACCTTTGGACCATGATGATTGTTCATGCAAAGTTTTATGACAGTCGTCCAAAGCAGCTTTGAGATATTGCCTGGACACAATTTTACACAGACAGACAGACAGTCATGGTGACTCCTATACATGTATTACCCCCCCCCCCCCCCTCAAACTAGTTTGCGATAGTTTGAGGGGGTATAAATATTGATGGTCTGAATCTGTAAAAGACATTCTAAAGCAACAACCCATATTCCATCCCCAATTCCATAAGGTCTGGATAGGGGATGGGTTGACATACACCTTAACTTGTTATTTAAAGATTTAAAGTAAGATCAGGAGTTACAACTACTTTTGGACATTGTGAGAATAGAAAAGGTTTGTAAACAGTTCCATATTTTCGCCATTTAATCTTTTATTCATGGTGTGTAAACACTTTTAATGAATCTCTCTTCAACAGTTGACTGGGTTGTTTATTTAAATATAAAATTTTAATTTTAAGTTATAAGCTGGTCATTTCAGCTCATTAAAATAGATTTAATTTTGTATATCTTCAGGATTAGTAATACCATGAATACACAAGTCACTGGTTTGTAGTGGACAATCAATTTCGTCTGTGTGTATTGGACATTGAAGATACTTAGGGTCACAAGGTCAGTACAAGGTGTTAGCATTTAGAGGGCTGGGAAAGTTTTTTTTAGTTACTGGTAGGTAAAATGCAGCTACCTGGGGTGTGTCAATTTAATATTAACAAGTCTATACTCACTATGTCAGTGTTCATTTTAGATGGGACGGTGAGGCCATTTATCCCATATTTAGTCAAATGGCCCCATTTTTAAAGGCTTAATAAGTGGGTCTTATTTAACATTACATGAATGCAACAATATTGTTATTGTTATGGTGATTTAGAGGATTTTTTTGTTTTTTGAAAATGAACCTCTCTGAAAAAAATCCTCATAAACACTGCTATGAAAATTTACCACTTTCCGTCATACACTGTAACTTATTATAATGCACCACCATACATTGTATTTTACAATGTATATATGTAACCGGTAAATGCATGCTTACAGAATAAAAAATTGAATTGAACTATTAGAGTTCTATTGGTGGTAAGACTTAATTGTTTTTGTAAAAATTTTGATTTCTTTTCACAGAAATGTTCAAAATGGTTTGATTTCATTATTTTTAGATTTTTTTCAATCAAAATTAAAGTTCAATGGAAACTGCAAATGGAAGTCCTTCAAGACAGGAGTGTCTTAGTGCAGGGTGTTCCATTACAGTCAAGAGTCCAAGGGAATTCTTTGATTTCTTAACCTTTGAAATAAGTGACCCAAAAATTTCAGTTTGTTACATTTATCTTTTACACTCAATATTCATTTGAAAAGGCTTGGTTGACAGTTTTCCTTGACTTAAAGTCATATTGACTTCTGTTAATAAAGGAGAATTGATCAAGAGTATTGCTGCTCTGGTTATGATTTCATGGAAGTATTCTTGATGATAGAAAGAAGGTACAGTCAAAACAACAAGTAAAATATTTTTGGTTGTCGGCAGCAATATATTGTTAATACATGTATTGCTGTTTCTTACACAAGGGCATTAGCAATCAGACATGGTGTTTTTCATGGGTCCCAGACTACAGAGTATAAACTTTTAATTCAGAGTCTCAAATACAATAATGAAATTACAAACCTAGGAAACAGCATGCTTTTTATTGTGGTACCTGATTCCAGCTATTGCGTAATACTGATACTACATTGAGTTAAAATTGAAAGCATCCCGTTGTTTTTAAGTTGAAAGTCACCATGGCCCCCTTTGTCTGTCTGTGATAAAGAACCCGAAGTTAGGCAATAGATTTTTTAATTGGATTACTTAAGTTTCTTGTGTACCAAATCATCATGCTTGTTGTTGCAAATTTGAGACGTTTACAAAAAACATGCTGATTTTTTCAATAGTCGTGACTTAAACACTTAAAACTCATATTAAAATCAAACAAGACTTCTACATACTCTTTTAAACATACCATATATACAATCTTTTTGAAGTTTGCATTTAAATGTGGGTGGACTGCTTTAAAATGTTTTTTCACATAAAATAAAAAAAGAGAACAGGTTTGGTATATGCTTTATTTTACACAAACAATTTAAAAAAGAATACATGATAATTTCTTTTAAAATTGTTAAAATATTTTTTGACACACCTGAATGAACTCTGTGAATGATTTCATTCAGTTAGCTTATATTTCATATTGATAACCGCACACATATATACACATACACATATAAAGATGATGAAGATATATATATATATATATATAATTATATAGGTAAAAACATTACAAACAGGTTTATAATATTGATGATTGTCTGCAGGTAACATGATGTGATAATGTCAGTGGGACAGGTATGTAGTAGATATATTTCAGTCCACATGTTCCATTGACCCAGCTGTTTTTAGCTCATCTGAAGAAAATCTAGAAAGATACACTGCTGTCCATAGATTATTACATATGTGTAAAACTGGTTACTTTAGACTGATAATTTTCACAAAATTAAATATTTAAAAACATCATTCTGCTTAGCCAAGTGTTTTTCAGCTGAAATAGTGTTTTATCTTTTTTAAAAGTGAAAAATATCAATTTTTATTCAAATTTATTTGATTTCTATGAAAATATAAAGTATTTCACTGTCACAAACAGTGGTTCAAACAGTAAGTGGCCAGCAGTGACAATAAGTGGTCCAGTTAAGTTTACTAACACTCGGATAGTTGTCAGAAGTGTGCATTAAAACAAGGATATCCAAATCATTTGCACAAAACTTGGCACACCACATTACCTTTTAGATAGGTCCCTAAAACTTTAGTATAAATGGGTCTTGTTGCATATACAGTCAAACATGTCTATAAAGGCCACCTAAGGGAACCAGCAAAAGTGGTCTTTATATACAGGTTCAAATAATATGAATGAAAAATGATTTGGATACAGCTATACTGGTCTTTATAAGCAGGTGACCTTTTTATAGAGGTGGCCTTTAATTCAAGTTGGACTTTGGCCGGATTATTACTGATGCAAACATAAACACAATGCAGCTAACAACCAGAGTTAATTGTAATGTTACTGGAAACAGAATTATTAAATGGTTATTATTAGACAAAAATATTTTACCTGGGTGTTTTAAACTTAGTTACTTACACCCAGATATTTGATAGTGTTTAATGATTCATATAGCCAAAAAATGTATGTTAATAATCTGATAATGCACCTGTACTGTACAGAGAATACAGGTATTTTGACAAATAATTGATTATTTAATACCACCTAGTTATATAAAAACTGCATACTGTAAAATAACTAATTTTTAAGGGGGGATTAAATTTCGCTGTGTTCATGGGTCAGAAATTACATATACCAGGAAATTTCTTGAAATTATTACTAAAACCAGTTTTACTTTCGTTTTGCTAGATGGCCGTTTCGGATTACAGTTCCTCAACAGTATTGCTTGGACAAAAACTAGAAATCAAAATATGTGAAAAGTTTTTACTTGCCAGGGCCCCCAATGGGGTTTATTTTCACAAAACACAATTCCACAAAATTTTCACCTTTGCATTACATAACTATGAAATTCTAACCCGGCCAATACTAATGATTCTACAGTTCATGTATTTTAGAGAATGATTTGTTCTTACAAAACTTACGAGTATTATGAAAATGTTAGATTCAACTCCAGAGGGGTATATAAACACCTCCTACTTTCTGTTGGTGTGGAAGCGCGTGGCCTAGTGGTTAAGGCGTTGGACTCATGATTCGAAGGTCGTGGGTTCGATCCCTGGACCGGGCGATGTGTTGTGTCCTTGAGCAAGACACTTAATTTCACGTTGTTCCAGTTCACTCGGCTGAAAAATAAATGAGTACCAGCAAAATGCTGGGGGTTAACCCTGCGTTGGACCAGCGTCCCATTCAGGGGAGAGTCTTGTACTCTCAGTCGCTTAACGCCACGGAAACCAGGATAAGCTCCGGCCTGATGGGCCTAATGGCTCGGGACAGACTTTAACTTTAACTTTCTGTTGGTTACCTATACGTGCCATATTAGTCGGGGAGCCACTTCTCAATAGCGTGCAAAAAACAAGTTGAACCATACACAGTCTGCTATAAAATTTTTGATCCTATAATCATTAAGTAGACATATTGCCATGTTTGAAAACCCATGTTGGACTTGTCATCTCTCTTGCACAACTTCACAGTCGCCTGTTTTGTTTAGAACATAGTACAAAACAAACAGAAATTACCATATACACTATAACTTTTACTTGACACGCGTTATGAATGTTTAAACTGTCGTAAATAACTTATTTGTAGTTCTTTTGCATATTTAAATCAAAATATCATTATATTTTGCAGGTTTACAATCGTTTTTAACGAAAATAAAGAAAAAATGTGAATTTTCCCCTGTAGTTTTAAAATTTAGAGCAATGGTTCTTGTGTAGTGTTCAAAGAAACAAGTTTTATATAAAATATTTTTTATTTAAAAGTTTTCATGGGTATTTTTGTACTTCTTGAAAGCAAAATTTTGCCAATGTTCTATTATAGACAGAAATAAGTAGTTAAATGTTTCCCCTACCCCCATTTCTCAAATTTTTTTGAAATCATTAAAAAACTATTCTTTTCTAAATAACTTTGTTGTACTATTAACATGGTCATATATTGCAATATGTTTATTCATATTCATTAATTCTTATGAAATAAAACACAATAAACTTAAATTTATGTGTGTAGTATAAAATCTGGACTGGTCTCTGATTGCGCTATAACACTATACCATGACGGAATCCATCTATAAAAAGATTAATGGTTCTTACAGATTCCTTTACACTTTTACAGGTTCACTAAGTCACTAATAAGAACATGTGCAAATTGATTAATAACTACAAATGAAGCAAAGTGTAAAATGTAGTCCTCATTCATGAGAAAACCGCTTTAGCAGCTGTTTGGAAATTCTTCAATCTTCGACATGATCAAAGTTACTGTTAGTCTTCACTTGAACTGCTATCAGTATCGACTGAAATCCTGCCACATTTTCCCACTTTCCCAAGGCAAATACAGATGACACTACATGGAAAAGACGCTTTTGCACATGAACAATTTCGCATACATTTTGATTTCTGGCATTTGCACCCTGTAGGTGTTTTTATCATTGGCTTTGGTGGCAAGCACATTAATATTGGCACAAGTTTATGGTTTACTAATTTTCGTCCAAACTGTGTTGGAGACGGGAGATCAAGATCAGATAATGTTGCACGTACATATATTCCAATCTGATATAAAGCTCGCAAAAAATGTTGGTGGAATGCGTCTTCTGTTGGTGGTAAAGCTCTTAAATCTGTTTTACTGGATGCAAATAAATGCTGCCTTAGCACATTTAAACTATCAACATTTGAACATCCATATAAGGAAGCAAAGTACTTTCGTGCCTCAACTTTTAACTCTTCTGATATTATGAAATCATCCATTCCAAAGTTTGAAAGGTTGGGAAGATCCTTTACCATAGTCAGAGCCACCTTTGCTGCCAATTTCTTTCCCTTTCTAAACGGATAACTAACAGTATCACAACCACTGAAGACATATGCAACGATTAAAGTCGATGTTAACTCTCTTGAACTGCATTCATATTTTTCACAGAGTTTCTCTACTAATTTATGTACGGCTATGTATTTGTCAAATTTCTGGACCCATAGTTCTCTGAGAGTAGATAAGCGGGTGAGATGATATATGCATAATATAACTATGTCTGTGTCTGTTGCATGGATGACTGCTCTAGTGTGATCAAGCTGTTTAACACAGTATGCTAGGTGCGCCACAATTCTTGTGTCTGCTTCCTCGTGATCTAAACAAGACAACTGTGGTATTTCACACTTTTCTGATTTATACACTGCAAAATTATCATTTTGTCCTTTGATAAACCACCGACAATAAAGGTAACATCATCCACATTATCAACCGTTTGGAGTCCACTGCTAATGAAATCCAAAAGATTTGCCTTGTTTCTGACATCATGTAGAATGGCATTCCAGTCAACTATTTCCAAACTTTCAGATATGAAATACTCTTTCTGTGTTTTTGACTGACCTCTTCTGAATCTTTCATCTCCCTTAAGTGAGACAGAGTCTTCGAAAATCATACCGATCTCCAACAATGTTTACACATTTGCAGTTACTTGGCTTTAACCTCATTAGCTGACTAATAACTGCTTGCAAAAAATCTCCAAATGTTTTTCCACACAGTTTGTAATATCTGTTTATAAAGGCCATGTATCCACAAGGTATACTGTTAAAAGGTCACTATCTGGTAATGAGTCATATTCTACTTGTCCCTCGCCAACCTCTTTTATAAGATAAGCTAGAAAATCTGCCTTTGTTCCCTTTCTCATCATAAAACCACTTTCGCTTCTTTGATCGGTATCAAAAGTGAAGTTGGGTAATTTGTCCATTCGTGAGAAAATGCAATTTCTCTTGTATCATCGTCTGCTCCTTGAAAGAAACACAGAGCTCTCATCACAGTACTTTCATCTTGATAAATTTTTACTAAACTTTCTGCTGCAGTCTTAGGTTTTTTCTTTGATGAAAATGTAGTCAGTTTGGGTGGTTTAACAGGTGACTGGCCTTCTTCCATAATTTTCATGATTTCCAGACCTTTACTTCTTGCTGATATCAGATCCGTGTTCTCCGCTTTCTCGCCAGACGATATACATATTAAATCCTCAGTATTTGACAGGTAAATGGATTGATCATTTGTACATTTACAACATTATAATTTTCTCCACACACAATTTATCTTTATGATCTTGACTTTTAGACTGCCCATGATGTTTATGCCCTTGTCTTTCTATACCAACCATGGCTTTAACACTCTCAGATACTTTGGTCAGAAATGGAACTGTTTTAATGTACTTGTCCCGTGATGCTGGCTGTTGAGAGATACCTTTAAAAAGTGTGGTTTTCCCTTCTTTGTTGTATGTCTGTTCAAGAGCTAAATCAGTCCAAATTCCATTTAACTTTCCATCAGTTCTATGCACATTGAAATTCCAATGACAAAATTTTCATAAACATCTGGGTGCTTTTCAGGTAACTCTTTCATATCTCTCAGATACAGAGGAAGACAAACCATGTACTTAGTATGTTGAGAAGATATTGTGTATGGATCATATTCTCTACTTCTTTCAGGTGTTGCAACCACAAGCCAGATCTTTCAGCATGAATATATCGTTTCAGAATCATAACCATATCAAGATACATTAGCCAAAATCTTGCTGTCGCACCAAGACTTTCAACAAATGCCTCCCAAAGTCCTGATACTTCATTCTGTTTTTGCTTTACTTCACTCAATCCGTTGATAACTGAATTAACATCATCACTGTTCAAAGCATCTGCAAGAACTTGTAGAGATGAACTTAGTCCAATGCCATCTAACTGATCACTGTCTACCCAGTCTTCAAATGCTCTCCACAATAGACCAAGCATTGCTTCACTCATGATGGAATGACAACGAAGCATGAGATAGTAATCTTTTCCAGATATTATTTTATTCACAGTTCCACGCTTACAAACTCCACTTTCTACAATAATATCCTCAAAACCGCTGTCTTTCATGTAGAACCCAATGCTTCCCATAAAGTTTTCTGCAATATGAAATCCACCCAGTCTGATTACTATGTCTGAATATCTTTCTGGAAACTTGTTTGTTATGCCTTTCAGTATATCATATTGCTTGATCTGCAGTAATGATTGTGGTGTGTTGTCCAATTTTATTCGAAAGTGACACAAAATAGTTCAGTGAAGCCATTACAACATCTGGATCGGTAGGAGATTGGGGATAAAGAGGTCCATATCCAATAATAGTTGCCTTAGCTTCCGTTTGTAATGAAGCTTCGCAGAATGCTTCCCAGTTTTTGACGAACAGTGAGGTGGATTCATCCTCATTCTTTTTATCAGAGTCAGGAAATTGTTGTCTATTAAACTTCTACTACCTGTTTCTGTATCAAATGATATATTGGTAAGTGTTCTAGCTTGTCGCCTGTCCTTTAAGCTAACACGGCTTTCGGTTACTTTTAATGTTTCTGAAATGGGTACAGATCTGTTTCTAGTTTTTTGTTTCGGAATTTGACAATGTGTTATTAAAGTTTTACTATCTGGATTGTTACAATCATACTGGTATATATTGTGACTTGTAGCATGTAGTGTTGTTCCATCTTTAGTATTTTCAGAAAAATCTAAATTGTCCAAAGCACACTGTGTAAACAAGCCGGGTTTAAGGACGGTTGGGATAAAAAGTCCAGTTTCAGATATTTGTTGATCCACTTCTAAAGCTTTAGTTGAAATATATCTTTGAGCATTATCGTAGCTGATACAATGTCCAAACTTATTAAACACTCTTACCAACTCCTTGCTTCCAGTTTGCTTTAAAATGTGTATAGCAAGTCCAACACTTTTAGGCATAGGTAGGTTTGTGACACTTGCCATTATATCAGATGCTACATTTAGAACAGTTTGATTCTGTTTTTCAGTCAAAACAACCTTTCCTGTGCTGTCTAATTCACATTCTGTATTTGTCATTATCCATGCAATGTGATTGTATAAATCAGTTGGGATACTTTCTAATGTTTTTTCATAGGAAATTTCTATCACATTTGTATCAGTTTTTGAAATTTGATATTCGTCTGTTATCTCGGATTCACCAGTGTCTTCAGTTTTGCTACGTTGTTGTTTGTCCAACCGATAGAAGGCAGTTTGCTTCATTTCACATCGTAAGTGTTTTGCAGTGGCATACAAATCACAATTAGCTGACAATGAAGAACTCTTGTGCTTTTCTTCAGCATCGCTTTCACTTGAATCATCTGTTGACTCTTCCTTTAGCTTGGTTTCGTCCAGTTCTTCTGTTAACTTTGCTGACAGAGTGCATAATTCGCTTACTGTTATTTCTGAGCCACACACTATACTTGGTTTACCTCTCTGGGGTATTATCTGAACTTTGTCTTGAAAATGTTTAACTAAACGCTTAAAAACTCTGAGTTCTATATGATGCTGCATTTGCACTGATTTCGATTTTAATAGTTCTCTGTATCTATTAAGCAATACTGTATGTAATAAGCAGAACGTTCTTTTAGAAGGGAATCGGATACTTCATTTATTAATTCATGAAATGCTTCTTCATAAGCATCGACCTTCATTTCTTGGAGACTTTTCCTTCTATTCATAAAGTGATCCATGCATGATTTGTGATACCTAAAATCTGCTGCGATCATATCAATCGGACAATTGCCATGACCCTGTATTCTGAATAAAAGTTTTTCGTCTCCCAGCTCTTTGGCTTTTTGGTATATGGTACCTTGCCTTTGAATCGTTGCAACAAGTATAAGCTGTCGAATTCCTTTGCTGTCTCGTTCTTTCTCACACAAAAAACAGCATGCTTTGTAATCTACTGATGTTCGTTTGATCTTGGCTTCATCTAGTATCGGGTCAGTTTCAGAATGTGATCGTTTCCCTACACATTTACTTATTTCTTTTTTATGTGTACTTGCTTTTACATGATCTGTGGCATAATGGGTGCTTTTCCAGAAAAGTGTTTGAATTTTCCATACTTGACCATAAACGATCAAATACATCGTCTTTCCTTGCCTCCATAGCATCTTTAAAAGTAGATAACCCTCTAAGCGTAATTTCACTTAATGTCTCTAGCATCTACAGTTTGACATATGACACATTTTGAATAATCAGTTTTCAATAAAGTGCTTCTCTCGCAAGAAAAAGCAGTATCCATCATGGCAAATTAAACAAAATATTCTTCAAAATAATAAAATCATTAATTAGTAAGTTCTAAATATAAAATTTCATATGATTAAGGATAATTTAACCATTCAGGAAATTGACGTTTCGTTGACCAGCCTATGTAATGTTCCGACAAAGGCGTGGCATGCTTCATTTACACGCAAAAAGAATGAAAACTCGGTCTGAATTTCGTTTTATGACGTCTCTGACACTAGTGCGTCATTAGTTGCCGTGACGCTGCTTTGGTACCGTAATGGCGGACTTTGTGTCGGAACATTGTGGGCGTGGCCGGTCATCCATCAAATGGCAGATAAAGTAGCAAAATGGGGGTAGGGGAAATATTTTGTTGAATAACTTTGTCTATGAAGTGTTTTGAAACTCAATTTTACTTTTGGAAGGAGAGGAAATAAATTTGGAACAAATCTGTATCAGGTAAAACTACCTTTGGTGTTTACTTTTAATCATAGGCTATTAGAACTGAACGGCAAATATCGAAAATACATTAAGAAAATGGTATTTTTTGCTATTTTAACCAAATATCTCAATAATATCTGCTAGAAAACAATGTTATGTGAAATATTTAATGATGCATTATGAGTTAGATCCATTTACATCAACATTTGAATACAAGAAAATTTTTATAAGCTTTTGGATTTATTTTTGAAATAAGCACATTTTAATATAGCCTTGCACCTACATTTGGCTGCTACAATGTTGTGCAAGAGAATTGAAATGTCCAACATTGGTTTTCACACATAAGACATGGTACTATCATGGTATGACATCAAAAATTTTATAGCATGCTGTGCATCATTTGTCAAAATTTGATACTCTGGCTCCCTGACTATATGTAAAGTCAAAGAATGAAAGGAATATGAAACTATGGGCCATTATACTTATCAACAATATTGTGATGATGGCCATAAAACTTTTTAACAAAAATAGAAGCCAGAAAACTAGCAATCTGATTGGTCGAGGACATGAGCTTCCCTTCTAAGGGGTATCAAATAGTTCATGCTATATTATGTTTTATTTACTATGGGCCATTATACTTATCAACGATATTGTGATGATGGCCATAAAACTTTTTAACAAAAATAGAAGCCAGAAAACTAGCAATCTGATTGGTCGAGGACATGAGCTTCCCTTCTAAGGGGTATCAAATAGTTCATGCTATATTATGTTTTATTTACTATGGGCCATTATACTTATCAACAATATTGTGATGATGGCCATAAAACTTTTTAACAAAAATAGAAGCCAGAAAACTAGCAATCTGATTGGTCGAGGACATGAGCTTCCCTTCTAAGGGGTATCAAATAGTTCATGCTATATTATGTTTTATTTACTATGGGCCATTATACTTATCAACGATATTGTGATGATGGCCATAAAACTTTTTAACAAAAATAGAAGCCAGAAAACTAGCAATCTGATTGGTCGAGGACATGAGCTTCCCTTCTAAGGGGTATCAAATAGTTCATGCTATATTATGTTTTATTTACTATGGGCCATTATACTTATCAACGATATTGTGATGATGGCCATAAAACTTTTTAATAGAAATAGAAGCCAGAAAACTAGCAATCTGATTGGTCGAGGACATGAGCTTCCCTTCTAAGGGGTATCAAATAGTTCATGCTCTATTATGTTTTATTTACTATGGGTCATTATACTCACCAACAATATTGTTTAGTTTAGTTTAGTAATGGTGTTTAACGGCCCAGTCAAGAATATTTCACTTATATCGAGACGTTGCTAGCTATAGGCGAAGGTGCTGAAATTTTGCCTGTGCGTTGCGCTGATGGCATTATACAGCAGGGTTCTTTAGCGTGCCAAGCCCATCCTGACACGGGACCTCGTTTATTTTAAGTTCCCATCCGAAAGAACCGTGACTTTCATTTTGTAATGCCGAGGGCTTGGCAAAAGAACAATCACTACCCACTTTCAAGTCTTGTGTCAGACCCGGCCAGGGATCGAACCCACGACCTCCCACTTACGGAGCGAGCACTCTATCAACTGAGCTACCGCAGTGGTACCAACAATATTGTGATATGGCCATAAAACTTTTTAACAGAAATAGAAGCCTGAAAACTAGCAATCTGATTGGTCGAGGACATGAGCTTCCCTTTTAAGGGGTATCAAATAGTTCATGCTATATTATGTTTTATTTACTATTTTCCATACATGCATCAAAGAAAACTAGACTTCCATCTTCATTGATTTGTAATTTATATACATGTACCAGTATACAGTTGCAGTGGAACATGTGAAAGCAGAATCCTACATGGCTAAGACATCGCTGTCACTACAGATTTTCAGTTCTTGGCCAGACCAAGCTAGGATTCAAACTCTGATCAACTTCCCAAATATGGAGCAAGTAGATAATTAAAAGAATAACTTTATGATCATATATTACTTTTCAAGTCAAAACTGGGCATCAATTTTTTATGGTCTCCTCCGAAGGACTTGTGACTTTCATTTATAGGTTCCGATTGCTCGCAAAAGAACTGTTACTATGGATTTTCAATCTTTTGGTCATACCATGCTAGGATTCAAATCCTGAATGACCTCCAACATATTTAGCGAGAATATAATTATAAGAACAACTATAGCATGGTATATTACTTTTCTAGTCAAACCATATAATGGATTGACTAGACAATGTTTATGGTGCCCCATTTATTTTAAAATGCCAATAAGCAACAGTACATTATTCAAAATGCCAATGTTTCCATTCTATCACCAAAGTAGTCAACAATAAGCCTCTATTTACATCATTGTCAGTGCTTTAACTTTTATTTAAAGATAACTTTTTAATAATTTTTGTACAGCGTTCACGATAGTGAACGTGTACATTGCTGTCACTTTCTTCCAAGATATCGAGCTTCTTTGCTATGAAATTATAAGATATGAGTACACCTGGAAATAGTGCGCCTGGTAAATGAGCGTGAAAGAAGTATATCTGTTTTATCGTGAGATATGTATTCTGAGACGGGTAATGCATTTGGTTACATATGCACATTTGGAATAAATTTTCGGAATACATTTCGGAATCTAGTAAAATATTGCGACTGGATGCATCTAATAATTTCTGCAATTTGGCGAACTGATCTCATGTTTACAATAAAAAGTAGTTCGAGAAGTTTGCGTCCTACGATGTAAAATCATAACTTTTTATGAAATGAACAGCAACGGCAGGTTGTTTAATTAATTCTTCGTGAAATCTACGGAAATTTAAATTTATTTTGAAGGTTATGAAAACGTATTTTGATGTTGAGGCAATTGTGTCATATTTTAAAACTGTTTATCGATTAGATTTTACTTTCGTGAAAGGGAGATAATTCGTACAGTGTTGTGTACAAATTTTAAATACAGTCGTTTTACCAGTTCCGAACAGGGTTTCATATAAGCGCTGCTGCAGACGTCATCCACGAGCAGAGGAAATAAAATTTATGTGGTGTAATAATACAAATGTTTACTGATTCCAAAATATCGACACCTGTCCTCAAAAACACGTGGTAGTATGTTTTCTTGAAAAAAGCATTTCCGTGATCATGATTTGTTTACATCGTTAAACTAGGTCACCGACAATCTGTCGACCTGTCCTGCACATACATTTAGGAAGCGGTTGAAGTTTATATTATTTAAACAATTAATGCCCATACATTCAAGTTTAAGCAAATTGAGACAGTTATTTTGCGATTCCTTTAATTGAACGGGATTGAAATTTTAGATTATTCGGTAGTAAAAATTCGGAACTGGTAAAACAACTGTACTTCACCATTAACATGAAACGGGAATATTGTGAGTGATAATCAGCAGTTAATTAAAACCCAGATTAACAGCAAATGATCCAGTTACATACAACCGCTAGAATGTACCCCTCATAGCGACGGTAGGATCTGCAAAACTCTACTTTCTCTCTATCCGAAATGACAAAACGATCGGGTACAACTTTTTTAAATTTTAATTACCGATTGTCTTTTTCATATATTTATGAAATTATTATTTTCTACCATTTAATTCAGCAATACATGGTTTGGTACATTGTTTCTTTTTCCAAAAAAACAAAAAAAACATCCGTCGGACTATGCATAGATCGAACCCCCCCCACCCCGAATTTTCGGTTATATTCTGTCTTGCCACAACACAATTTTCCCAACTACGCTGTACAACAGCACGAGAGTGCTATGTTTTATAAATAATGACATATTTTTAACTCCTAGATATAAAATTTTAACCTTTTGTATAGATAGATTTGAAATTTTGGTTTGGATCAATATGTTTGTAGACCCATGTATAATCTTGGTCTTACATTAGATAAAGGACTGAAAACTCAGTCTGATAAATGTTTGCATGTGGGGCGTACTTTATTGATGAATTTTGAGTCATCAGGTTGTTGTACAGATACCAATAAGTATTGAAAGTTTCGCATTCAGAAAATTATTACAGTAACTTATTTACTGAAAGGGGTTAGATTTCAAACTAAAGTCCCACAACTAACTGTTTTGCTATATCAATTTCAAGCTAAAGTCCCACAACTAACTGTTTTGCTATATCAGTGTACTGTATTCTAGCAGTTTTTTTTGCCACTCCATATTTTAGACACTAGCTTCCAATAATATTTTTTAGATTTCCTCTTTTTTCTGGATGGCATTTCCCCCCTCTAAATCTAAACAAAATTTTGTTGGAACTCGCCCGGCACTTGTGATGCAGAGAACTTTAATATAATAAATTCTTAATAAAAAACGAGAAGAAACGTGGTTGATATGTTATCCCTCTGTATCCTATTTGGCTGAACTCAACTCTGAATTAATGACATGTTTGAACTGAAATTTGAAGATCACTTTTAAAAAATATCATAGTAATTTGCAAATGTTGTTGAATGTAACCTAACATATGTATGTATTTAAAAAACCCTGTTTAATGGATTACATGTTTGAACTGAAATTTGAAGAGCACTTTTAAAAATTTGCATAGTATTTTGAAAGTGTTGTCGACTGTGACCTAACATATATATGTGAAATTAAAAACAGCTGTTTAATAGTTTACATGTTTGAACTGAAATTTGAAGATCACTTTTAAAGTTTTACGTAGTAGATTGCAATTGTTGTTGAATGTGACCTAAAATATATTTGTATTTAAAAAAAAAAAACTGAATGGTTTACAAAGTATATACATGTATATGTTTATAAAATCTGCTTGCTCACAGGTGTGTCATTTAGCAGAAGTCAGATGTAGAATGCAGATTTAAACGCAGAAAACAATACTGATATTGTGTATCATCAGTCCAGGTCTCAATTTTCCTTTACATAAATTCTGATAAGTAACTGCTTGGTTTTCAGTAGACCAGATTGTACTCTTTATTTGGGTTAAATTACATGAAGCAGAAAATTTGGGTCAAGGATCCGGCCCTAATTATGATCAGCAATTTTACTTAATACCTGGGTGGAGATTTAAAACCTATATGTACATTAATAATAGGTTTATTGCAAATAAAATATTTAAAAAGTGTATAACAGTGCTTGAATTGACAGCTGAGTCCGAGTCCCACAGTCGAGACTAGTAACTTTTTTGAAAGACTGACACTTTTTCAGTAGTGTCCTATATATATACTTACGAATTATGAAGTTTGGTTCAACATTTGTTTTTCTTTGGATGTTTTAAAATTTGATTTTCTACTGTATAATGGTTATTTTTCACTTGTTTTATTATAAATTTGTTATATTCGCAGTCTGGAGTATTCCCACGAAAATACAGCATTTTGGGGGATTCAGTAAACATTTCAGGTTAAAACCCACTTCCATCTGTTAATCAGATTGGAACACGTAAATTTGACATTGCGAATACACTGGCCATCGTCAAATGGCAAAAATTTGACATCATGAAATAAAAAAATATAAAGTGGATAAGTAGTCCCCATTGTACTGAGATACCCTACACATGCTCACACGGGGTGCGATATGGAAAAAATATTGTACCACCTATCCAGTGAGATTAATCTGTCACATATGCGAGAAACAGTATTACATAACTGTTTGCATGTCTATAAACACACCTCTAAAATACCTCGGACATTAACCTGTTAATCAAATCAGTCTCATTTTTGTTGACATTTACTTAGGAATGTGGAGGCAAACAACATTGACCTGTCAGCTTGACCTTTGATTAGAAATATTTATATACAATGACCCACCCAAAACATGGGTAGTATTAGAATTTGCAGAAAAAAATACAAACAGTGCATATTTCCTATCATTCGGATGAAATAGACACTTGCATAATGTTCACCATACATAAATGAACAGGTCCATTACAAATATTTAAATTTTAGGTCAAGTCGACAGGTCAATGTTGTTTTCATATTTATACAGATCCATGTTAATCTATATAGAGACAATAGTTTGTCAATGAGAGATTATATGTCAGAGTGGGAGGTTGATACATTGATCTGTACTGAGACATGTGTTACACATTCTAGTAATAAGGTGTTATCAGTGTTTATAAGTGGATTATTTTATCAAAATCGTGCCGTCCCCTTTTGGTATTTATGTAAACATGTTGTAAGAAGAACAGTAAGTGTATGTTGAATTATTTGACTGGCCTCACTTTCCTGGTGGAAATTCACATGTTTAACTTAATTTGCCAATTTTCAAAGTTTTTACTTTGCTTTGTTTGGGATTGTGATTTGAACATGGATTGGTATGTTTGTTTTTTGCTTTGGGATTGTGATTTGAACATGGATTGGTATGTTTGTTTTTTGCTTTGGGATTGTGATTTGAACATGGATTGGTATGTTTGTTTTTTGCTTTGGGATTGTGATTTGAACATGGATTGGTATGTTGTTTTTTTTGCTTTGGGATTGTGATTTAAACATGGATTGGTATGTTTGTTTTTTGCTTTGGGATTGTGATTTGAACATGGATTGGTATGTTTGTTTTTTGCTTTGGGATTGTGATTTGAACATGGATTGGTATGTTTTTTTTTTGCTTTGGGATTGTGATTTAAACATGGATTGGTATGTTTGTTTTTTGCTTTGGGATTGTGATTTGAACATGGATTGGTATGTTGTTTTTTTTGCTTTGGGATTGTGATTTAAACATGGATTGGTATGTTTGTTTTTGCTTTGGGATTGTGATTTGAACATGGATTGGTATGTTTGTTTTTTGCTTTGGGATTGTGATTTGAACATGGATTGGTATGTTTTTTTTTTGCTTTGGGATTGTGATTTAAACATGGATTGGTATGTTTGTTTTTTGCTTTGGGATTGTGATTTGAACATGGATTGGTATGTTTGTTTTTTGCTTTGCGATTGTGATTTGAACATGGATTGGTATGTTTGTTTTTTGCTTTGGGATTGTGATTTGAACATGGATTGGTATGTTTTTTTTTCTTTGGGATTGTGATTTGAACATGGATTGGTATGTGTGTTTTTTGCTTTGGGATTGTGATTTGAACATGGATTGGTATGTTTGTTTTTGATATGCTTTTGGATTTGTGATTTGAACATGGATTGGTATGTTTTTTTTGCTTTGCGATTGTGATTTGAACATGGATTGGTATGTGTTTTTTGCTTTGGGATTGTGATTTGAACATGGATTGGTATGTTTGTTTTTGATATGCTTTTGGATTTGTGATTTGAACATGGATTGGTATGTTTGTTTTTTGCTTTGGGATTGTGATTTAAACATGGATTGGTATATTTGTTTTTTGCTTTGGGATTGTGATTTAAACATGGATCGGTATGTTTGTTTTTTGCTTTGGGATTGTGATTTGAACATGGATTGGTATGTTTTTTTTTTGCTTTGGGATTGTGATTTAAACATGGATTGGTATGTTTGTTTTTTGCTTTGGGATTGTGATTTGAACATGGATTGGTATGTTTGTTTTTTGCTTTGCGATTGTGATTTGAACATGGATTGGTATGTTTGTTTTTTGCTTTGGGATTGTGATTTGAACATGGATTGGTATGTTTTTTTTTCTTTGGGATTGTGATTTGAACATGGATTGGTATGTGTGTTTTTTGCTTTGGGATTGTGATTTGAACATGGATTGGTATGTTTGTTTTTGATATGCTTTTGGATTTGTGATTTGAACATGGATTGGTATGTTTGTTTTTTGCTTTGGGATTGTGATTTAAACATGGATTGGTATATTTGTTTTTTGCTTTGGGATTGTGATTTGAACATGGATTGGTATGTTTTTTAGCTCACCTGAGCTGAAAGCTCAGATGAGCTATTGCTATCCATCTTCGTCCGTCGTGCGTCGTCCGTCGTCCGTCGTGCGTAAACTTTTTACATTTTAATCTTCTCCTCCAAAACCACTGGGCCAAATTTAATGAAACTTGGTAACCATCATGCCTGGGTGAAGCCCTCTCAGATTTGCACAAATGAAGGAGTTATGTCCCCTTGGGGCCCCATAAGGGGGGAAATAGTGAAAAACTTTAAAAATCTTCTCCTCTGAATCTACAAGACATATACCTTATTTATTTCATATATAACATCCTTAGGTCATCTAGTTTCAGATTTGCACAAATGGTAGCCATGGGGCTCAAAATGGGGAAATGGTAAGGTGCTGAGTGGGGAAATTGCTAAAAATTATGTATTTGTCAATATATCTTGAAAACTATTAACTTTTTGTATAGGCATGTATATTAGAATATTTTAGGTATTATCCTAACGATCATTTTGATATATGAATGAAGGTCATAGGTTCAAAGGTCAAGGTCACAGATGTGAATGAATACCTGAATGGTTATTTATCTTGAAAACTGTTAACTTTTTGGATATGCATGTATATTAGAATATTTTAGGTATTATCCTAACGATCATTTTGATATATGAATGAAGGTCATAGGTTCAAAGGTCAAGGTCACAGATGTGAATGAATACCTGAATGGTTATTTATCTTGAAAACTGTTAACTTTTTGGATATGCATGTATATTAGAATATTTTAGGTATTATCCTAACGATCATTTTGATATATGAATGAAGGTCATAGGTTCAAAGGTCAAGGTCACAGATGTGAATGAATACCTGAATGGTTATTTATCTTGAAAACTGTTAACTTTTTGGATATGCATGTATATTAGAATATTGTAGGTATTAGCCTAACAACCATTTTGATATATGAATGAAGGTTATGGGTTCAAAGGTCAAGGTCACAGATGTGAACAAGATCTGAAATGATTATTTATCTCAAAAACTATGAACTTTTTGTATAGGCATGTATATTAGACTATTTAGGTATTATCCTAATGATCATTTTGATATATGAATGAAGCTCATGGGTTTAAAGGTCAAGGTCACAGATGCGAATGAATACCTAAATGGTTAATTATCTTAAAAACTATTAACTTTTTGTATAGGCATGTATATTAGAATATTGTTAGTACGGGCACAGTGGTCATTTTGATAGATGAATGAAGAGCATGGGTTCAAATGTCAAGATCACAGATACAAACAAGTACTGAGATGATTATTTATCTCAAAAACTATAAACTTTTTGTATAGGGATGTATATTAGAATATTGGCCGAATTATCATTTTGATATTTGAATGAAGCTCATGGGTTCAAAGGTCACAGGTGAGCGTTAAGGCCCATGGGCCTCTTGTTTTCTTTGGGATTGTGATTTGAACATGGATTGGTATGTGTGTTTTTTGCTTTGGTATTGTGATTTGAACATGGATTGGTATGTTTGTTTTTTGCTTTGGTATTGTGATTTGAACATGGATTGGTATGTTTGTTTTTTGCTTTGGGATTGTGATTTAAACATGGATTGGTATGTTTGTTTTTTGCTTTGGGATTGTGATTTGAACATGGATTGGTATGTTTGTTTTTTGCTTTGGGATTGTGATTTAAACATGGATTGGTATGTTTGTTTTTTGCTTTGGGATTGTGATTTAAACATGGATTGGTATGTTTGTTTTTTGCTTTGGGATTGTGATTTAAACATGGATTGGTATGTTTGTTTTTGATTTGAATCAGACTAACTGTATTCTCCTATTTTCTGCTCATATTTTAATAATATTTTTTATACTAAAAAATAAGAATTAAGAGGCTGGGACAGACAAGCGCATGGTAAAAGTATTGGGCTTCCAAGTGTTTCTACCACCATCTGTACTACCTTAGTTTGTTGCAATTGAGAAAGGTTTTACTTCTGGGCTTTTAAAATTCAATATGTATTCAATATATTGTAAACATATTTATTTTCGCTATGTACTAATTATTACTTATTTCAATATCATTTGTTTTGCATGAAAATTAATACCAATCCAAAAGTATATGTTGCCCATTGTGTTATACGGTAGTGCATATTTCAGAAACGTGAAAATTTAACAACATGGATATGTCAAAATTTTCTATACCATGAAAATAAAACATGCCAAATTAAATATGTATTAAATTCAATATGCTAGCACAGTAAAATTTCTTAGTTGGGATATAAAATGATTGCAAGGTTGACATCAGTATATTTGTTGGTACCCATTTATTTAACAGCAGGGTATACTGGAATATTAAATGTCTTACTCAATGAAATACCAATAGCCTGGCTGGGGCTCAAACCCATAACCTCTTGTTTTATTTGTTAAGGACAAAGTTTGCAATGTACAGTAAATGACCATTTCTCTGAAATGAGCATATAAATTAAATTTTCTGTTTTACTGCTTGTTAGCTTGTATCGTGGTGTCATGGTGTGTTCTTTTGATGTTTTCTGTGTAAATTTATGCATATATCACAAAAAGGATATATCCATGTATATTTATTAATACATCCTTGTCTATTGTGATGTTAAGTGGAATTTTAAAATAATTGATAATGAGGCGGATCTAACCTTAGGGTGATCATGATGTTTTTAGGGGTTGTACTAATTATTTTTATCAAGATAACTTTTTTTCCAGGAAGTGATTTCCACGGAACTGATTTTCCCTGTTTCATATAGCCTTTAGTGATGATATTTTAAGTTGCATCTTTTTGCTGTTACCTAAAGTGTAATATTGCTACAATTTATATGAATTCAAGTTTATCAGTTAGGTTAGTAATCATTTGACCCAATCTGTTCCACCATTACCATTTAAAATTAACATTTAATATCAAACACAATATGGCAGATTTACATGGTGAGTTTAAGTTTTTTTTTTATTGCAAAATGATTTTAGTAATGAAATCAGAATTTAAAACTTGAATTTATTTGAACTTAAACATTCAAAAATGGTCTAATAGTTTTTTAGGTATTTGAAAGCTTGAAAATAGAACTTGACCAATATTCTGTTAAAAAAGTATTATCTATTTTTCTAACTTTTTATGTGGGTTTTATGTCCCAGTATTTTGCACTTTGATATATTGCACTTATATTCGGATGTCACCAGCTATAGATAAAGTCACTGTTGGTTGGAAAAGATGGGAATATGTGCATGGAATGATTTTAATTCAGGATTGTTAATACTTGACTGTATCAGAAATATTTGTGATCTATAAAGTTTGTCATTGATCTTTTACTTATATCAGGATGACACCAGCTACAGGTGGTGTTGGAAAAGATGTGAATTCATGTGTATGTGTATGGAGTGATTTTCATTCAATATTGTTAATGTTAACACTTGACTGTACCAGAAGTATGTTGATCTATAAAGTCTGACATTTATATTTTACTTATATTGGGACGACACCAGCTACAGGTAATGTTGTAAAAGATGGTAATATGTGCATGGAAAGATTTTCATTCAATATTGTTGATACTTGACTGTACCAGAAGTATGTTGATCTATAAAGTCTGTCATTGATATTTTACTCAATGGTTTTAAGTGGCATATGTTCTTATTGCATTAATATGATAATATCAGTTATCACACCTGTTGATAACCCACAGGTACAGCGTTATAGGCAAACAACATTGACCTGCCCGCTTGACCTTAAATTTCAATATTTACTTATAAGGATCATTGGTGTTTATTTTGTCTTCAATATGAAAACACTAATTATTTGCATTGTAATTATATTATAATGAACTGCAAATCTAACCTCTACCAATATGTAGGCTTGAACCTCCTATATCAATATTCCAATTGAAAGGTCAAGCAGACAGGTTAATGTTGTTTTGCCTCTACAGCAGTAGTAGTGTGGAAATTGTTCATTCAATATGTGGTAAGTTTTATCTGTTGTAAACATGGTAAATGCTGATGTTATTGTCTCAATGGGTATAGATACTTTTGTAAAACTTTTATATCAAATATTCCACATACCACCTTTGGCAAACAAAATATGGGAGTTTAATATAAACCATCCTGTCTGTCTGTTCAGCCATTCAAAGATTTTTTTATATAAAAGATGGCTGTTAACTATTGATTAAATGAATATGTGAGGTTTTGTGCCCCAGTGAAGAACATTTCACTTATATTGAGATGTCACCAGCTGTAGATGACGTGTCAGAAATGTTTACCTTTGCATAGTATTCATGCAGGGTTGCACATTCATTGAGGGTTCTTTAGCATGCCATGTCTAGTGTGATATTGGACACTATTGATTTTATTTTTAAGGTGTCATCCAAAGAACAAATGGCCATTAATGCAATTATTTATTTAATTAAATAATTACTCTATGAAATCAAAATGACCAATCATAAAATATTCATGTTGTTTGAATTTTTAGCTAAAATAGCCAATGGCTACTAATTAAATTCCATTGACCCATTGTTTTCTGTAATAAAATTTAAAAAAAAAAAAAACTGCAACACATGTACAGTCACATCTGTGTTAAAGGACAATTCTCTAAAGAGGCCACCTGCTTTTTACAGGCCAGAAACGTTTTATTCTAATTGTTCTCTCTGTATAGAGGCCACCTGCTTCTCAAAGGTCAGAAACATTTTATTCAAATTGTTCTTTATTAATGTTATTTCAACCTGTATATAAGAGCCACCTACCCATAATGGTCACTTTTACTGGTTCACTGATGTGACCTTTATAAACAGGACTGACTTTACAAGTTTTCTTTATTAAAATGACCATTATTATTTCACTTTTTTTCCTTTCACAAGACATTGTGTAATAACAGTAGATTCTTAAAAATTTAGGTGATACATTGGAACCTTTCTAAACTGAACTCCTTTTGAACCAAAGATTTTGTTCAGTGAAGAAAGTTGTCATTAGGTCGACACTAGCTAGTTTATTAGTATGTTTTATGAAATATTTCAGTTTAGACAGGTTTCCAGTTTACACAGGATTCAGTGATTTTGTTTGCCTAAAATTACTGCCAAAAAAAGGTAGTTTCCCCTGGATAAAAATTACTAAATTATCCCAATTTGATCACCAAAAGTCCCAAAATAACAGTAATATACTATCAGAATGAATCCAGTCCTTGCCCACAAAATGTTAGACATTGTCACTATTTAGAACATCTTTCCAATGAGGATCCTTTGCTACTTCAAGCATGTCATTACACAGTTTTCTATATTTCAGAACTTCAAATTTCCCCAATTTAAAAGGTAAAGGTTATTTTTAGAAAATGTAACAAAATTGCTGGGGTTAGTTTTTACAAGTTTTACTGTATACTGTTAAGATCTGTTTATATTATTACCACTCATGGATCTTATAGGGGACTTAGCGGCCGAGTGGTCTTAAACTCCCATGTACAGATTATATAACCTCACCATCTAGCTTCGAATCCCACTCTGGCATATCCCGATTTAAGTGAAATATTCTTAACTGGGACGTAAAACTCCATTTAATCAATTAATCTTTCTGGGATCAAACTCACAACCTCCTACTTGTGGACTAAATTAATACCATTAGCATTTATAACTATTCCTGATACTAAGATAAATGGTGTTATGCTACCAGTTTTATACCCCCACACACCTAATAACTTATCATTATCATCGTTTAACATTTATAATTTTCTGCGAGCTGGTAACATATGTGTATAATTAATTATCATATTTAAAACCCACATAATGTATACATGTACATGTACTTACACCACGAACCATATTTACTGTCTACATAATGTTTGTGACTTCAGTCGTAAGATTATGTTTTGGTTATTCTGTTGTTTGTTTTTTTACTTTGTTTCATGTTTGTTTTTTACTTTGTTCATTATGTTTTCATCTGTATATATGTTCATGTCTTATGTAATTTTTAATAGTTTGTTCTTCATGTTTTGGTTTTTCTATCTCTGTTTATGTTGTTTTTTATACTTTGTTCTGTTTTGGTTTTTTTGTCTATTATGTTCATATTATTTGTATATGTTTCTTATTGATAATTTTTTTCATGTTTGTTTTTTTTACTTTGTTCATTATTTTTGTTTTCTGTCTCTCTGTTTATGTTGTCTTTTACTTCTTTTTCTTACTCATGTTCATGTTATGTGGTTCTTAATTTTTACTTTGTTTTTTTTTCTTTGTATTTTACTTCCTTCAATGTTTTGTTTTTCTGTCTATACATGTATATGTTTATGTTTTATGTATTTTGTTTTTAAATTGTTAATTATGTTTTTCTTTTTTGTCTATATTTTAATTATATCTTCATTTTTTTTTTTTTTTTTTTGTTGCAACATGCTCTTGGTTCCTTTGGCTATTGCCATTGTTCAGCTGCACATTATTATACTTCTTGTTTTTTATATTTCCAGTTTACGACAAAGTGATGGAATTTTAAAAGTGAACATGACAAGATGGAAGTTATTGTTGCCATGACGATTTAGAGATATCATGATGTTTGCTCATTAGCAGTGATTGTTCAAAACTTTTTAAGTGAAAGACACAAGTGTGCAACCATGGAAACTGTGCCAAATTTGGATTTTCTGTCAGAGGAAGAAAAAAGAAAAATTCTTTCTGTCATTAAGAGAGATGAATCAGTTAGAATGAAACAGGATTCCAAAATTGGGTAATTTTTTGTTTTTTTTTTTTTTAATTTCAAAGAAAAATTTGTCATAACATGGGAAAGTCTAAATTGAATTCTGCCTCAATTGGAACTACATACTAGTATATTGTATTGAGATATACAGTCAATTTTAGGGACAAAATATTTATACATTATAATGTTTTCCTGAGGGACCTGTGCCACTATAGTATTGTCTTGGAAGTATAGTGCCTAAGCCTGATGCCATGTTTGTTTACAAAATTGCGTTCTCGTTCTCAAGGTGGCGCGTGCAAAAAGTATAGTACTCGTCTGGAAAAACAATAGCACCTTGCTGTCAACGGTACTATACTTGTTGCAAAGAACAGACAGAAACTATACAAAATAGAGTGCATGTACATATCCAATCAATTTCCTACAATTTATCATGTGATGTACTAAATACCAGTATGTACTTTAAAATGGCCTAGTGGTCTAAAGCATGTGCTTATAGATCACAGAGCCTTTCAATGCCTAGGTTTGAATCCCACTTGGGGCAGATCCTAGTGTAAAAAAGTTTGTCAGTTTGCAAACCAAAAATCAGTGGGTTTCTTCAGGTACTCCAGTTTCCTTCACAATATATGAATTTATAGTCTCAATATAAGTAAAAGAAACTAAACTGGGGCGTAAAACACCATTACTCAACTCCAATCATTGATTTCTGCTGGATACAGCTAAAGTTTGAAAAAAACAAATACCATGGTAAAGTTATACCTGGTTAAGCCGAAAATGGACATAAGAATTACTGAATAATTTGAAGACCTCTAGCTGAATGCAGTTTTATGACAAATATTCTAGTAAACTTCTCTGTTTTTTTTAAAAAAAAATATTCAGTACAAATATAAATACCTTGATCAAATTTGATTTTCATAATACATAGACATTTGTCTCCCTTCAAAGAAACTTCTCGCATAGCGATTGGTTAACTTTCTGGGGTACATGGAACTATGTTCAAAAATCTGCCAGTGTACATTAACACACACAACATTTAGCAGTTAAAGAGAAGTAACGAGCATATTGTGACTCTCACATAGGGGCAAGGTATGCAAGTCAAAGAATGTGAAATAGTAGTTGAAAAGAGCAAATTGGTGCCATTTTGCAGGGTGGCTGCAGCTCGGGGTACATAAATCCATGACAGGGGACATGGGGACCTTATAACCTGGCAAAATGCAGTATAACTTAATGTATTCTCAGTAGCTTCCCTTGAATTGCGACTTGATCTAAAATATGAATTACAAAAACATGTTTACACTTTAATTGTCGAAATGGCCATATAAATTTTTACAATGCAATACATTTGTACTTTAAAGATAAACTATTTGATATGAGTCATTTGATGTAAAATTTATTTCAGACAAATAATTTGAAATATGAGTTAAAGAATACCTGTGGCATAAAACTTATGTCTATAAAGTTGTTATATAATCTATGTATAAGTTATTTTATAAAAATATTTTTAAGAAATCAATATTAAAAACTAAAAAATGTAAATGTAAACTTAAGCTATATTTTATGTCATGTACACATGGTTCATTATATATGTATATATTTTTGTCTACTTCATCTCTTTGTGAATGGCATCATATTGATGGTTTTTCAACAAAGTTCTTGGCTAAACAGTTTCATAAGGGTTCTGGGTTCTGAACTATACAGTTTCATGAGGGTTCTGGGCTTTAATCTTTTATGGTTTTTCTGGGATCTAGGGTCTGGTCTTTCAACAAAATTCTGGGCTTTACAGCTTCATGGGGGTTCTGGGCTATACAGTTTCATTCATGAGGGTTCTGGGCTATACAGTTTCATTCATGAGGGTTCTGGGCTATAATTTTTCTGTCTGGGGCTTAGGGTATCCAGTTTAATGTAGGTTTGGGGATATACAGTTTCATGAGGGTCAGGGTTATAAATTTCATGAGGGGTTCAACAGTATTAATTTCATGAGGGTTATAGAGTATAAAATTCATGAGAGTTCCAGAGTATAAATTTCATGAGGGGTCCCAAGATTTCATGAAGGAACCTGGAGTGTATTGCTTCATGAGTTATTTTAGGATATATTGTTTCAAAAGGTTCTGCGCCATACAGTTCCTTTAGTGATTCATGAGGAATTCTGTGATATGCAGTCATTACAGTTTCATAAAAGGTTCTTGGGTAAATAGTTTCATAAGGGGTTCCTAACTATACAGTTTTATGAAGGGTTCTGCATTACAGAATACAATTTCATGAGGGGATCGTGGGTATAGTTTCATTCGTATAGATTTTTCTCTCAGGAGCTCTTGGGTATACAGTATCATGTGAGATCCTTGGGTATAATTGTGTTAGAGGTTAGGGGTTTTGAGTATACCTTCATGTGGAATTCTAGGTTTTAGATTTTTTGTTTTTCTGAGGAATATATTTACCTATTATAGTCAGTGTTTGAAACTTAAGGTCATTGAGAACTGAAAAGAGGAGTAAAGTTCACTTTTGAATAAAAAAAAAACAATTGGAAAGATTAACCAATTAATTTAAAAAAAAAAAAAAAACATGGGCCATTTTCCAGTTATCATTGGTTAA
Source organism: Anadara kagoshimensis (assembly GCA_021292105.1). NCBI lineage: Eukaryota > Metazoa > Mollusca > Bivalvia > Arcoida > Arcidae > Anadara > Anadara kagoshimensis. The sequence goes on from CM037865.1 coordinate 49,682,309, forward strand.
TGGCCTCAGTCCAACATCTAACTGATACACTATATTGTTTTATTAATAGGATTTGGTTATTTGTTCATGAAATAATATTTTTATTGTATTTTCAATTTCAGGCAAATCAGACAAGAAATTCAGACTTTAAGACAGAAGAGTATCCTTAAAGCTGGAGATGACCTCACAAAAATGTGTGCCCGTTGTCATGAACGGTTTGGACTTCTTTTTAACCGAGGAGATATTTGTCCTAAGTGTAGATTTCGTGTGTGCAAATTGTGCCAGGAGATTGTATTTAATGGTGGCATGCTGTGCGTTCTCTGTTATAAACAAAGGTGAGGATTATGATGGTGCCCTTCATAGCTCACCTGTACACAATACACAATACAGGAGATTATATTAGGCCAAAGAAAAAAAATATGTGTCTCCCTAATTATTTTAGAGAAATTAGCATTTGTAGGTAGGCAATTTTTAAAAAAAATTCTTTGCATTGACCATATGGAGCAAGGATGCCAACTTACTTAACGGCGCTCGTCTAAATGTTGTCACAATACTTAAAGCTAGGGATAGGAATATAAGGTCTGTCAGGCAAGTGGAAACAAATTTTTTTAGGCCTTATGTTCCCATATGTAAGCATCAGCATTTTATTGTAGCCTTGATGTCCACTGTTTAAATTTTGTTTTTTATTTAAAAAAAACCAGTAACAATCTTTTGAAGGACTACAGGTACAGGAAGGGTATGCTGTACCTCTGACAGCACTTGTTTGGATTATTACCTCAATTTTTCATGTATTAAGTACCATTTTTTCTTTACATGTATTTTCCTTTAAAATCCTTTCTGTATATTGCAATTTTTTGTGACACCAATCATTGATTCATTGATTCATGTATTTATTCATTGATTCATTGATTGATTCATTGATTGATTGATTGATTCATTCATTCATTTTATGCCACTTGCCATCAATTAAGAAAAATTAAACTTAAAAAAATGAAAACAAACCTATAAAAAAGTTGTTGACATCCACCTCAAAGTTGGACCTTGGGAAGTTGATATGTATCTATGATTTAATTATTTTTATTTTTCAACCACCCAATGTTTATTTTCAACATAAAATTCTGTAAATCAGAAAAAAAAATATAAAAACTCTGGCCTTGATTTATTAGTCAGTCATTGACTGGGAGATGAATCTGCCCTGTCCAGTTCTGTATCTATAGTCGTGATATCATCAGGTAATTAAAGTTACATACCTATATATATACCTTGCAGCAGGTAAACCTTATCTGATGAACACCTGTTGTATAGGTAGATTTATAAATATAGATGTGACCGTCAAACTTTATATTTCATTGTCAGACTTGTATCAATCTTTAAATTTTAAAAATCTGTGAAAACAAATCTCTAGAAAGTAATTTTACCTCTCTGTCTTTATTTATCTCATCTGTTTTAAGTGGAGAAAACCTTATGTAAATGTCATTTTAAAAATCTGTAAAAGACAGTGTTTACTTTTTCTGCCTGTATTTAGCCCACCTGTTTAAGTGAAAAACTGTGATGTTTAATTCAGCCCTTTCAACAGAGTTTAAAGTAGCCGACAAGTTTTCTGGAGTAGACAGCAAATTCAGTTGTAACTCTATATTAATGTAATACTGATGAATGAAAGTAGGCACCAGACAAAGTGTAGAAATACCAAAGTAGACGACAGGTTTTGCTGGTTGCTGGCTTCTATCAGAGACATATATATGTCTCTGCTTCTATCGAAACCGCTGCTGTTTTGTCATACTCTTAGCATGAGGGTCATTGCTAATATATTGATGTCAAAGTTTTTTTTGTTAAACTATAACTGTTTTGATGGATGAAAAATTTAAGGGTATAAAGACATTTTTGATTAGAATAACATACGGTAAGCCTCTGTTCTTCTGTTTTAAAAATGTGAAGATTTTTCATATTTTTAAATTTCATTTAATGCAAAACTTAAAGCCTTATTCATTTGTTGATAATCTCATTAAAATGAATAACATGAATTAAAAGTACCATATATTCTTATGTTTAGACTTCCAATTCATACCCCAATAAAGTTTTTATCTGGGCTTATCAAGAAATGTTGAGTTATCCCCCTTTGGACATGTCTGAAAGATGACCTGCTTTTCATGGTATCTTTTAATTTCTGCATTCTGAAATGTTATTTAATGCACTAGTATGAGTTCAATATTAAGAAGTATACTCATACATATTTAAATCTTGATGATATGCAAAAATAAACTCTGATTAAAGATATATATAATAGTAGGTTGATTGATTACCAGACTTAGGTTTGTGGTATGGGGCTTGTCTATCACCCTGCTAAACAGGTTTAGTTAAATCTTCACCTGGACAACTCCTATAAGAAAAAAAGTATTTGTACCCCAAATGTCAATTTTTTTTTTTTTTTTCAATTTTTACAGAAATGTGTGAAACAGTTTCTTCGTCATTTTTTTCAGTCAAAACTATAATTTTAGTGTAAGGTACAAACTGAAGTCCTTCCTGTATTTTTTCTTTAGTGTTACTTCTTTCCTGTTAAATAACATGTTTTACAAATGTTCACCACTATGGTTATTCTGTTGGTAGAATGCTAGCTTCATATATCAGAGGTTGGGATTCCAACCCTGGCCAGAGTCTTGCCAAGACTTGAAAATCGGTAGTTTTTGTTCTTTCATCTAGCCTTCTGCTCTCATAAAAGAAAGTCACAGGGTTCTTCAAAAGAGACCTTCAAAAGTGATTCCCAGCTTCATGGCAAGGGCTCCTTGTTAAAAAAAACCCTCCTTGCACATTGCCCTGAGCACAGTCTGCACAGGTAAAAAAATCTGCCACTTCACCTGGCTGTTGACATCTTGATATAAGTAAAATATTCTTCCCTTGGATGTAAAATCCAATTCAATCAATCAAGATGACAGATAATATGTAATGTTTCTGTTTTCTACTTGCAGGCAATTAAAACTATTGTTAACACAATCAAATCAGGTAGATTGGGTAGGAGAGCTTCTGGGTCAGATTTAATCAAAGCTTCCATGAAACTAACGCTTGTCTCAAATGGTAAGTATAACTGATGAAGACATTTCATCAAGGGGAGTGTCCATTATTATAGCCACTAGCATCTGATATTGATTTTTTGGTTTCAAGTATTTTGATAGACTTGATTATTATACTCCACCCCACCTCATCCCGCCCATTCCACAAACTAGTTTGAGGGGGATATAGGAATCATTATGTCTTTATGATGTCCGTCCATCTGTCTGTTTGTTTGTATGTCTGTCTGTAAAATCATGTCTTGACCATATCTCATAATTGCTTTGAACGACTGCCATAAAACTTCATGGTCCAAAGCTGTGTCATGACTTTCAACCAAAGTCATATCGGAAAGATCAAGGTTTTGGGTAAAACATTAAACCCTTGTAGATGTTGGAGGGGGAGGGGATATTTGGTTCTTAAGAGACAGTTCTTTTAATGTTTGGTTTTGGAAATTAAGACTTTCTGTGTTCAAATCGCTAAAAAAATCAAAGTGGCTTTTATATTTAACACATTTTATGTTGTCATTTATTTCCATTGGTCAGGGGTTGAGTTCTGCTTGACACGACATCACTTTTATGACTACATATTTCCAATATTTGTATAATTAAGAGAAGTAAAAAGTTTTTCATCTTTTTTTGGGGTTCCTTGTTTTGGCCATAGAAAGACTCCCTGTGGTCAGATCATTGACCCCTACATTTAACAGTTTATCCTGTTGTTGGATATTGATTTCTGATGAAATGACAGGTTATTGTCCCTTTTTGGGGTTCCTTGTTTTGGCATCAGAAAGACTCCCTGTGTCCAGATCATTGACCACTAAGTTTAAGATTTTATCTTGACGTTTATTTCCATTTGCCATTGGGAAATTGATTCTGTTTGAATGACATGACTTATCACTTCCTATTTCCTATGTTTGTATCATTAAGAGAAAATAAAAATTCTTTAAAAGCTGTCAGTAAAATAGTAATGACCGTTTTCTATAAACTTGTATAAACTTGGAGATCAATGATTAACATCAGAGTTTAGAATATTTGTATACAGTAAAACCTGCTATAGTGACCACCTGTATATAAAGATAACACAATTGACTTGGGTCTAGTGATCACCTTCATTTTAAAAAAAACCACCTGTCTATTGAAACCAACTGTTTTAATGTCCCTTTGATTCATATTTTAATCAAACAGAACCTCTATATAAAGACCACTTGTCTATAAAGTCTATATTTCAAAGGTTTGCTGGGTAGTGACTGTTGTTTCGCCAAGCACTCGGCATATGAAATGAAAGTCACGGTTCTTTCGGATGGGAACTTAAAATAAAAGCGGTCCCGTGTCACAGTGGGCTTGGCACGTTAAAGAACCCTGCTGTATAATGCCATCAGCGCAATGCACAGGCAAAATTTCTGCACCTTTGCCTATAGCTGGCGATGTCTCGATATAAGTGAAATATTCTTGACTGGGACGTTAAACACCATTACTCAACTCAACTCTTTCCATGCAAGATTTATTGTAAATAGAATAATTTTATTAATTTTATTTCAGTCTTAGAATTAGTACACCCCCCCCCCCCCCTTTCAATTTTCATTTATTTTAGTCTTTGGAAGACTCCATGTCTCCATATGTACCCATCTGTCTGCCTGGGGATCAATAGTTGTATTCTGAGCACTATAAACTCTTTCAGAATTTTAAATGTGTACAGACATTTTCCTAGGAGTTATTCCCCTTTGGATAAAAAACATCATAACGATCTACTTTAAGGAGACAAAAGTATAATGTGGCATTTGAAATTTCTAGGGTCTTTGGGTTTATTCATTTGTTTATTTTTTGAAATTTTCTTGAAAAATAGGTTATGCATGTTTTTATTATTATTTTTTTAAATTGTTAATAGCTAAGTGTCCATAATGTATACCATATTCATTACATATGATGATAATGGCATTTGGATTTTATTGGTAAAGTTCTTCAAAATAAAGCAGATGTATTTTATACAATCAAATTGAGCACATGAATAAATATTTGCTTTGTTGCTGCATATTCCTTCCTCCTCCCCTTTTCTTTCTTCTTTTTTCTGGATTTCTAAAAATAATTAATGATCTAGCGAAATTCAGCATAAATCCTTATGAAAGTACCATATAAAGTAGAAATATTGAAAAATGACAGGTTTGATTTAGAATTTTAAAAAAATGTAAGTCCTGATTGCTTGTAAATGACCTTAAAAATCCATATTTGAAAATAAGGCTGAAATTCTATACAGTCTGAATTTTCAAGTTTAAGAATACAAAAGAAAAATTACAAAATATACAGGTCTCTGAACAAGCAGCTTTTAAAAAATTAAAAAAATATTAATAGAAAAATCTGAAATCCCGGTTTTGTACATGTATTACTTTTATTGAAATGCACCAATTTATTTTATTAAGATCTACAGAGTGGTGCCATATATATTCAAACACTTTGTAAATTTCTTCTTTATTTCATATAAAACCATATATTTTTAAAAAATTCTCAAAAATTTATTTCTTGATCAATTTCCATGATTTTTTCATCCTTTAATGAAAAATTAGTTGTAGTTTTTTCCAATAATGTTCAAAATATTGTCCGTCTTATAACAGTCAAGAAAACATAAGCTGAACAGCATTGTAATTTTTTAACAGCCATGTGAAGCATGATTATATAGTAGATTTCAATTTTTGAAATTTTCTGTTGAATTTTAAATGATTATCTATTAAAAACAAAGAAATTGTCTTTTTTAATTATTTTTAAGAAAAATTTCAACAAATTTTACATTTAATGGTGAAAAAATCATTGAAATTGACCAAGAAATAAATTTTTCAGAATTTTTTAAAAATATACGGTTTTTATATGAAATAAAAAAGGATTTTACAAAGTGTCCGAATATATATGGCACCACTCTGTATGTTATTTGTGTCTACCTGCCTTGATTTACTGATTTTATTGCCATATGTTTAAAAGTTAGTTTCATGGTTTTTCCCAATTATTGATTTTAAGTGAAATGAAAAATTAATGTGATGAACTTTTACATAATTGCTATCCTTAAGGTAATAAGAGATATGACTCATTAACATCAAACTGCGGTAAAATTTTATGTAAGAAAATGAGTTTCCTATCATATCAAAGGATAATCAAAGTTTAATGACATGTTATGCATGAAAAATATTCTACATCACAAAACAGTGTCCTATTGGATCACTGTTGATTCTCCTGTCAACATTGAACTTGGGGTAAAATTTTATGCAACAAAACAGTGTCCTATCACATCACAGGAGATTTCACTGTCAGCATCAAACTGCGATTAAATTTTATGTAAGAAAAATGGCATTCTTTTATATTTATTGCAAGAGATCCTACTGTCAGCATCAAATTTGTAATATTTTTCATTAAAATACATACTGGTACTGTATATGGTGTAAGAAGAGACAATTCACATAAGAAAACATTGTCTTATTATATCACCGCAGATTAACACTGTTAACACCAAACTCATAAATAGAGATGGGATACCGCAGAAAAAAATTATCACGGTATACCACGGTATTTTACCATATATACCATGGTATATACCATGGTATACCACACATCCATTAAGATTCAAAATACATGTAGTATATCTATTTCTATCTAAAATAACAGCTCAGGAATTTGGGCATTGGATATTTTGAGAATATCAAGGATGCTAACACACAAATAAATTCACAGAATTGTCTGTATTTCAACCAAGTTGATTCTAAATCTCATGAGATTATTGTCAAACAAAGATTTTAACAAAATTCAAATGAACACATCAAAATTCAAACTGTTATTTCAACAATTATCAATATAATATTGTTTGTTAAAATACCAGTATTCAAAGACTTTACCGCGGTATTATCGATACCTGGTCAGTACCACGGTAAAATGGTAATACCGCACACCACTACTCGTAATACATGTATTTTACATTGAGATATATTGTTCTATAATGTATCAGAGGATCCAATAATGCATGATCCTTCTATGCATTGAAATAGAGTTATATAACTCTATTGAATTTTACGTTCAAAAACACAATTACTCTTACAGTCCACCCACCTCTATATAAGGGCCACCTGCTTATTAAGGACAGTAGAATAATAACCTAATTGTTCTTCCTCTATATAAGGGCCACCTGCTTATTAAGGACAGTAGAATAATAACCTAATTGTTCTTTATTCATATTATTTGAACCTGTATATAAGGGCCATCTGCCCATAAAGACCAATTTCACTGGTTCCCTTGGGTGGCCTTTATAGACAGGTTGGACTGTATATCCTGTATCGGAAACCAATGAAGATATTATTTGTTTGCAGAGTGAATCAAGCAAATAAAATAAATAATAAAGGTTTTTCCTCATCATTGTTTTCCGCAGACTGAATCGAGCGAATTATTGGTTTTTCCGTTTATGATGATTTAATCATGCATGTTCCCGTCATTAGGTATAAAAGTTACGATACCATGCATGTTCTCATCAATAAGTATTCATAAGCTATGGTGATATTGACCAGCATTTCTCTATTGAATCATACATAATCATTTTTATTGGTAGCATATCTCCCCGATTCCTTCCTTATAGATACATTTATATATACACATGTATATTGATTCATATGGCATCAGGATGACAGTAACTGACCAATGACAGAGCAGCTTATATAGACTTTTGGCATTTTACATCGTAACTCAATTGCTAAACAAATAAGAAGGATTTAAAAACTCATTCTGGTAGTGGATTTGTTTGGGTTATTGATTTTGAACTTTTTATCGCATCTGAATGTGTGGTTTAATATGAAAATGGATATTAAAAGCTGGGATATATTTCTATAGATAAATACAAGTATGGAAATAAACCAAATTTTTGGCTCTACCGTAAAGCTCTGTGATCATGTTTACAAGTGTATTTTACTATTCATGCTTACACTAGGAGGATAATTATGTTAGAACGGTTTCGGATGTTGATCTTAGAGGCTACCTCAGCCACGACAGGTGGGTTACATCATTAATTAAAAAAGTTGTAAATTTGATGTTGTAGATACATGCATGTAGTAATTAATTTTTAATAAGTAGTTGATGTTATAGCATTGATGTTTTTTATTTTAATTTGCCATAGCAAAATAATAACATGGTATTAAAGTATCTTTTTTTGGTAAAAATACTCTTTCCTACCCAGTAGAAAAAATTTGGTCTTCATCTTCCAGGACCAGTTAGAAAATACTCTCGCCAATCCAGTTGAAAATCTGGTCTTAACTTCCAGGACCAGTTAAAAATACTCTTTCCAACCATTTTACTAGGATCAGAAAAAAATCTCTCCAGCCTTGTGGAAAAGATTTGATTCCCAACTTCCAAGACCAGATAAAAAGTACTCTCTGCAACACTTTTACCTGGACCAGAAAAAAACTCTCTCCAACCCAGTGGAAAAAATCTGGTCTCCAACTTCCAAAACTAGTAGGGAAAAAAATTCTGTCTTCGTTTATGTGTCTTTTTTTTGCAATAGAAAAATACATGCAGCTCCATAAAATGCTCAATTTCTTACTTGTCAGAAAAAAATCTGGTCTACAAAATCCAGTTCCAATAGCTTTTAAAATCAACTAGTCCAACACACATATAATAACATTGTATGGAAACTTTGGATAAAGCAAAAAAGAATTTATGTCCCCTGAATGTAAATTTAACGAAAATAGTGTTCGCTTACTTGAACTAAAATTCAACTGTATTTCCTACTCATTGAAAAAAGATTTTCTTTATTGGTAAGTTAAATTTAGCATATTTGGTTAATCTCTCTTTGGAACTACTAGTGAATAATTTTGTCAAAACTAAATGCAAATGTTTTAATCGAGAAGTGATCTTAAAAGTGACACCCTAAATTTCTGAACATGTTGAATATAAACAAAATTATAAAGATTTGAAATTTTGCAAGATTTAAGTTAAGGAAAATCTTAGCTAAGGTATGATTGTGAAACCGAAGCTTGGTCTTCAACTTTCAGGACTAGTAACTTTTAAAAATCTACTGATCTTACACAAATTTCTAATTCCTCTGGGTTAGTAGATTTTTTGCCATTTTATTTCTTAAATTGCTGAAATAGATACAATTAATTGGCAATCTATAGGTCCTTTTTAGTACATTGTACTTAAAAATTTGCTGAGTCATTATCCTCTTGGGAATTGAGAGATTTGCCAGCCAAATCACGTCAAGAAATCTGAAATCTCTTTGTCTTGTTAATCAGAAAATTGCAAGAAAATAATAACCTTTTGAAGATAAAAGATAGTGTTCAAACCTTTAGGGACAATATTTATAATAAGCTCTCTCTCTTAGACTAGACAAGAACTATTTTCACCTGTCTACTGGGAAGACTTTAGGTTCTAAAAATATTCTTATTATAAAGAATTCATCTTTAGTCTTGTGCATCTTACATGTTCTGAGTTATTAATTAATGTTGTGTATAGAGTGTTGTCTATTATTTTTTAACGTTTTGAAAATTTTTATCACCTAGTGCTAGTGTAGATTCAGTAACAAGAAAATTGGTGTTCGAATTAAGTCAAATTTTTCTATCAGTTCTTGCCTTAATAATTTCAATGTTTTCTATTTTGATATATATAAGACTATTGAAATAGTAACCAGTTCTTTCCAAATAATAAAGTCATGAAAAATCATTTGATAAAAATATTTATATAATTTTATTGTATCATAAATACATGTAATTTTATTTTGGGGGCACATCTAACAAAAAGAGATCTTGTTTCATGCCTTGTTTAATCTGGGTGCTAGGTTTTAAGTACTATTGGTTGTGAAGTTAATGGTGACGGTTTAGGCCCACCAAAAGTACTTTTACCACACAGCTGGACATTTTTCTTGTATCTCCAGTGGCCATCCAAAGTCAGGAGTTTTATAATCAGCAGTCTCTATAGATGTATAGCACCATTGCTTCAGGAGATGCGATGCACAATATACATGCTAATCAGAATAAATAGTTCTTCAGAAAAATACTCTAGATCTTGTTTTTTACTCAGGAGTATAACTTTTTATTGCCTCTTATTATAAAAAACCCGTCAAGTTTTATTTTTAAAGCATCAGCCATGCTGAATGCTTTATAGCGATCGTTGGATTTTTTCGTATTTAGCGCCGCTCTCATTTCACCTTGACAGCCAATCAAATCCTTCCTTTCGACTGAAATTACGGGAATTTCCATATACGGTATCCCAGGTATGTATAAACTCTAATCTGAGTGATTGGGTCTCCCGGAAGTTACGAAAGCAATGTTTTCATCATGTACACATGTGCCGATTGAAATGTATTCATACGCGTATTAGTCGTAATTGTTTTTGCTGGATATATATTTTAATTCTTCACTTTTGTATGATAATTTTAAGATAAAAATCCATTAAGTATACCCCCCTCGGAAAACCCAACAAAAATGACGATCTTTTCAGTTCGCGCCGACGATCTTTTTGACCTACAGTGCTGTACATGTGGTTGTTTTACAGTCGCCGCCATATTGGATTTTTTTAATTTACGCAAAGTGACATCGATAAATAAACACAAAGTATGCTCATTAAACAGTTTTTAAGTTAAATAACTTTAAACATTGATCACATTTGATGATAAATTATATATATTTTTTAAAAATTGATTGTCAATAATATTTCGTGTTTGGGATATCCCGACCTGGTTCATTAATATTCATCATAACGTCACGAGGATTTTCCGCTTTCATTGGGTATTAAAATACATTCCTGTCAGTTTGCCGGTAGCGAAATTATGCATAACAAAAAAGTAGAAATCAAAGATTCCCAAAAATGTGATACGAAACTGAAAGAGAAGTTTATTTACAAGTTATTGGCTATGTTGATAAATTGTTTGTGACTCGTGAAGTTGTGTAGGATATCGATACCGTAGTTCGTATGCAAATTAGCCATGTGTTTGGGGCATGGCATTTGACACCCGATGCCCCTGCTCAAATGTATTCACATAGCGTAGTGACTGACCTTTTTAGTCCAGTACACCCTTGCCCCTTTTAAAATGATTATGAAACCCCGTCCTTTTCAGTTATCAGTTTAATATAAAAACGACATGCTTTATTCTCGAATCTCTGCAAATACTTCCGATCTTCCGCACTCACTCCACTTCTCACCATATGTCTCCGAAGACAGACAATTTCATCATCAATGTTTATTTAAATACCTTTTCCAGTTGTTTATTTTGAATCAACAAAATAAATCGCAAGAAAGAACAACTTGAAATCAAAATCTAAACAAAACTGAAAAAAACGATGTTTTAAAATTTTCAGATAAAATTTATTTACCTTGTTACAAGTCCTTATTAGATCGTTTTTACAGTGGATATCCGATAAAAGTTGTTGTCAGTAGTTTAATCCATGGTTTTTACAACCTTTAATTTCTTTTCATGAAGCCACATTACTTTATTTCACATATAAACAAATATGATGTGACCACTGGGCATGCAGGAAAACAAACGTTGTGCTTTCTTAAGTTCTTCCGATTTTAGAGCACCGTTGGTGAGTAGAACAGAAACTAAGGACGGGGAAATAGGGTACCAATTGTGAACTCAACTCCTCTTAGTTTTCAACCAAAAACCTTGAAACTTCACAGATGTTTCTATATATATTGAGGATGTGCACCTGACTTTATGGAAATATTTCAAGATTTTTCCCCATTTTTCAAGACTTTGAAACTTAGTCACTTTTTAGCAAGTTTTGAATGGGGGTACCTACTTTGTGAACTCAACTCCTCTTGCAGATTTCAACCAAAAACTTGAAACTTCACAGAATGTTAATATATATTGAGGATGTGACCTGACTTTATGAAATATTTCAAGATTTTTTTCCCACATTTTTCCAGACTTTAAAACTTAGTCACTTTTAGCAAGTATTTGAATGGGGGTACCTACTTTGTGAACTCAACTCCTCTTACAGTTTTCAACCAAAAGCCTTGAAACTTTACAGAATGTTAATATATATATTGAGGATGTGACCTGACTTTATGGAAATATTTCAAGATTTTTTTCCCACATTTTTCCAGACTTTAAAACTTAGTCACTTTTTAGCAAGTATTTGAATGGGGGTACCTACTTTGTGAACTCAACCCCTCTTACAGTTTTCAACCAAAAGCCTTGAAACTTCACAGAATGTTTATATATATATTGAAGATGTGCACCTGACTTTATGGAAATATTTCAAGATTTTTTCTCCATTTTTCCAGACTTTGAAACTTAGTTACTTTTTAGCAAGTATTAGAATGGGGGTACCTACTTTGTGAACTCAACTCCTCTTACAGTTTCTCTTAAATTCAAAGTAATTTTATTGTAACATTTTAGTTGTCTAAATAATAATCAATTAATTTTCAATTAATCGTATTCAGAAATATTTCCCCCTTTTGTACACAATTCTTGTCAACAAACTTTTTTTGAAAGAGACAGTTGCCTGGACAACTTCTGTAATTGGGAGGTACAGATAATAGCTTATTGTGTCAGGATGGTTTATACCAATTCAGGCTTTTGAAGCTCACTTGGACAATTTATATATATTCAACAATAATTTTAAATACATTTAAATTATTTCAAAAACAAAGGTTTTATTTTTATTTTTATTTTTTTTCAAATTAATTGTGAATTCAATGAATAAAATTAATGACTTCAACAATGGTTAATCTGTCAATTGCAAGTCAAGGGAAATAGCTGGTCATGGTGAAAGTTTTTTTTTGTGATAATGACACTATGTCGATGATGATGTGGCATGATGATCTGGTGAAGATGATGATGACATTCAGTTCTGCTGCTGCCGATGATGATGATGATGTCACCATGATGATGATGATATGACATGAGGAGATATAATGATGATGATGATGTGACATGAGGAGATATGATGATGATGTCACCATGATGATGATGTGACACGAGGAGATATGATAATGATGTTGATGATGGTGATGACATGAGTTCTGTTGATGCCGATGATGATAATCATTATTGTGATGAAGAAGATGATAGTGATGGTGGTGATGAAAATAAGCTCTGCTGCTATGAATGATGATGGTGATGATGACGATGTGACTTGACAAACTATGATGATGATTATGATGGTGACATGAGTTCTGTTGCTACCGATGATGATGATGGTGGCAATGATGACATTCAGTACTGCTGAGCACTGCCGATAGTATGATGATGATGATGATGATGATGGTGGTGATGACATTCAGTTCTGCTGCTGTCGATTGATGATAATAATTCACGATGATGATGATGATGATGATGATGACAAAGCCAATGTCTTCATGCTGATGATGTGACATGATGATGATGATGATGATGATGATGATGATGATGATGATGATGATGATGATGACATTCAGTACTGCTGCTGCTGATAATGATGATGATTATGTGACACGAAGAGCTATGATGCTGATGTGACCATATTAATGATGTAACATGAGGATTTCTGAAAATGATTAATATAATGGTGGTGGTGATTGTCATGGCATGGGTTCTACTGCTGCTGCTAATGACGACGATGATGATGATGATGAGATGATATCTTCATGTTGATGATCAAAATGTGATATGAGGAGTGATAATGATGATGATGGTGGTGATTACAGATCCAGTTTGGGTTTTCTTCCAGTCAACTGCGTTTTAGTGGAGTTATGCCCCTTTCACTTTGTGAATTTTATCAAAATGATGGTTTCTCTGGACTTTTTTCCATTACGCTTGAGATATTTCACTCAGATTTGGGGTCGGGTCTTTAGTAGCCTCTCTTGGTTTTTGAAAAATTGAAAATTTATATTTATGCGAATTACTTAGTTTACTCAATTGATAAACATTGAGTGGCATGTCCATTTTGACCATTGTAACATATCTATATGTTAGAACCTAACAACTTGCATAAAAAGCAGACTTGTTGTTAGAAGCTTCCCGATCACAGTATCTATTATTTGCATGATTTTCATTTGTAACTGATTCATTAGACAAATCTCAGTTTCAAGTGCACATTTTTTTTTATCAAATTGCTCAGTTTAGCTGATGCTTCAGTACCTTCAGTACTTTGATTAGTTGACTGTTTTTCTTTGGATTTAGTGCAACCAATGAAGAAAAAACCTAAACTAGCATTTTACATTTAATTTTTTTAACCTTGACGAGTGTGATTTTTCATTATTTTATCAATAATTACCCTAGCTGAGCAGATTACGTGAAAAGTCGGCATTTCATGTAGATCAGTCATCTTTGTAGTAAATGGAGTAGTTAGCTTTATATGTAAGTGTGGTAAATATTTGATGATGTTATTGATGTGTATGTGTTCATCTTGTTAAGAGGATGCCATATTATCCTGACCTGTCTGATGTATTCTGTGTTCATTGTGTCTGTGTCTTCTGTTGTTGGAAATGAAATCCTCAACTAACTGACAGTATTCAGGTCCTATTCATTTTGTCTGTGTCTTTCTGCTGTTGTTTGAAATGAAACATGGGTGGGTTACCATATTATCCTGACCTATCTGTAGGTATTCTGTGTTCTTTCCATCTGTATCTTCTGTTGTTGGAAATGAAATCTTCAACTAACTGACAGTATTTGGGCCATATTCATTCCGTCCATGTCTTTCGGCTGTTGTTGGAAATGAAACATGGGTGGGTTACCATATTATCCTGACCTATCTGTAGTATTCTGTGTTCTTTCCATCTGTATCTTCTGTTGTTGGAAATGAAATCTTCAACTAACTGACAGTATTTGGGCCATATTCATTCCGTCCATGTCTTTCGGCTGTTGTTGGAAATAAAACATGGGTGGGTTACCATATTATCCTTAACTAATTGACAGTATTCTGTGTTCTTTCTGTCTGTGTCTTCTGTTGTTGTTGCAAATGAAATCTTCAACTAACTGACAGTATTCAGGCCGTATTCATTCCGTCCACGTCTTTCTGCTGTTGTTGGAAATAAACATGGGTGGGTTACCATATTATCCTTAACTAATTGACAGTATTCTGTGTTCTTTCTGTCTGTGTCTTCTGTTGTTGTTGCAAATGAAATCTTCAACTAACTGACAGTATTCAGGCCGTATTCATTCCGTCCACGTCTTTCTGCTGTTGTTGGAAATAAAACATGGGTGGGTTACCATATTATCCTTAACTAATTGACAGTATTCTGTGTTCTTTCTGTCTGTGTCTTCTGTTGTTGTTGCAAATGAAATCTTCAACTAACTGACAGTATTCAGGCCGTATTCATTCCGTCCACGTCTTTCTGCTGTTGTTGGAAATAAAACATGGGTGGGTTACCATATTATCCTTAACTAATTGACAGTATTCTGTGTTCTTTCTGTCTGTGTCTTCTGTTGTTGTTGCAAATGAAATCTTCAACTGACAGTATTCAGGCCGTATTCATTCCGTCCACGTCTTTCTGCTGTTGTTGGAAATAAAACATGGGTGGATTATAATATTAGCCTTAACTAATTGACAGTATTCTGTGTTCTTTCCATCCCTGTCTTACTGCTGTGGTAGGAAATGAAACATGGGTTGATTATCATATTATCCTGACCTATCTGTAGTATTCTGTGTTCTTTTCATCTGTGTTTTACTCCTGTTGTTGAAAATAAAAGGTGGGTGGGTAGTGAAGAATGGCATTTTAGTCCAATTTAAGGTGCATCTGATATTTAAACACTTTACGTGCAAGTTGCATGTTCAAAGTACTGAGTCTTATAATACAACATTATTCCGCTTCATTAAATTCACTCTAAAAATCATAAATTCACAAGATGAAATTTATATCTATCAAGAGAGATGAACAGACTCTAAAAATCAGGTACTCTGGTTTCCTCCACCATCCCAGAACTGACTGTCATTATATAAGTAAAATAATAGTGAGTTGGACATAAAACAATATTATTCTGTTTTATTAAACTCACTCTAAAAATAATAAATTCACAAGATGAAATGGCTGGTATGATATTTTATATCTATCAGGAGAGATGAACAGACTCTAAAAATAAGGCACTCCAATTTCCTCCACCATCCCAGAACTGACCGTCATTATATAAGTACATGTACAAAAATCTTGAGTTTGGCATAAAACAACATTATTCTGTTTCATTAAACTACCTCTAAAAATCATAAATTCACAAGATGAAATTGCTGGTATGATATTTATATCTATCAGGAGAGATGAACAGACTCTAAAAATCAGGCACTCCAGTTTCCTCCACCATCCCAGAACTGACTGTCATTATATAAGTACATGTACAAAAATCTTGAGTTTGGCATAAAACAACATTATTCTGTTTCATTAAACTCGCTCTAAAAATCATAAATTCACAAGATGAAATTTATATCTATTAAGAGAGATGAACAGACTCTAAAAATCAGGCACTCTGGTTTCCTCCATCATATCAGAACTGACTGTCATTATATAAGTAAAATAATATTGAGTTGGACATAAAACAATATTATTCCACTTCATTAAACTCACTCTAAAAATTATAAATTCACAAGATGAATTGCCTGGTATGATTTTATATCTATCAGGAGAGATGAACAGACTCTAAAAATCAGGCATTCCAGTTTTTTCTATCCTTCCAGAACTGACAGCCTTAATATAAGTACATTTACAAAAATCTTGAGTTTGGCATAAAACAACATAATTCTGCTTCATTACACTACCTCTAAAAATCATAAATTCACAAGATGAAATGGCTGGTATGAAATTTATATCTATCAAGAGAGATGGGCAGACTCTAAAAATCATTTGATAGACAGACCTTGAAACACATACAGAATTCTTAATTATTATGATTGTATAATAATCAATCAGGTATAACTTGATAAAAGGAATCGTGGTTCATAATAAATTAGTATTTCTCGTGTATTTAATCATTTATGAGTTTCAGGGGAGGGTGGTGTCTGGCTAAGTGGTTAACGAAACTGACTTTCATAAGTCCAGGGAGGGGAGTTCAAAACAACATATTTATCTTGTCCATAGTATAGCTATAAATGCCTTTATCAGTACCCAGTGGGTATCATATTGGCTAAGTAGTCTTAAATGGTGTTTTACAGAATACTGTGCCTCTTACCATTTAGGTTTCGAATCCCACTTAAAACAACCCTAAGTGTGCTACAGATAATTTTTGAAACACACTTACTACAGAAAACAACAATATAATGTCAGCTCTGAAATAAAATAATTGCTTTTAGAGCTGACATTATATTGTTATTTTAAAATTGATTTTCCCCTAAAGAAATAATATTAACACAGTAAATAAGTTAAACATTATTAAACCATGCATTTCAATTTTGGTAAAAAGCTGGTGATATCTTGATATTAACATTGACAGGTACTGATGTAATTTCTCAATTGGTTGAAGTGGCCTAAGTGGCATAGTAGTATAAAGTGCTAAATTATGAATCACTACAAGTACCTGTCTGCCTGGGTTTGGATCTCAGACTAATCCTAGTGTGAGAAATCTGTTCACTTGTCAAAGTCAATTTCCCAAACCAACACCCCAGAACTGACTGCCTAGATACAACTGGGGAAAAAAATCACTACCGTAGCTCAGTTGGTAGAGTGCTCGCTCCGTAAGTGGGAGGTTGTGGGTTCGAACCCCAGTCATGTCTGACCCAAGACTTGAAAGTGGGTAGTGACTGTTCTTTCGCTAAGCACTCAGCATTACAAAATGAAAGTCACAGTTCTCTCGGATTGGAACTAAAAATAAACAAGGTCCTGTGAACCCTGCTTATAATGCCAGTGCAACGCACAGGCAAAATTTCCTCACTTTCACCTATTGCTGGCATCATCTCGATATAAGTGAAATATTCTTGACTGGGACGTTTAACACCATAACTCAACTCAACTCAACCCCCCCCCCCCCCCCCCCCACCAACACCTCATAACTGACTGCCTAGATACAACTGAAAAAATCTTGACTGCCCTGTAAAGCTCCATTACTCTTACTCTCTTGTAAAAGTCTATGGTCCCCCCACCCACCCACACACATACATCAACACCCCACAATTGACTTCCTACATACAACTGAAAAAATCTTGACTGCCCTGTAAAACTCTGTAACTTTTTCTCTACTCAACTCAGTTTAAGCTTTGCGTTACAAACATCATATAAATTGGTTTTGTAATTTAATTGTTTTAAATCCTATTTTCGATTTAGCTGTTTTCCTTTATTTTAAAATAATCTATTCCTTAATTAATTAAAATTTAAGTCATGTTTAATTTTCCTTTGTAAAGCAATTAGAAAAATAAAATCTGTTTTAATGAATTTAGATTTGTCAGCTTGGCTCAGTTTAAGCAAACTAAATAAGACAAGGAAATCGTAAATTATTGAATTTAATTCATTTTCTAGAGAATATTTATCACAGTCTTGACTTAGTTAATCTAAGTAGCAAACCATTTGTTATTTGAAAACATGCAGTCTTTTAACATGTATTATTGAGGCCCTCATGAAAAAATAGTCTGAATTTGGTCTGAAAATGTTCTGAATTTTGTCAGATTTTATTTTTTTTACATTTTCAGAGTGATTTCAGAACTTTCAGACAAAATTCAGATATAGATAAGAGTGTCCAGAAAAAATTCAGTCATTCTGTATTACAGTATAACCTGCTATAGAGTCCACCTCTATATAAAGTCCACCTGTCTATAGCAACCGGTCTGAAGTATCCCCAATGGATTTTACTATATAATGACCCTGTATATAAAGTCCACCTGTCTAATGTGAATAGAGTCCACCCTTTTCAGTCCCAAATGACTTCTCAACCTGTCTATAAAGTCCACTTTTTCAGTCAACTTTTTAAAGAATTTTATAATTTCTTAAAGTTTGTGCAAAAATCAACTTAATTCTTATATTCTTAATGCACGAAGATTAGAAATATATAATTATTATAATTACACATCTTTGATCAGTGTATAGAGTGACATTAAAAGTTTTACAATTTTCTATTGTAACAAGTATAGTTTTGAGTTATAATAAGTAAAAATTTTAGAAAAAAAAACATATAAAGTCATTATTCTCATGTCAACAACTGAAGCCATAGCAATAGTCTTTGTTATTTACAGGTAGTATGTTTTCTATACCTATTATCTTAATTAGTGACACCCTGCTTCTTAAGAAAACAAAGACAATTAGTCAAGTGTATACTGATACAGTAACCATGTACATGTAATTGGATGATTAAATACACTTTTCAAGCATTTTCTATAATTAACTCTGAAAAATCAATAAAAAACTATTTAAAAAAAACTATAATGAAAATAATTTTTTTAACAAATTTAATAAAATAGTTTTTAAATATGTACTATATATGTTTCACTCATTTGTAAAACAATATCAACAATACATAATAACTCGTTCATACGAAGTGACACTCTATATAAAGTCCACCTGTCTATTAAGTCCACTTTTGCCCAGTCCCCTGGGTGGTCTTTATACACAGGTTATACTGTATATAAGAAAAATTCAGATATTTTCAGAAAAATTATATCCCTGAACTGAGACCAACCTGTCTTTAAGGTCACCTCTATATAAGGGCCACCTATTTTAAAAGACCAGTAAATTGTTATACCAAATGCTCTTGATTCATGGTTTTTGAACCTGTATATAAGGGACACTTGCCCATAAAGGCCACTTTTACTGGTTCCCTTAGCTGGCCTTTATAGACAGGTTTGACTGTATTGCTAAGACATATTTTGTGGAACCATGCTGTACCAGTATCTACTAATAAAGAATCTTAATTTGTAAATTTGTAAGAAATGAAGATTTAAAGTAGCATCAGCAGTCGCATATTAAGATATAACTCAAACTGATCGATATTTGAACATGACTTAAAGTGAAAGTGAACAGATTTTGATAAAGACTTAATTACACATGATGATACTTTATGTGTAGAAACACAAACTAACATAGTAGTTGATTAATGTGTGTAAGGGTTTAATATGCCTAGATTTGTTTTCCTAATAGCTTTTTTGTTTTGTGTCAGTGTAAAAAAGTCAAGTCAAATGTTGGTTGTTATTCAGTATGGATGGTCTTTTGTGACTCCTATTAACTGAACTCTTTCTGACTCTAGGAGTGGAGGGGAGTAATAGTGTTTTATACCCCAGTCAAGATTCTTTCACTTATATTTAGTTGGTCAGTTTTGAAATGGTGGAGGAAACTGGAGTATCTCATCTGGTAACTCAGTCGGTAGAGTGCTTGCTCCGTATTTGGTAAGAAGGGGTTTGGGCACTTCAAAGGATAATATTTTGCCACCTCATTGATAGCTGGTAACATCTTGATATAGATGAAATATTCTTGACCATATCATCTCAACTTATTCTAGAACAGTCTGCTTTTATATGAGTGAAATAATTTTGACTAAGTTGGTCATTTTACCCACCCTTTGATATACCGTATATTTCCGTAGATACGTCGCAACTTTTTCACTAAATTTTAATATTTTAAAATCCAATGCGACTTAACTAGCCGACATTAAAATATTTTGATAATTTGTCTCGAATTTTCAAGGCATTTTAGAAGATCGACAAACCGGAAGTTACGATAATTTTCTAGTTGAAAGTAAATGTTGCTCTTTATTATATTTTTGTATAATATATTATTATTATATGTGATATTTTTTTATTATTAAATTTGACCAATAAAGTTTTTGAAATAAACAAATAATTGATTAATTAAGGTAAGTATGAGTCTCACTGTCAAGTTGTCACGTGTAACAGAATAGCCGTCGGCAAAGAAGTAAATACCTGGTCACCTGTAATTAACTTTAAATAATCAAGTCTTCCCGGTAACACCTCGCGTGTATCTTGTTTGTTTAATGATTGAAGCCATTCCCGTTAACTTATCCTTTGATATAATTGTCCATGTTTACCGGTACCTATGTTTATATATTGAAGAAGAAAGCGCCGCCATTACAAACACTAATTATATATTCCTATGTCAGAGGTCATACGGCAGTTTCGTATCTGTCGGTTTTAAGTAAAAAGTGTCAGAATTCGACAATCGCTGATCGGATATTAAAAAAATTTATTAAAATTTAATTTGCAATTCTAACGATATGTTTAGATTTTAAACGCAACAAAAAATGAATACAAATTATTCTTTCACAAAAGTTCAAACAACCGGAGGTCGTCCTAGTTATTGACTAATACTCTCGAATGGAAAACCACATGTCATTCTGAACAATATAAAATGGCGATATTTATCCCCCGGTAAGCAATAGATCGTCCACTTTAACATAATATCGACAGTCCAGTATTGTAAAATCTGAAACATGAGTCTAATAGCGCTATAAGCGACCCCCTTGTTTTAACAAATTATGCAATACATATCGCAACCTTTGCGCATGATCAAACTTTGACTTCCTTTGTCGGTGACAACAACATGTGAATTAACCGATCTCATGATCGGGAGCCAAAAAGTACATGTTATATTCAAGCAATCTTCATCGTTTGTATCCATACATGTAAAAATAATATCTACATACTTGTTTAATTTACACAAGCTATTCAAACAATATTTATTAAGAAGAAAAATAATAAATAACACCGGTAAAAGCTTTTGTTTCTTTATTCATGGAATTGAAAATTAATGGTTCTTGCCGAGCAAATCTTTAATGTTCTCTGGCAATTTTTTGGCTGCGACGTATGTAGACGACCTTAAGAAAATACTGGGCTTGCTGGCCTGGGGTGGGGGTGCGACGTATCTACTGGGGCGACGTATATACGGAAATATACGGTAAGTAAAATATTCTTGACTGTACCAGTGAGATAATCTCAATTCATTCTAGAACAGGCTGCCTTTATACGAGGGAAATAATTTTGGACTAAGTTGACCCTTTTACCCACTCATTCGCCCAGGCTATAATAAAGTGATATTAGGTTTGGGATTGTTGACCAGATCAAATGGAAGTATCCTATACATCATGATGAGGTCATGTAAATGTTCCGGTAATTATCGTTAACTGCATGTAATTTTTGGTTAATTAGGAAAATTTGAATATAAAAATTATCTATAATTATATAATATTAATCTGACATAAACAAGAGCACTTACAAAAAATTATACTGGGAATTCTCAGAATATTTGACGGGAAAGTCGTATCGGGAATTCATAATTGTGGTAATATTGATTTAATATAGTTCTGTATAATTATAGACCTGGTTGTCGTGTGATATAACCCCTTCTAGGGTTACTGAATCAGCTATGATAACTAGTATAAGCTTAGAAGAGTTGAGTTGAGTAATGATATTTAACGTCCCAGTCAAGAAAATTTCACTTATATCGAGACATCGCCAGCTGAGGCAAAGGTGCAGAAATTTTGCCTGTGCATTGTGCTGATGTGATTATACAACAGGGTTCTTTATCGTGCCAAGCCTATCAAGACACGGCACCTCGTTTATTTTAAGTTCCCATCCGAAAGAACCGTGACTTTCATTTCGTAATGCCGAGCGCTATAAACTTATAAGATATTTAAAAGAAGAGAACTATGGAACAGGTCTTGTTCTTCATTTAAAAATATTTAAAAACTATCAGTTTTATGAAATGCACCAACCATGAATTTTAATATTATAAACTTTAAAGGGGAGACAATGACACTGCCTAGAATTAATTTCTGATTATTGCATTGAAATGCTCTTGAACTACCGGTATATATATTTTCTTGCAATGTTAATTTTATCAGTGGGATTTTAAAAAAAAACTTAGATGCAGAAGCGTAACAGAAAATATATGTATATAGATAGTTCAGTGAGTAAGGTGTTGGACTCATGTTTGAGTTAAGTTTTGGCTGTGTGGATTAGAGTAATGGTGTTTAACGCCCTGTAAAGATCAATTTTGTAACTTATATTTAGGTGTCCATTTCTGGGATGTTTGAGAACACCCAGAGAAGAAACTGTTGTTACAAAGCAAGCCAACTTACAAACTTTCTCACACTGGGATCTTTCCAAGTGGGGTTTGAACCAAGGCTTTGAGAGGCACTGTGATCTGTAGGCAGGTGTAGACAACTTGACCACAGAGGCTTCTAAAATTTTGACTGAGACCCCATATTTGGTCTTAAGAATTAATTTTTTTTAGAAAAATGTGCTTGTAAATTTTTCGTCTGTAAACTTGAATTTTTTTTAATTTATGAGTTTAAAATATGTCAAAGTCTGTTATTTTTAAAAAATTTTGCTTGGATTTAAAAGATTTTCACCGGTTTGATTTGACAGTTTAAAATGTACCAAAATTTGTTTCTTTTGGCGAATCTCTAGCTTCTTTTTTTTTAAAAAAGATATATGAGGAAATGTTTTTTTTTATTCTAAAAAATGTTACTTTTTTGAAATTTTGTTTTAAATTGGTTTGAATTATTTAATTTTAAGTACAAGTACAGTAGCACCAAATAAAACTCTCAGATTTCATGTTGTACACCTATAGCCCCTGATTTTATTGTTGATTTTACAGACAACTTTAACGAGGATAGATCCTGCGTTAAAACTTTAATGAGAATGATTTGGTTCTTATATTGAAGTGATAGTTGTGCTTAATGCTCTAGAAATGTCGTGTCTTCTATAAAAGTGCTACAAAATGTGTTTAAGCTTGAACACATAAGACCACTATTACAAATGTTTTAAGACTATTATATATGTGTATAAAATCGCTATTAAAAACGTTTTTAAGACTATACACATAAGATCCCTACTGCTATTACAACTCAAATAGCTGTGTGTATGATTAAGCTGTTTTATATCCGCTAACAGCTAGCGGAGATAGCTAAGGGGAAGTAATCAATTATTCATTCATGTAAAATCTCTCGGGAATACACATCCATATATAGATCCGAACGTGTGATTAGATCAGCTTGAATCAGAAGCTTGTCTTTACATGTGACGCTTTCATAAAGTTTTACGCTCAAATTTTTTGTTTCCTGTTAAAATATTTATGACATTTTTAAAAGGGATGATACATCTGTAATTGGCTGGCTTAGTCAAAATTAAAAATGTTGTCTGTACATGTTTGATGTTGTTTATTCCCTGCAAATGAAGTTTTTATTGGTGGTGGGGGGTGGGGTATATAAGAATAACCCTGTCTGTCCATTTGCATGTTTTGGCTATTGGTTCCAATAATGGGTCCACTTCATATCTTCCAGTGATGGGAATCGGTTGCATTTTCATAATCGATTAATCAGTTTTAATCGGAAGATGATTTCGATCAATTTTCCGATTATAATCGGTTAGTAAATTGAAGCTGAAATTACAAAGTAAATTAGATTAAATTCTAATTTTTAGTCTTGATAATATCTGCAAGATATTTGTATCTCAGTTAAGACTTAAAACATCCTCCATTTTTCTGATCATTTACCCTTCCTTACATTATGCGTGTTATAGTACAATGTTTTTATATTCAGACAACAGACTGTGCAAATATTACACACAAGCTCCAAATGAACCGTTCTGTTTTTCCATAAACAAACTTCAGTAAATAATCAAAATTGATAGATTAATAGATTTTAGAATTGATTATCGCTAATCAGATGCTCAAACGATTAGATATCGATTAAATCGATTAATCGGTCCATCACTAATATCTTCTATTGATGGATTTTGATCAAACTTGGCACAAATGATAACCAACATGAGTCATTGAGTCACATATCAAAATCAGGTGCATAGGTCAAGGGTGAAGGTCATAAAAGAAATATTAGAAATAAAACTCACTCAGCAATGTTAGGGACGAGGGGGGGGGGGGGTATAACTGCATAGTTTATCTAACTGCATAGTTTATCTTCATACATGCCATTTTTTGGACAGATTGTCCAGGAAGTCTCGGATTTTGACCCTTTTAAAACCTGTCCTCTCTGGACACACAAAATCCCGGAATTTTAACCCTGTTGAAAATTGTGAAAAATCTTATTTCTTAAATTTATTTCCATGCTGAATTTTTATTTATTATCAATGCTTTAAGTTTGATTATTTGTAACATTGATTTTTATGTACCATTGATTTTTAATCCCATGGTCATTAATTGCATTTTAATTATATCTAATTGAGTAAATTATCATCATGCCAATCAATTCCGATTTTTATCTTATCTTGATATCCTCATCTTTATTTGGATCATTCAAACTTGGTAGTTTTTGTTTTCAATTTCTAAAACCGCCCTGTCGTTATTTTTGTTTTTAATGGCAAGTGCATGTTCTACAGAAAATCAATTTTACAGTCATGATTTCCTTTAATGATGTTTGTGATATATAATTCACAGATTAAAAGTCTTGGCGCCTTTGTTTTCATTTTTATTGTAGCCAATTTAATATGGTCTAGCCATTATTTTCATTTTAATTGTTATAAAGTTCAATACAGTCTCTGTCTGTAATGATTCTAAATAATGATATAATCAATAGATAATTATACATTAATTAACCTTTGGCTTCGACACTTGACATTTTGAATGGAATGGAGTTTTACACCCCAGTCAAGAATATTTCACTTATATGGAGATGTTGCTAGCTATAGAAGGTGCAGAAATTTTGCCTGTGTGTTGTGTTGATGGCATTATATAGCAGGGTTCTTTAATGTAACAATCCAGTCCTCGGTTATTTTAAGCTCCCACTTACATAACGAGCACTCTACCAACTGAGCTACAGCAGTGGTTGCATTTTGAAAGGAGTGGAGTAATGGTGTTTTATGCCCCAGTCAAGATTCTTTCACTTACATTTAGGCGATCAGTTCATGGATGGTGGAATTAACCAGAATGCCCTTAGAAAAACCACTGACCTTCTGCAAACAAACTGCCAAACTTTATTACTATAGGATCTGCCTCAAGTGGAATTCAAACCTTGGCAGTGAGAGGTGCTCTGTGTGCTTTAGACCTATCTGCCACCAAGCATATTGAAATAAAGGCCACAGAATTCTGCAAAAATTAAAACAATTGACCTCCTCTGGTATGGTAGACTTGATACAAAAAAATCTGCACTGCTCATTGTCATAAGGATTATGCATCCAGGGTTCAAAATTTAAGCTATGGTAGTTTACAGGACTGAGCTATACAAACTAATATTCAACAAAACATCTTTATAATAACCACCCATCGAACCTGAGAAATATATACACTCAAACCTGTCTATAAAGACCACCCAAGAGAACAATTAAAAGTGGCCTTTACGGACAGGTGTTCTTTATATAAAGGTTCATATAATATGAATAAAAAAACAATTGGGATACAATTCTACTGACCTTTATAAGCAAGTAACCCTTATATAGAGGTGGCCTTTAAGGCAGGTTGGACTGTACTTTATAGACAAGTGGTCTTTATATAGAGGTACTCTTGTAGAAATATGAATCAGTGGGACCTCAAAACAGTTGGTCTTAATGGACAGATTGTCTTTGCATAGAGGTTCTGTTCACTGAAAATGAAGCAAAGAGACTGTAAAACACTGGTCTTGATTGACAGTTGGTTTTTATATAGAGGTTTTTGCTACAGCAGATTTATCTTGTTGCTAGTAAGAGAAAATTTGATGTAATTTGTCAACAGTATATTGATACCACATAAATCGGTACTGTGTTCTCACGTAATTACAGGGTATGTGTACTTTATTGTCTCTATATATTGGGATATAAAATCTGTACTGTCTGACCTGCGGCCCTGAAATTGTCGATAATTTTTGTGTTTCTCAGTTTTATTTATTCCATAGTTTTTGTGCCTATTTAGTATGGGAATGGCTTTTATTTGACAGTTAAGAAAAGCAGATCAACATTAATTAATTTAATTTAATTTAAATTTTTTGCCCCTTTAATATTTAGTGTGGTATTTGAATTAGACACATTTAAAAGCATATTGGCATCTTTGCAGCTATTTTCAACAAAAATATCATAATAAAGTTTTAGAATAAGAACTTCACGATCATGTGGTGCGTAAGTCCTTAAGTTAACGTTTCTGTAGGAATACCAATCTAAAACTACCAAAGGAAAAATGTAAAATTCCTTAAATCAATAATTTTTATCTGAACCAACGGTTTTTTCTGCATTGTTTGTTTTGCATTATATAACATTGTACTGCCTTACATTACATAGTCATATTGATTAATCCCATGTCTTGGGAAATTTGAGATTAACCAGTCCAAAAAATATATAAGTAGATAAAAATAAATTATTACATGTGAAAAAGTATTTTACAGGATTATAATCAAAAACTATGAAGTCTGAATATAAAAGCTACTATAGGAAAACAAATTTAAATGTGGAATTCATAGGCATGTATCCAGATTCAAATTATGACATCAGTGATTTTGTTTGCCTAAAATTACTATCAAATAAAGGTAGTTTCCTCCTAATGAAAAATGACGAAAATTAAATTTAAAAGGCGGAAGGTAGTTTCTAAAAAATATTACGAAATCACTGGTCATTAAAGAAAAAACTTGTAAAATTGGAAATTTTTGTGTTTGTTTTGTTTTTAGTAAATTCATGAGAGTAACCAGTTGCTGAAATGAATCTCTTGCCTAAACATGTACTTGTACCGTTTCTTGTGTAGGATTTTCAGTATAGCAATTTTGATTCACATGTTGTTCACAACTGTCATCTAATGGCATGAAAAGAAACTTGAAATATTGTTTCTTGGGAAAATTAACCCATGCAACATGGCAGTTTAATCCCCTAGTGAAAATTCCATCTTTTCTGTTGTACAATGTGTAATTTTGATTACATAACATTCAGTATACCGGTAAACATGATGGCTTAGCAGTTACAATTTTTGCCTATAAGACTGAGAAAGTAACGGTTTATCACTGTGGGATCAAACAACAATATTGTCTAACTTTTCCAGTTACAGTTATTAGGTCAAACTTTTATGGTTTTTGCATGACAACGATGTACAGTCAAACCTGTCTATAAAGGCCACCCAATGGAACCAGTGAAAGTGGCCTTAATGAGCAGGTTGCCTTAATATACAGGTTTAAATAATATGAATACAGAACAATTGAGATACAATTCTACTGGTCCTTATAAGCAGGTGACCCTTTTATAGAGGTGGCCTTTAAGGCAGGTTGAACTGTATTTAGATAGATAGAGGTTGTCTTATTGGCAGGTTTAACTGTATATGAAGGTCTGAGAATTGAACAAATTTAGGTCACATAATTCCTGTTGTATCAATTATTGAAGTCAGGTGTCTGTATCACTGAAGTCAGGTGTCTTAATAGTCAGGTGTTTTAATGATGATGAAGTAACCCAGAATTTTAACAGAAAAAAGTGGGGTGTAAATGAGGGTCGATCTTGTATTGAAAGTTCTCTCAAAAACTTGATCAGAAAATAAATTGGTGCTTATTAGAATACATAATATACATTGGATATTAATTTTCATCCATAATTGAAATTGTACAAATTTTAATACCCAAAATTCAATTTTATTACATATTTCTAAAATTTCCCATATGCAGTGCCTAATTTGAAACTAGTTAAATTCATAACTAAAAATGAAAATAAATGAAGTTTTTCTTTATTATTTGTGAGAAAATTTTGTGATTTCTTCATTTTGTAAAGTATTTGGTTGCATTAAATATTGATGAAGTTTAAAAAGTCACCAAACAATATGTTTGTTGATTGGAGCTTGGAAATTATTTATTTCTATTGGACAGGTAAAATCTAACATTTTTGTTTCTCATTATTTTAATAGATAATCTTTTAATTTTTAAAATTTTTTATATTCTTTTATATATTTCGAGTTTAAATATTTGTTTTGTTTGTTACCCAAGTCATCACGTCAATATAAAAAAAATAAAAATTTTATTGGACAAATTGGGAAAATTTTGTCATTTTTCTTCAGGGAAAACTGTCTATTTGGTAGTAATTTTAACCAATTAAAATCACTGCACATGGATACTCCTAATAGTTTCTTATATTCTTTATTACATTGGTTATATAAGGTTCTGGTTCCGGTTTCACAATCAGTATTCCTTAGCTAAGATTTTCCTTAACTTAAATCTTGCAAAATTTCAAAACTTTATAATTTTGTTAATATTCAAGATATTCAGGAAATTAAGGTGTCATTTTTAAGGTCACTTCTAGATTAAAACATTTGCATTTAGTTTTTACAAAAATATTCATCAGTATTTCCAAAAAGTGATTTCTAAAATTGGCTAAATTTATGTTAAGAAAAATGTTAGCTAAGAAATGATTGTGAAACCAGGGCCAGGTCCAATAAACACTTACTATCAGGTTGTATCAATTTAGACTTGTTAAGAATTAATGAGAATATTTTTTGTTATTTTCAGGTGCAGATGTGAATAGTGATAGTTCACCAACCAGACCAGTTAGTGATATTTCACCAACTAGGACAATTAGTCATACGCACAAAGATGGCTCAACATCCCACAATGGATCAGCTTTTAATGATCGACATCATGGCAAAACGGAAAACGAAAGATTTCCAAAAACTTCAGATCGTAGGAAACTTACGGAACTGTTTGACACTTTTAAACCCCCTGGAAAGGGCGCAGAAGGAAGAGAAGATCATGAAAAATCTGTTGTTAAACGTGTGTCATCAAAACGTTATGATTCGGACTCGGATTCGAGTACGTCGGCATCTGATGATGAAATGCCGTCTGCTCCTGTTATGTCAAGTACTGTATTAAGTTCACCATCTTTGTTGACAGAAAGAGAGATAACTTCATCAACAAAAGTGACACATAGTCAAAGTGAAAATGATGTTGGTTCTAGAAAACATGATTCTTCGAACAATATACAAAGTGGAAAATATAGAAAACATTCTAATGATTCGGACCATTCTGACGAAGAACCGTTTTCAAAAAGTAGTACAGAAACTCAGATTAAAGTAGAAATACATTCCGATTCTAATTCAGAGAGAGATGTAAATATTCCCATAAGCCCTGTACATAGATCTGACAATGTTAAGAAAACTCCAACGGAGATAATAATGGCGAAAAAGGTGCGTCGTAAAGACAGTTCATCATCACAGCGATCAACATCGCCTGAAGTTTATGATAATGCTCATCTGCCCTTGTTTAGACAACAACATCGACCTGCAAATGGTTCTAGTTCTCCATATTCATTTGACAGTTTGCCTTCATCTCATGCAAATTCGCCGTTACCCAAACATCGCCTAGTGGATATAGCATCGGACAATCCTAGTTATAGAGACTCTTCAGATACAGACTCTCTGTCGCGGCAGAGTGGTACGGAATATAGTGGCACGGAATCGTCATTAGTACAAAATCCATCACAAGCAAGTAGTGAAAATGATGATTATACAGTCGAGGAATTATCAAAAGTTCGGTTCCGCAGAATGTCCAGATCGTCACTGATGTCATCACCTAACCCAAGTAAGTTTTATTATTTTTTTTAGTTACATAATTTATAATTTTGATTAATTAAAATTAAAATTGAATTCTTAACCTTTGTATTTGGAAGAGGCATTTCAGGATATTTGAAATAACACAAATAACGACTTTTTTTCTGTTTTCAACAATATATCTGTTTTTTGGGTTTTTTGTGATTGTGTGTGATTTGAGTCTATTACTCACATGGATAGTGTCATACTTTGTGAGTCTTCTATTCACTCTACAATTTGCCAACTTTGCCAATTAATTGTTTTTATAACATTTGTCAAAAAAAAACTTATTGTTCTAAATATTTTGCCCATGAACTAGAAAACGAATTATTGCAATTTTAAACATACTCTGACAATGTACAAAATTATTTGCAATATGAGTCTGTAACTAGGTCCATTTTTATATTAAAAGATATCAATACACTGAGAAAACTAGTTCTAACGGTTACCAATTTTAATGTATGCATGATCCATTAACATATGAACTGGCTACTAAATCCTAAAGTTGGCTAAGGTAAATGGTTGGCTCCTAGAACTAGCCCTGATTGAGTTTCAATAATATAAGTCTAATATTTAGAAAGAATCTTTAGACTATTATTTATTTATTTATTTATTTATTTATTTATTTATATTTATTTATTTATTCATTATTAACTTACTGGTAATTAATGTGAAGGATTTCTGAAATTAAAAACTGTTAGAATATGTATTTAGATATAATATCATATGAGTACTGTCAAACAACATTGACCTGTCCACTTGACCTTTCAATAGACATATTTATGTAGGAGGATTAACCTAATCTAATGGTAGTGTTAGGATTCACTTCACCTCACCTATCCTCTTCATCCCTGGTGGGACATAAGGCCATAACTAGTTCCCTCCACTTCCCTCTGTCCTGTGTTATGTGCTGGGCTTGTCCTAGGCTGTATCTCTTCTTGCAGTTCAGATAGGATGGTTCTTCTCCAGGTGGTCCGAGGTATGCCAGGTTTTCTCTTTCCAGATGGTGTCCAACATGTTAGGATTGCATGTGCATTTTTCCCCTAAATAGACTAAATAAACACAGGTGAACCACATACCTGAATGTACAAGTCAATAATAGATATTTAAATCAAAGGTCAATTGGACAGGTCAATGTTGTTTGCCTTTATAGGTATTTATGGTTTCTTTTGTTTGGATATTTATTATTATATTATTATTAATGTTGTTTGTATGGCTGTCCCTTGCATGTTATATTTACAATTTTTGTGCTTTTTAAATTTTTTTCCATTATTTATAGTTTTTACCTTGTATTTCAATTTACCCTAGGTCCTACTTCTACCACACCTCAGCTAGTTCAGGATCGGGTGGGCTCAGGTAAGGGCAGGGATGAGACCGAGGGCACATCTGATCCCAAAAATAATAATGCACAAAGGGTTGAGGGTTTTATTCAAGGTGAAGGTCAAAGGTTAAAAAATGCACCTATTCCCACTACTGTTGACATGGATGAATATGTCAGTTTGGAACTTCAGTCAGCGTCTAGTACGGATGATGTCTTGATGAATGCAGATTTCGTAAAACCATCTGAATCCAAATTTCTGAAGTCTGAACCGTTCAGAACCAGCCTTCATCAAATAGTTTTGAATTTCCATCAAAGAAAGTTGCTCCAACATATGAAATAGCCATGGATTCAGTTACTGCTCCAGGCACGGATGTCACATTGTTGTCATGTGACTCGGGAACAAATGAAACTTTCAATATTCTAGATGAATCTTGTTTTCAAAGATCAAGATTATTTTCAACAGATCAGAAACTATCAGAAACGGAAAGTTTTAATTTCTCGCCATTAACTCCTTTATCCGGGAGCAAAACAGAAACAAAGCCAGATATGTATAAGTTTTCATTTTTCAATGAATCGGCTTGTGCAGACGACAATGTGAATTCTTTAAAAATCGACATTGAGAAAATGCAGCCCAGCGATGATGAAGAATTTGATCAAGTTTTTATCAAATCTGTCTCGTATTTGGAAGAGTTGAGTTGCAGGAAATACAACAGGAAGTTGATCCAGATAGTGTGATTAAAGA
This sequence comes from Anadara kagoshimensis, assembly GCA_021292105.1. Lineage (NCBI taxonomy): Eukaryota > Metazoa > Mollusca > Bivalvia > Arcoida > Arcidae > Anadara > Anadara kagoshimensis. The sequence continues at coordinate 49,714,728 of CM037865.1, forward strand.
TAATGAAGATGATCATCTGGTTGATTTTAAGTCCGAGATCATGTCGTCTGCCGAGCCTGTTACCTTTGAAAAGTCACTATTATGGCATTTTGATGACAATTCTATTGAAGAGATTACATTGATTTATTTGGATCTCAAACAGAACCGATGACAACTCATTATAAAATACCCATTGGAAAAAGGGTGTCATCTGAATCCATAGATTCTGATATGTTAAGTATTATAACAGAAGAAACAGAGCCAATGAGGATCACAGTGGACATGGAAGCTCATTTGAGGAAAAAATTGAAAATGGCAACTTATCTCAAACTGAAAATTAAGATAAGATAGTGAACCACAGGAATCATTCCCTTTCTGTAGTAAGTGACTCACCATTACCTGTTATTATTGTGAATGACGAAATCTGGGAGAAACAAAAGTGATGACAAAAGTGTTATTTCTAATCAAAATGAGCAGACTATTAAAAATGTTCAAAATGAAGAAACAAACGAACCAATCAAAATGCCTGTAACAAGTGATAATGTGGATAATGTCCTAGTAACAAGTGAAATCGTTTGTCAGTCAGATTCATCTTCTGATTCTGAAGAAATAATTCAGATTTCTACCAACACATTAACTGACATGCCTGTATCTAGTAGATTAATGAACCAGTCTGAAATTAAAATTGGTCATAAAATGGTTACCATGCAGGAGGACCAGATTTCTGATTCAGAGGATGAAAATACCAAGACATCAAGAACTAATGCTGAAGTTATCTATTTTATAGAGCCATCAGTTGCTGCAAGCATTGAAAGTGTTCCAGAAGATACCATAGAAATTACAGCAGAAGACATTGCGATGAAATCATCAAATAAGGAAGGGATGAACATTGACTTTGTGGAGTCAACAGAAAACACGAAAACAAAAATAATGTCTGATGGTGAAGGTAATGGGAGCATTCAAATACAAAATTATGATCAAACTAAAAGAGATCTGTGTCATGAAATTAATACTGAAGAGACTGAGATGAAATCAGAAAATAGATCTAAAACACCAACCACTATTGAAAAAGCTGGAGAGGATTTACCGGAACAAACTGAAATGGTTTCTGTAACCAAGAAAACAGTAAAAACATCAACCATTTTAGATTCTGTTACCATGGAAACAGTTCAAACCAGGAAAGACGCTACAATGGAAGCTAGGAATTCAGATGCCATTATAGAATCTGACGAATCACTCTCTGTTCCAGAAGCATTCAAAGATAGAGATGTTGAACTAGAGAGATCAGCAGGAACTAGTGGTTCAACAACAGCTTCTGTTGGTCTTCAGCATGAATCTGATAATGAACCTTCCAGTACATGCCCTGGTGTAACATCTGCTGAACATAACAATCGGATATTGTATGAAGAATCTCTCAGGACAATTAATGTTGTTGACAAACTTGAAACAGATGACTATAATTTGAATGAGAAAGTTACCAGCAGTGTTGATAGAGATGATGATCCAAAATATGCAACCGATATTGCAGAGGAAAGAATTGATCATACAAATGGCGATTTGAAATACAAGGAAGAAGCTATGATAAATGACACAAATATGGATCCCACTTTTAATGTCAGTCATAAAAAATCACATCACTTTGTTACCAATGATGATAAAGATATTGCAGGTGGTGATGACATTGTTCCGTCTTCATCAAATATTGGTGATGCTATTGTACTAAATACTCTAGGGGCTGTTGGGATAGATGTCATACCAGCACCACCAGGATTTACTGATAAAGACGATGTTGAAAAAGTGGATTCAGCTGGCACAGCAAGTAAAACCATTGAATCAAGTCCTACAAGTCCGCAAAGACCTGTCACAATTGAGGAGTTTAATCTCAATGAAGACACTGTTTTACTTCATTCTCCAAGGGAATGCATCATTGCTGATATGTCGAAAGAAGACTACGCACAGGATTGTAGCACACTTGTCTATATGGAAGGCGACCTTGACCTTGATGACACACTGAATACAACAGCTAAAGAAACAGCAGGTTCAAAATCTGCCAAAAAGGAAAATAAATCGCCGATTTCTCTAAAACAGGAAATGTCTGGTGATGCCTTGGTCAAGCATTGGCTTGAAACAGAAGTTCTGAAAGATAACGATTCTAAAGAAAACTCGGCACAGCAAGGCACATTGGGTATATCCTCTATCTCCAGACCTGTCTCAAGCTCTGAGCCTGCCCCCTACAACCCTGAAAATAACCAAGATGCAGAACTTGATAGTACAAGTAACATTAGTATTGAAATACGTAAACCGAGGCGACGGGACGATGACCGTGAGTCAGGTACTTTATCTATCATTTTGCATCTTAACGGTTGTGGGAAACTGCACAAATATAGACTATATAAAAGGGAAGTAATCTGCCTGCTGACGATGATTCAGTGCCTTTCTTCGTCTCTCATATTCTGTAACCTGCCTCTTGCCTACCCATCCACCATATTTATTTTTAAAATTAGCTTGCTTTTTTATTTCTTATTTTATTTTTATTTTTTATTTTTCACATTATTAACATAGTTGACTGCTTAATCTGTCTTACCATATTTTAAATTTAATAATCACCAATTTGGGAACATTTGGCATCATTTGGTATCGGGACTGTTCCTTCAGCAGAACTGTTGGCTTTGGTATAGTGCTTATGTGTTTCAATGCAATTGATATCATGGTGTGTCCTGTTTACATCAAAATGTCCTTGTGGGAAGACTTGTTCTGCAGAAATGTTGGGTGTTATAGAACTCATATGTTTCAATGCATATATGCGTATGTTTCATTTACTGGGGGAGGGGGATAACGGAATTACAAAACAGTTATGACCAAGCTGATACAAAATGGTGTCAAACATCTCTATTAACATGTCTATAGCATACAGATCTTTTGATTTGTAGAAACTAATAATAATATGTAGTTTTAATTTAGATGCAGAGAACTAACACAGCTCATTTTGCATTGTAGCTTAATTTGCATATACAGAAATATTCATTTCAATGGGTGTTTGAAGGAACAACTGATCGTCACCTCACAAACATGCAATGGGGTTGATTGTTGTATCATGTGATTAAACCCCTAAACGTTAATGCTGGACATTTTGGAAAATGTTTCCATCACATATTCCTGGAATAAAATCATTTTTAATGGGAAAATCTAAACCGTATGATTCCATATTTATTGGAAATAATTGTTCCACACACACTTAAGAGTATCACATGATACAGTGGAAAATCCGATTACAAATTTACAATGTTGTGTATTCCCGGAATAAAATTATTTTTATGGAAAAATGTAAACTGTATGATTCCATATTTATTGGACATAATTGTTCCACACAAATGTTTGAGGTATCATTAGGTACAGTAAAAAAAAAACCATTACAAATTTACGATTTGTTATTCCAAAGAAAGAGTTTGAATAAATAGATGTTTCAGTCATTTTATAATTGAAATGATAAACGGCTACCCCATGTTTTATCATCCAATAATGCACAGATTGTCATGCACATGGGACATAATAGTTCCACTGCATCTGCACATTTTATCTGTGTGTTACTGGCCGATAAAACGCGGGTAACTGTTGATTATTTCATAAATGTATATTTCACAACCTGACTTACTATGGGGTAAATGTGTCTTGGTGATTGGTTTTGTATAAGGTAATTACTTTCTATCAGACATATTAGATGCATGATTGGGTGGTTTTGTTTTTGGTGAATTCTAGAGTAATTGTTTTCTCTGTTTGATCATCTTTTCTGCATCTGACATTTTTGTCAATAGTATTCCAATTATTTACTTTTTAAGAAATTTATCATAAATCTTTATAAACTAAGAAATGACTAAAATAATTTTCAGTTTAAGGCTACATATAAGAAGTGTTTTATGTCCCAGTTAATATTCTTTCACTTTTATTGAGATGGTCAGTTCTGGGATGGTTAGAGTGCCCAGAGAAAACCACTGACCAGCAGCAATCAAACTGACAAATGACTCATGCTGGAATGCATGTGAGGGGATTCAAACCTAGAAAGTGAGACCTACTGTGATTCATCTCACAGACCTATGAGCCACTGAGGCTAACATAAGAAAATATGATTGCTATTTCAATTTCAATATTTAATCTGAACAAATAAAATTGTTATGCATTAATTCTACCTAATTTAAGTACAGTGAAACTTTGATTCATTGCCACCATTTGTTCAGTCAGTAGAGGCCATAGTGGCTCTAATGGATTAGACGTCGGTCTACAAATCCAGGGTCTCTCACCGCTGTGAGTTTGAGTCACGTTCAGACCACATGTGGGAAAGTGAATTTTTCTTGTAATTGGCCTTTACTGGTTCACCTGGTATCAGTATAATGTGACTGGGGGAGTGGTACTCTTGTCTGCAGCATACTGACTCTGTGAGCTAGCACCTTAAACTCGCCCTCAGTGCGCGCTAGTACAAGGCAGACCAAAAAACACACTTGTACTTCACATGCATACACGAACTTGTTCATAGATTAATAAATAGAGATAAATATAAAATAGTTCTTGTCGCGAATAGCTGAAAAATTGCTAATGCGACATTAAGCAACGTTCAACCAACCAACCATTTGTTCAGTCAACTTAGCAATAAATCACAGGAGGCATATAGAAAAACATAGAAGAAACAGATTTAAGGACTTTGCTGTGGTGATAAGAGAAGTTGCAGAGTTATCCAGGGGGCATTATAACAAGGTTTTGCTGTATATAAATTGATTTGTGTTACCATTTTCTTCTTGATAAATCCAAGCTTTTTGTAACTGACAGATTTTGTCAAAGTAAATGCTAAACGATAATGGATTAGTACATAACATTGAAGACATTGATTGTGTTTTGTGGCACTAATAAAAGCCTTTTGTCGCAGATATCACTGACAAGATTTCTGTCTCGTATTTCTTTTCATTGCGTGTGGTTATCCATTTACCATACAGAATCAGTGAATTATGGAATTTTGAATGCTCAATTTTTTCATTCATAAAGGTTCATTATCATGTCATATGTATTGATTCTTACTGCTCAATTTTATGTCATGTGTGGCATGACCTTGAATCAATGTCATATCAGAAAGGTCAAGGTGATTGGAAAAAAATTAATTGTTGGGGGTATTTGGCTCTAAAGAGACGGTTCTAGTTTAAGTTGATTCATTGCCATCATTTGTTCAGTCAACTTAGCAATAAATCATTGGAAGCTTATAAAAAAACATACAAGAAACAGATTTAAGGACTTCAAAATGCTGTGATGATTAGAGAAGTTGCAACATTATCTAGGGCCATTATAATGAGGTTTGGCTGTATATAAATTGATTTGTTTTATCATTTTCTTCTAGCTTTTTGTAAGTGACAGATTTTGTCAAAGTAAATACTAAACGATAATGGATTAGTACATAACATTGAAGACATTGATTGTGTTTTGTGGCACTAATAAAAGCCTTTTGTCGCAGATATCACAGACAAGATTTCTGTCTCATATTTCTTTTCATTGCGTGTGGTTATCCATTTACCATACAGAATCAGTGAATTATGGAATTTTGTAAACTCAATATTTTTCATTCATAAAGGTTCATTATCATGTCATATTTATTGATTCTTACTGCTCAATTTTATGTCATGTGTGGCATGACCTTGATTCCAAGGTCATATCAGAAAGGTCAAGGTGGTTGGAAAAAATTAATTGTTGGGGGTATTTGGCTCTAAAGAGTCAGTTCTAGTTTAAGTACAGTTAAAGTTTGATTCATTGCCATCATTAATTTTGTTCAGTCAACTTAGCAATAAATCATGGGAAGGCTTTTAAAGACAAGCATAGAAGAAACAGATTTAAGGACTTTAAACTGCTGTTTTGATTAGAGAAGTTGCAAAATTATCCAGGGGGCATTATAATGAGGTTTTGCTGTATTGAATTGATTTGTGTTACCGTTTTCTTCTTGATAAATCCAAGCTTTTTGTAACTGACAGATTTTGTCAAAGTAAAGGCTAAACGATAATGGATTAGTACATAACATTGAAGACATTGATTGTGTTTTGTGGCACTAATAAAAGCCTTTTGTCGCAGATATCACAGACAAGATTTCTGTCTCATATTTCTTTTCATTGCGTGTGGTTATCCATTTACCATACAGAATCAGTGAATTATGGAATTTTGTAAACTCAATATTTTTCATTCATAAAGGTTCATTATCATGTCATATGTATTGATTATTACTGTTCATTTTTATTATTAATTCATAAAAATTGCTATCTCAGTTTGTCCTGATGGCCTTCACGAGATTACAAAATGTGTGGGTGAGATGAATGGCGCTTTAGATCCAAGTCAACAATATCTACCTCATGGAGGGTGTCAGTTTTGGAAGGAGTATCATTGGAAACCATCAGCCTTTGGGCAAATTCTCATACAAAGGCCTCTCCATCAAACCAATGACTTACTTGACTTATTTCCGTCTCTCCGTGAAGAGAATCGGGCCATTCACAAGTTCTCTCCATTTTCCTCTGTCTTTTGCTACTTTTGTTGCCTCAGTCCGTGAGTTGTAACCTAGTTCCTTATGTTCTCTTTGAATGTTCCTTCTCCAAGTCTCTTTGGGTCTTCCTCTTTTCCTCTTCCCCTCTGGTGTCCAGGTAAGTGCCAATAGGGAATACAAAGTCCTTGTTTCTAAGCAATTTATTCTTGTGATCTTGGTCATTCTTGTCTGATATCTGGACCCAGTTGTTCAAAGCTTGATTAGCTTAATCAATGATTAACACAGATTTAAAATATCATTTATAATCACCATATCATTATCAAATCCATAGATTTATTGTCATGTGCTTCAATTTGTTGAAATTCTATTCACTTACACCATTTTCAATATTAATTTCACAACAAAGATTTGAAATTATGCATTATGCTAGTTGTTTTTTATGAGGAATTGCATATTCATGTTTTTTATTTGTTTCAAACATCATTTTACTTTGAACTAAATGGACTTGTTGGTGGTGATGGTGTGTGTGTGGGGGGGGGATGTTCTACCATCAAAGCATTGGTGCCCATTGTCATGTTTTGTATGTTAATTAGCTGTCTGACCAAATGTGAAGCTTGATTCCTTGATAATGTTTTTCTAGAAATGTTTGTTTGGTTTATGTCGGCCTTAATGGAAAAATACCAATGACCTTGGAATCCATAGAAAAATATCACACAAATAAGACTAAAATATCTATAGACAAGCTAGGCATCAGGTGATTATAGCACTGTTCTTTGTTAATTGGGTCTAAGATCTTGTAGACTTCATTAAGGTGATCTGTTGTCAAAATGTTTTTTGTCCCCAGAATTTGCGTGGATTTGCTTAAGGAGATGGTTTTTTAATTGATTATCGATTGCATACTCGTTTTTTCATTATTATTTTTTTTACTGAATTATATTGAATATAAGGTAGATTTTAATTTTTTGTTTGCATGGGTTGATTAGGCCTATATGATGAATATTTCCAGCCAGGACTGAGTAACCTTAAGCTATCTAAGAGGTTACAAATACTGAATACATATAGCTTTGATTTGTCCAGCAAGGTTCTTTAAAAACTGACCACTGCAGTAGCTCAATTGGCAGAGTGCTTTCTTTGTATGTGGGAGGTTTTGGTTCAAACCTTAGCTGGGATCTAACCAACAGTTGAAATAGGTAATGACTGTTCTTTCACCAAATTCTTAGCATTAAAACTGATGCCCCATATCACAGCAGGTGTGTCACCTCAAAGTAACCTCCCTCCCCCAGAACACTTTGTAGATCAAATTTCTGCCATGTTACCTATAGCTGGTTATGTCGATAAGTCAAATATTCTTGATTAAAATGTAAAACCCCATTCAGTCTTCAATCAATCTTTAAAATTGATCGGTTCAGTTAATACAGCTTTTCAGTTTTACCAGATTACATCATAGACAAATTTAGATTTTTTAATTTTCATGAAAATAAATAAGAAATTTTACTTTAAGTTATGAACTTGCATTAACAGCAAATTGATTTCTCTGACATTTAATAGCTTCAGAAAATGGGTGACTTTTATCCGTGTCGGCGTTGCATGCCAGTAATTTAAAAATATATCTAATCGTGATCTTGATATCTTTCATGTTTTGTTATCCAGCGATGGCATGCTACGATTTATCGACTACCTGTAACATGCTAATTATTTACCTGTTCCAGGTAATTTATTGATGGCTATTTGTTCGTAACATTTGATGTGGAATCTGTAACGACTGGCGTGAGGGTTGTAGTAGTGATTCACACAATATACGTCATGTAGATGTAATGAATGTTATCATGATAAATCAGATCGGCAGGATCCGTTGCTAATCATAGTGAATCTTTGTATCCACAGTCATCACTCTTAATGTGTCTTCAAAACAGAAAATTTCTTATCACTTACAGTATGTCCTCTAAACAATAAAAATAACCAAAAAACCAATAAACACTGATAGCTCATTTGCTAGAGTGCACTCTTCAGTGGCAGGGGTCTGAGTTGTGAAAATAGGTAGCAACTGTTCTTTGCTCAAGCACTCAGCATTTACATTATAAACACACTCTCATGTTTACACAAACTTGTTCTTAGATTAATCCTTAAAGTTTAATAAACTTGCATTCCTCTCTGCAAATAGCTAAGAAATTGCTAAGCATTAAACCAACCAACCTTAACTCTATATCCACAGTCATCACTCACAGTGTGTCCTTTAAACAAAAAAAAAAATCACCAATAAAAGGAAATATTAATAAATACATTTGGGAAATGTGTATTACCTTGGTATTGTCAAACAACATTGACCTGTTCATTTGACCTTTAAATCAAATTAATTACTATGGACAGATACATTTACCAGTATGTAAAGAGAGCACAAGTGCTTTATGGGAAACACCATTGCTATTGTATGGCATTCACGACAGTGAAAGCGTACATTGCTATTACTTTCTCTAAAATCAGGCCTCTTTATTATGAAATAGTATTAAATGGTGCGCATTTGAAACAGTGCGCTTAGAAAATGAACCTGAAAGGAATATATCTGTTTTATCGTGAGATATGTATGAGACAGGTAATGCATTTGGTTACATATGCACATTTGGAATAAATTTTCAGACTATATTTCCGAATTTAGTAAAATATTGCGGTGGGATGCATCCAGTAATTTGTGCAGTCTGGTTTTTAGAGTAAACACCACACCCATATATTGGGTGGATCCTCCTTTATGAATTTTCTTTATGAAAGGTCAAGTGCACAGGTCAATGTGGTTTGACTATACCTACCATTTATCCCAATATAAATATATATATATATGATAAGTTAATGGTAATATTCAGTATAAGTGATGTAGTTTAAAAACTGTAAATTGAGTACCACTCTGGGACTATTAAACGAGTATGGTAATGGATGAAGTTTTGTGTTATCAGAAGCTGGTATAGACATATTAACAATAGATATATAATGAGTAAAGTAGCCATGTAGATTTCCGCTGATATTATGGTGCACTGCCATCCATTAATTATTATACATACAGTCAAATTTGTCTTTAAAGGCCACCCAAGGGAACCAGTAAAAGTGACCTTTATGGGCAGATGACCTTTATATACAGGTTCTAATAATATGAATAAAGAACAATTGAGACACAATTCTACTAGCCTTTATAAGCAGGTGGTCCTTATTTAGAGGTGGCCTTTATAAGCAGGTGGTCCTTATTTAGAGGTGGCCTTTAAGGCATGTTGGACTGTATTTATAACTGGTCCATATCATTACAGACAAATGAAATCTGCACAAAATTAAATTGTTGTATATATTCTGTTAAAGCTGAGTGTTTTTCGGCTAAAATAATGTTTTTATCTTTAAAAAAATCTTTTCCTCACATTTTCATAATTTTCCTCAAACTAAAAAAAATTCCAAGAAAATTATTTTTCATTCATAGTTTAATGAACTTCAATATTTCAATTCTGTGAATGAAATTTGACAAGATTACACAGCTGCAGTGATACGGGCATCGGTTTTTAAGGTCTCTGCCAAAGGACCCCATGACTTTCATTTTTAAATGCTGAGTGCTTGGCAAAAAAAACAGTCGCTAACTATTTTCAATTCTTGGTCAGACCCTGCCAGGGTTCTAACCCACGACTTTCCACATACGAAGCAATTAATCTACCAATTGAGGTATCATAGTGGTCATGTCTGCAAATACTGCTAAAATGTCATTTTGACATCACCAAGGATATGATACCAAACAAAAGTTGCAATTAAAGGCCAAGAAACTTAATGTTAGGATGGACTGTGTGATTAATGTGTTAATCTATTTAATTATTTGGAAGAAATCTAATCAGAGATCTTGTGCTTGACAATATTATTAATCAATCTCCACACATTTGTCTGTTGTCGCCAGGGGTTCTGTCTATTCAATGCGATGGTCTAGACACTGTTTCGTATTCCGCTTATCAAGACAAGAAATTCTTTCATTAAAGTAAGATGTGCGATTGTCATGAAAACCGTTTGAGACAAGAAAACTATACAGAAATCCAATTAATTATTTGGAGTACGTATCCCGATCTATCACTCGCCGAGTCATTTGGTATTATTTGAAAGTCATTTTGTAGTTATTGATTAAGTGTTTGTTCTTTTGGCATTTGTTTACGTCGGACTTGACTTTAATTTACCATTTGCTATCAAGAATGCATTTATCTGCTGATAAATGAGTCTATGAAAATTTTATAAGCAAATTGGATAAGATTTCAAGACAGGAAATTGAGTAGCGTAGCACATGTATCGTCTTTTGTTTCTAGAAGACTTGCTTTCCTAACAATAAGATATATGTACTCTATTACATAATAACGAAGATTGATTGTTTGGTTGAATTGGTTTCTGAAAAATACCACAATCTTCAGCAAGTTTACTTGCAATTTTATCACACTTCATTTATGTACAGTCAAACCTGTCTATAAAAGCCACCCAAGGTTACCAGTAAAAGTGGCCTTTATGGGCAGATGACCTTTATATACAGGTTCAAATAATATGAATGAGGAACAATTGGGATACAATTCTACTGACCTTTATAAGCAGGTGACCCTTATGTAGAGGTTGCCTTTTAGGCAGGTTAGACTGTACTAGAATTCTATTCAGTCTTGGTATGATTGAGGAAACTGGAGTTTCCTCAGAAAGTAAATTTGAGAATGTCTTGCACTACATGCACATAGTAGTATATTCTCTGGATAATGTAATGGATTGATTAATTAAATAGGGTTTTTACATCCCAGTCAAGAATATTTCACTTATATGAAGATGTCACCAGCTATAAGTGAAGTGGCAATTTGTCATGCCTTCCAGTTTGTAAGGTCCCTTCCAAAGGACCTGTGACTTTTATTTCTAAATGCAGAGTGCTTGGCAAAAGAACAGTCACTACCTATCTGGAAATGGAATGATGCCGTGATTGGACAGTTCTACAAACTAATGACAACATCAAAATATCAAAATCGGAAAATAGAATGAAGCCGTGATTGGACAGTTCTACAAACTAATGACAGAATCAAATTCCGGAAACAATGGAATGAACCTTTGATTCGAAAGACGTACAAACAATATTGTGATACGAATTTACATAAATGTCTTGCCTTGCTTAAAATTTAGCATGCATTACAGATATCTGTAAAAATGCGAAAAAAATCATTCCTGAAATGGTTAGCATGATGGCATACATTCTTTGCAAAACTGAAAAAAATTAAACTCTGGTGGGGTGAATTATTAATTTTATAAAAGAGTGAAAGTTTTGGCTCTCTGAATGGATTTCTGTATTAGTTGATACCCCTAATGTTTGTGTGGAAGTATTATTTCCATTGGATATGGAATCATAGCGGTTAACGATTTTCCGTAGAAACAACATTATTGCTGAAATTTTGCAAAAAAACATTTTCCAAAGCATTCTGCACAAATGTTAATGGTTATTAATCATGTAGTACATAAGTACTGGCTAAATCCATTAACCTGTTGCCATATGCATTAAGTACAAAAATCGGTCAGACACAATTATGAACTGATCCTGCATTAGCTTCAGACTAATCTGTTGAGATTAGCAGATATTGATCTCTGTGATAATAAAACTGAAACTAAAAAGTTGGTTCACAAAAATAGATTAAGTTAGCTGTAGCTTCTACTAACCAGTTACAAAATTTGCAATCCACAATTTTTGTTTTTAATTAAGTGTCTCAGTGGTTTAAAATGTCATCCTAAGGATCATTGGTGCCTATCATGTTCAACCCCATTCCCCACCCCCACCCTGGGCAGAACATAGTGTAAAATGTGCAATCAAACTCGCCCTGCTCTTGTGTTTCATAACAATAGTGAACATCAGTAGTGGATTTTTTTGGGAAAAACTCTCAAATAAATTTAAATATTAAAATTAATTTTGATTTTTAACATATTCTACCTATAATGTCTGAATAGTTAATGTTCCATCATTTTGATTTCAAATGCTCTTTGTTTAATTGCCTTGTTTGAAATTTCATTAAACAACAAATATCAGGTGTAAGGCAATTAAAATGCATCAATGTTGTCAAGGGACTAATAATGGCATTCCATTATTCTGATTTCAGATTCTCTCTCTCTCTTTCTCTCTCTCTCTCTCTCTCTCTCTCTCTCTCTCTCTTCTCTCCATATAAAATAGATAAAAATGATCAAGTGTAAGGCAGTCAAATTGCATCTATGTCCTTAGGCTAGTAAAAATATTCCATCAATCTGTTTCCCGATTTTCTGTCACTTCTCTCTCTCTCTCTCTCTGCATGACTGAATTTACAATATTTTGATTCTGTTGGATATATTCAAATCTCTCTCTCTCTCTCTCTCTCTCTCTCTTCTCTCTCTCTCTCTCTCTGCATGAATGAATTTACAATATTTTGATTCTGCTGGATATATTCAAATCTCTCTCTCTCTCTCTCTCTCTCTCGCTCTCTCTCTCTCTCTCTGCATGAATGAATTTACAATATTTTGATTCTGCTGGATATATCAAATCTCTCTCTCTCTCTCTCTCTCTCTCTCTCTCTCTCTCTCTCTCGCTGTCTCTCTCTCTCTCTCAATATTAAATAACAAAGGGCAGGTGTAAAGCAATCAAATTGCATCTATGTTCTCCGAGGAGTAATAAATGTTATATTTGATTTAGTATAAAACTGTGTGCATTCTGATAATAGCTATATTGGTACTGAAAATACATTAAACATTTTAGTGAAATTAAAAACATGAGGTTCAAAGTGAACCTAGCTCTCTCAGGATACAGGCATTATGAGGTGATGAACGTCAAACCAAGATGTTTAAAATTAACTTGTTATTGCTTCGTTTTCTAATGAAGTTTGTTTACCATTGGGTGCCTTAAATTGATTTTTTATTGTCATAGTAGATGCAATAGAAATAGACCTGTAACCTTATTTTTTTCTGAATACTGAGTACTACCGTACTTGGGTACCTTTGGAAGAGACCTTAAAATCCCATGTCCCATGTCATGACAGGCATGACACATTTAAGAATCCTCCCTGCACTTTGCCCTGAGGGCACTGCAAAGGTAAAAATTTCTGCCACTTCACATATAACTGAATATATAAGTGAAATACTCTTGACTAGAACGTAAAGCCCCATTCAGTCAATCCATGCATTACTTTAAGTTATTAATTGGTTCCGTCATATTTTTCATCAAAGTTGGATCACTTGTTGCCCTTATTGAAATCAAAGCTACATACTCGCAAATTATAGAATTTTTACTTTATGTAAATAGTGAATTTTATCAATTTAGCCATTTTGATGAAAATGTTTTTGTAACAAGAGTAATGATTAACAGATGAGATTCTGTCATACACCACATGATATATTGATATCCATAAAATCTACCAAAGGTGGGTACTGGTGGTTTTTATTGGGAACTCTGGTTTCCCCACTATACCAAAACTGACCACCTTAGTATATAAGTAAAAGAATCTTGATACCATTATTCCAATCCGCCCATAAAAACCACTAACAGTTAAACTTGGGAATGAGTTACATTGTCTTTTATTAAGTTTCATTATTTAGTTATTTAAAGAAATCTTTGTTTTTCCAATTACAGTAAACAGTGGATTTTAAATCCCCATTTTTAATGCTACTGAAAAGATCCATTCTTAATCAAAACAAAACAGAAAAACCCAAATAGATACATTTTCTTCAGAGAGTAATTTATGTTTTATCTACAAACACTTTGCCAGTTTTAATGGTCCGATATTTGTAATGTCCTTGTCAAGATTATTAGTTTCGGCAGCTGATAACGAGTGATCTGCCATCTAACACAAAGATCGTTAATTTCTCCACGACTTGTTTGTTTCTATTATTGAACTTTTATTGTTATGATATTCCACATGGATTGAGCAATTAACACCTCAAAATTTACAATCACGAAACAATTAAAGTGAGAGAAATATTAGGTTATTAAACTCAATTTTCAGTCTTGCAGTAACATGAGTGAAATATGGGTCATAATTGAGGTTAAAATGTGACTGGTGATTGGTAACATGAATGAAATATAGGTCATAATGTGACTGGTAATTGGTAACGTGAATGAAATATGGGTCATAACTGAGGTTAAAATGTGACTGGTGATTGGTAATGTGAGTGAAATATGGGTCATATTTAAGGTTAAAATGTGACTGGTGATTGGTAACGTGAGTGAAATATGGATCATAACTGAGGTTAAAATGTGACTGGTGATTGGTAACATGAATGAAATATGGGTCATAACTGAGGTTAAAATGTGACTGGTAATTGGTAACGTGAATGAAATATGGGTCATAATGTGACTGGTAATTGGTAACGTGAGTGAAATATGGGTCATAACTGAGGTTAAAATGTGACTGGTGATTGGTAATGTGAGTGAAATATGGGTCATATTTGAGGTTAAAATGTGACTGGTGATTGGTAACGTGAGTGAAATATGGGTCATAACTGAGGTTAAAATGTGACTGGTGATTGGTAACGTGAATGAAATATGGGTCATAACTGAGGTTAAAATGTGACTGGTAATTGGTAACGTGAATGAAATATGGGTCATAATGTGACTGGTAATTGGTAACGTGAGTGAAATATGGGTCATAACTGAGGTTAAAATGTGACTGGTGATTGGTAACATGAATGAAATATAGGTCATAATGTGACTGGTAATTGGTAACGTGAATGAAATATGGGTCATAACTGAGGTTAAAATGTGACTGGTGATTGGTAACGTGAGTGAAATATGGGTCATAACTGAGGTTAAAATGTGACTGGTGATTGGTAACGTGAATGAAATATGGGTCATAACTGAGGTTAAAATGTGACTGGTAATTGGTAACGTGAATGAAATATGGGTCATAATGTGACTGGTAATTGGTAACGTGAGTGAAATATGGGTCATAACTGAGGTTAAAATGTAACTGGTGATTGGTAACATGAATGAAATATAGGTCATAATGTGACTGGTAATTGGTAACGTGAATGAAATATGGGTCATAACTGAGGTTAAAATGTGACTGGTGATTGGTAATGTGAGTGAAATATGGGTCATATTTGAGGTTAAAATGTGACTGGTGATTGGTAACGTGAGTGAAATATGGGTCATAACTGAGGTTAAAATGTGACTGGTGATTGGTAACGTGAATGAAATATGGGTCATAACTGAGGTTAAAATGTGACTGGTGATTATTAACGCGAGTGAAATATGGGTCATAATTGAGGTTAAAATGTGACTGGTGATTGGTAACGTGAGTGAAATATGGGTCATAACTGAGGTTAAAATGTGACTGGTGATTGGTAATGTGAGTGAAATATGGGTCATAATTGTGGTTAAAATGTCACTGGTGATTGGTAACGTGAGTGAAATATGGGTCATAGCTGAGGTTAAAATGTGACTGGTGATTGGTAATGTGAGTGAAATATGGGTCATAGCTGAGGTTAAAATGTGACTGGTGATTGGTACTGTGAGTGAAATATGGGTTATAGTTAAGGTTAAAATGTGACTGGTGATTGGTAATGTGAGTGAAATATGGGTCATAGCTGAGGTTAAAATGTGACTGGTGATTGGTACTGTGAGTGAAATATGGGTTATAGTTGAGGTTAAAATGTGACTGGTGATTGGTAATATGAGTGAAATATGGGTCATAATTGAGGTTAAAATGTGACTGGTGATTGGTAACGTGAGTGAAATATGGGTTATAGTTGAGGTTAAAATGTGACTGGTGATTGGTAATGTGAGTGAAATAAGGTTAAAATGTGACTGGTGATTGGTAATGTGAGTGAAATATGGGTCATAGCTGAGGTTAAAATGTGACTGGTGATTGGTACTTTGAGTGAAATATGGGTTATAGTTGAGGTTAAAATGTGACCGGTGATTGGTAATATGAGTGAAATATGGGTCATAATTGAGGTTAAAATGTGACTGGTGATTGGTACTGTGAGTGAAATATGGGTTATAGTTGAGGTTAAAATGTGACTGGTTATTGGTAATGTGAGTGAAATATGGGTCATAGCTGAGGTTAAAATGTGACTGGTGATTGGTACTGTGAGTGAAATATGGGTTATAGTTGAGGTTAAAATGTGACTGGTGATTGGTAATATGAGTGAAATATGGGTCATAATTGAGGTTAAAATGTGACTGGTGATTGGTACTGTGAGTGAAATATGGGTTATAGTTGAGGTTAAAATGTGACTGGTGATTGGTAATGTGAGTGAAATATGGGTCATAGCTGAGGTTAAAATGTGACTGGTGATTGGTAACGTGAGTGAAATATGGGTCATAGCTGAGGTTAAAATGTGACTGGTGATTGGTAATGTGAGTGAAATATGGGTCATAGCTGAGGTTAAAATGTGACTGGTGGTTGGTAACGTGAGTGAAATATTGGTCATAATTGTGGTTAAAATGTGACTGGTGATTGGTAATGTGAGTGAAATATGGGTCATAATTGAGGTTAAAATGTAACTGGTGATTGGTAATGTGAGTGAAATATGGGTCATAGCTGAGGTTAAAATGTGACTGGTGATTGGTAATATGAGTGAAATATGGGTCATAATTGAGGTTAAAATGTGACTGGTGATTGGTAATGTGAGTGAAATATGGGTCATAGCTGAGGTTAAAATGTGACTGGTGATTGGTAATATGAGTGAAATATGGGTCATAATTGAGGTTAAAATGTGACTGGTGATTTGTAATGTGAGTGAAATATGGGTCATAATTGTGGTTAAAATGTGACTGGTGATTGGTAACGTGAGTGAAATATGGGTCATAGCTGAGGTTAAAATGTGACTGGTGATTGGTAATGGGAGTGAAATATGGGTCATAGCTGAGGTTAAAATGTGACTGGTGATTGGTACTGTGCGTGAAATATGGGTCATAATTGAGGTTAAAATGAGACTGGTGATTGGTAATGTGAGTGAAATATGGGTCATAATTGAGGTTAAAATGTGACTGGTGACGTGAGTGAAATATCGGTCATTATGAGGATAAAATGTGACTTGTTATTGGTAACGTGAGTGAAATATGGGTCATAATTGAGGTTAAAATGTGACTGGTGATTGGTAAGGTGAATGAAATATGGGTCATAATTGAGGTTAAAATGTGACTGGTGATTGGTAATGTGAGTGAAATATGGGTCATAATTGAGGTTAAAATGTGACTGGTGATTGGTAATGTGAGTGAAATATGGAACATAGTTGAGGTTAAAATGTGACTGGTGATTGGTAATGTGAGTGAAATATGGGTCATAACTGAGGTTAAAATGTGACTGGTGATTGGTAAACGTGAGTGAAATATGGGTCATAATTGAGGTTAAAATGTGACTGGTGATTGGTAAAATGAGTGAAATATGGGTCATATTTGAGGTTAAAATGTGACTGGTGATTGGTAATGTGAGTTAAATATCGATCATAATTGAGGTTATAATGTGACTGGTGATTGGTAATGTGAGTGAAATATGGGTCATAACTGAGGTTATAATGTGACTGGTGATTGGTAATGTGAGTGAAATATGGGTCATAAGTGAGGTTATAATGTGACTGGTAACGTGAGTGAAATATGGGTCATAATTGAGGTTAAAATGTGACTAGTGATTGGTAATGTGAGTGAAATATGGGTCATAACTGAGGTTATAATGTGACTGGTGATTGGTAGCGTGAGTGAAATATGGGTCATAATGAGATACATATGGCGGGAAACAGTATCAGGACCGCTTCGTGTCTGCGGGGCAGTGAATTGCCACAGACTGTTCACATTTCATTGTTGATTACGTCACTGATAACACCAATCAAAAGATGTATCTAGATCTTATAATTTTAATCTTAAATTATAAGATCTAAATAAATTTTTACTGTTTACGCATGAATTTTTTAGAAATATGCTTCCCGGAAAACCGAAGACATTGTGACGTAAATGGCGTTATCAGTGACGTAATCAACATAGAAATGTGAACAGTTTGTGGTAATTCACTGTCCTGCACACAAGATGCGGTCCTGATACTGTTTTCCGTCAAAAGTATCTCATTGAGGTTATAATGTGACTGGTGATTGGTAACGTGAGTGAAATATGGGTCATAACTGAGGTTATAATGTGACTGGTGATTGGTAACGTGAGTGAAATATGGGTCATAATTGAGGTTAAAATGTGACTGGTAATTGGTAACGTGAATGAAATATGGGTCATAATTGTGGTTAAAATGTGACTGGTGGTTGGTAATGTGAGTGAAATATGGGTCATAATTAAGGGTAAAATATGACTGGTGATTGGTAATGTGAGTGAAATATGGGTCATAATTGAGGTTAAAAGAGGTTAAAACTCAATATTTCAGGTCTTACTAACAGTAACATTAATTAAATTTGGGTCATGATTGAGGTTAAAATGTGACTGACTTTATGTTTTATTTTTCAAATGATATATTAAGTGGAAAATTGGTGTTTTATGCCTCGATCGAGATTTTTTCATATATATTGAGAGTAGTTATTTCTGGGATGGCAGAGGAAACCAGAGTGCCCCAAGTAAATCATTTACCTTTGGCAAGTCAACTGTCAAACTCTTTCATATTAGGATTTGCCTGTGTGGGGTTTGAAAATTTGTGAATTTGTTTTACCAATGGTTTTAAATTTGTGGGACCCTAGCTACTAATATACTAGACATTCAAATACACTAAATAGCCATTTAGTACATTTAACATTATTTTTAATATCACAGCTTTTACTTAAGAATGGTATACTTAATTTTATATGATTTATATATGCATTTCATTATTGCTTTGTGCTTTGATTATATTTTTGTATGATAAATATGTTAAAAAAATGCTGCTACAGTTGTTCCTGTGAAAACCGAATCCCTAGTTCAACAAATATCTATCTAAACTATGCCTTAACTTAGTTTAAATTAGGTTTACTATTAATATTTTATGTTAAATTAACCAGAGAAAACCCAAAACCTGTCTAAACAACAACATTTTTGGTCTGGAAGATATTTGGTCTAAACAGGTTCCACTGTAATTTATTGAATTTTATTTTAATTTTAATTGAAGTTTTATTTAATTTTTAAAAAAATTATTTTGGTTCTTTTTTAATATATTTTATAACATTGTAAAAATGTTTTTATCTCAATATATAGTTGATAAATTTTTACTTTTCTTAAAATGTTAATATGTCAATGTAATGAGTAAAATAATTGTTGTTCTTTGCAGGACGAGGAGTACCTCCGAAATTGTCACCTAGGTCTGGATCCGAGGGGTCGGGTAGTTTAGAAGACAGTGGACATGTGAGTGGGACATCTACCCAGGAGAATACACCGGAACACCACCGTACTGATAGTTTACAAAGCCAGTTGTCTGTCCCATCTACCTTATCGACCGTTACCGACGTAAGTCATTATAAGTCATTATAATATTCTATCGCTACTTGTGTTATACTGATGTAAGTGACTATACACCAGTACTATTGCTATTGTAAAATGTGTGCTAGTTATTTTTATTTTAGCTAGTTGTTGTAAATTGCTAGATATTGAAGTGTTATTGTTTTTTTTTTTCACTGCATACTTTTTTTTAAATGGCTTCCATTTGCACCTTCTCTCTACAATTTTTTTTAAAAATTGTTTACTGTAAAACCCTAAAATGACTGAGTGTATGTTGTGTCTGTAAATCTTGTTATTTGACCATGCAGCCCGAGTTTGAGATTTCCTCATCACTATTTCAGTGGGTTTGTCATATCACACAAGTAACCACTGTGGTAGCTCAGTTGGTAGAGTGCTCGCTTCGTAAGTGGGGGGTCGTGGGTTCGAACTCGGCCGAGTTTGACCCAAGACTTGAATGTGGGTAGTGACTGTTCTTCGCCAAGCATTCTGCATTACACAATGAAAGTCGCAGTTCTTTCGAATGGGAACTTCAAAATAAACAAGGTCCCGTGTCACAGTGGGCTTGGCATGATAAAGAACCCTGCTGTATAATGCCATCAGCGCAACACACAGGCAAAATTTCTGCACCTTTGCCTATAGCTGGCGACATCTTGATATAAGTGAAATATTCTTTACTGGGATGTTAAACACCATTACTCAACCATTAAGTCTACTCAACCGAGAGATAGACCTCTGAATCATAAGATTAATCAATGTTCATGTATGAAACAATATTGCACTTTTATGTCATAAAACAAACATAAGGGCATATCCCATAATTCATCAGGGTCACATGGGACAATTAATTTGATTACCACGGCAACTATCGGTATATTGTACTATCTTGTTATATGTATATACAGTGTACATCTCTTAATCTGATTTAGCCTCTTAATGGATTTGCCACACTTTTCTGGTTTCCATTATTTGAAGAGTTCAGATTTTCTAGCGTTTCTCTCAAGGGTCAAATCTGCTAAGGCGAATAGATAACGTCATTGATGAAAGCAATTTTCTCGAAAATGAAGTAAGATGTCTGACTGTTGGTTTCTATTCCCAGATGGAACTCGAAACACTTTTGTCTTCTCTCGTAGAATTGTTTTGACTGCTTATGTATTAATTTTGAAAATAAAAACTAGTAATTTGAATAAATATTTGGTGATTTTTAATGAGTTAATGAAAGTGGGTTTTTTTTATTCTCAAAGGGTGAAAAAATTAATTTACTCTTGGAAGTGAAAATTTTTTGTGATATAATATCTGTTACTAAATCAATGATATTCATGGCTGCCCTACATATATTAAATGCTGGATCATATCATAAAAGCTAGGTTACTGTGGTGCAGTTAGAAGGTATTTATTCCTGTTGCAGAAGATATACCATGTTATGTGACCTCCTTGCTTTTGCAGAAGAATATATGTTATGTGACCTGGTTTTTAAAATTGTCTTTCCAAGATATTTAATTAAATTGTCTATATTTTTTTGAACTAAGTTTAAATTGAAAAGTTGTCCTATTGCAGAAGGTATATACGTGTATGTACATATGTTATGTGACCTCCTTGCTATTGCAGAAGAATATGTTACACGACCTGGTTTTTAAAATTGTCTTTCCAAGATATTTAATCAAATTGTCTATCTTTTTTGAGCACAGTTTAAATTGAAAAGTCCTCCGACATGTCTACAGCTGAAGTTATATGGATATTGGATCAGTGTCACCATGGTTATTTTACTTTAAATTTAGAAAGATTGAATAATCTTGGAACTATACTGAAAGGAATAATTAAACTGATTTTGATCCAAAGCTATTGCTGACTTCCCCAATGTGAAAAAATGGACCATTGAGACTGCAACTGCTGTCTCTGTGAACTAGCACTTTGTGTTAGTACAAAGCAGACATTTTAAGATAAGAATTCTGGGTACTGCTGGCCAGTTAACTTTTACCTTGCAGTATCACCCTTTTATAGCCCAGGTGGTCTAAAGCAGAGGCTTACTGTATATTGCTTTGTTTTCAGTGTCAAATTTTCGCGGTTTGACGATGGCTAGTGTATTCGCAATGTCATATTTTCGCATCTTATCTGATTCAAGGAAAATGACTCTAGCTAGATTAATGGGCTGGTAATACCAGTGTCTATTCACGGTGGTTTAATTTTCGCGGCAATACATTTGCCTGCGAATATAGCGAAAATAAAACCATAGCGAAATATAAGCATTATACAGTATTTATCACAATGCCTCTCACCGCCTAGATAGAAGCTCTACTTCAGGTAGATCCTAGTGTAAGAATACTTGTCAGCTCACTAGCCAAAGGTCAGTGGTTTTCTCTGGGCACTCAGGTTTCCTCTACCATCCCTGAACTGACAGCTTTAATATAAGTGAAAGAATCTTGATGGAAGTGTAAAACTCCATTACTCCACTCCACTCTTTATTAAAAATATAAATAGTCTGTCAGGGTTCAGATTTAAGATTTAGATGCAAGACCTTTTAGCCAGGAAAATGAAAGTCTTGGGGTCCTTCAGAAAAGACCTTAAAAACTGATGCCCCCTGTCAAGGCAGTTGTGGCAAGTTAAAGAACCCTTACTGCAAACATTGCCCTGACCACACTGCAAAGGTCAAATTTCTGCCACTTCACCTATAGCTGGTGAAGTCTTGATATAAGTGAAATACTCTTGACTGGGACATAAAACCCCATTCAATCAATCAATTTTAGCTAGGAATTTTGTTATGATAAAAAATACCAGTTTATAATTTCACCATTCAATTTCCCCCAGTTATAGATAATGGCTCCGGTGCATTTGGTAAATATTTACATACAGTGGGACATTATGGAGCATTGATTGTATATTTGCCACTTCATCTATAGCTGGTGATGTTCTAATATAATTATTCAATCAATTTTACATACCAGTTTATTATTTCACCATGCAATTTCCCCCAGTTACAGATAATGGTTCTGGTACTTTTGGAAATATTTACATACAGTGGGACATTATTGATTGTATTCCTGTTGAATGTTTGATGCAAGCAAATAAAACTTTAAACAACACATTTTCTCCATTACTGGATATTTACTGTGTAAGTTCCTGCAGGGATTTTTATGAATTGTTTGGTAAATAAGTCCCCATAGGTTTAACAAATTGTGGAAATTAAAGAACCAACAAAACAAAATATTAATGGGGTTCGCTGCTGTACTATGTAATACCCTCTAACATTTGTGCGGAAAAATTATTTCCATTTGGCTATTGAATTATTATATCTGAACGTGTTTTTCTGTTAACACAATGTTATTCTGGGAATTTGTGACATACAGTAAAACATGTTTATAACCAAACCCTAGGTACTCTATTTTTAACTAAGTTATAAAGCGACTTCGTTATATTGTTATATATAGACTTATATAGAGAAACGGTCGGGCCAAATAATTGACTTCAATCTATCTATGTATTCGTTTTAAGCGTGTTCGTTATATTCATGTTTTCCTGTAGTTTTCCAAAATGTCACATACAAACGTTAAGGGGTGTTGATCAAGTGGTACAGTGGTGAACCCCATTGTATTGGCACCTTTTTAAATAAAATAAGTTGGCATTTACCTGTAACTTAAAATGACTGTAATAACTTGAAATTGACTTAAGGACTGATCTTAAATCAAAACTCTGAGTCTCTAAATTAATGAATCGTTTGAACACATGTAGATCAACAGTTACATGACCAATTGGGAATATACAGTTAACCAGATTGGTATACATGTACTTAGTCCAGTTTCAGGCTACTGGTGTTCCTCTATATATAGTTAACATAAACTTCCTCCATAGGCCACATACTCTGGTGTCACCAAAGTCATTATATCATGAATTAGTATTTCCTTATCCTAATCATTCAGACAACATAAATATATAACCACACACAATATCATATAACATTACTGAAAACAATCCATATAGTAATAGATACACATGTATGAATTTATACTGGGCCAGATAAAGGTAATGAAATTATCTCTTACTATGATAGAGAGCTTCGTATGTGGGAGGTTGTGGGTTTGTATCCCTTAGAGGGTCTCACCAAGAAATGAAAATTGGTAGTGACTGTTCTTTCGTCAAGCACTCTGGACTTAGAAACGAAAGTCATGGGGTCCTTTGGCAGAGACCTTAAAAACCAATTATTCAGGACGTGGCCACCAAGGGCTCCTGTTTTGTTTAAATAAATTTTGTGCTATGTTTGGCCTAAAAACATTTATTTTTTCAGTTCTGTGTAAATTTCTACATTACACCATCACGTAAAGCTGAAGAACAGATAAGTTGTATACAAACATTACTAACACAATGCTATTTAGACTGAGAAAGTAGGCTGAAATTATGCTCTAAAATGGCTAAATCTATTTTGCTGAAAAGAATCTGATAAATTCATTCATTATTTACGTTGTTTACATTAGTCTTGCTACATTAGCTGCTGGTTTAGAAAGCAGCTGAAATATTGCTCTAAAAATGGCTAAATTTATTGTGTTACAATTAAACTGAAAATTTTATTTATTTGCCAAAGCCATTAGACTGAATCTAGACCAATATAAGGAAATGATGTGGAGTCTTGCTACATAAGCTGTTGGTTTAGAAAGCAGTTGAAATAATGCTTTGAAATAAACTGGCAAAAATTTGACTGATAATTTATTTGTATGTCTTGCTACTTTAGATACATGTTTATAATCAATAGGAAGTCATTAGCCATGACTATGGTCTGGAGGTATGGAAATAAGCTGCTCAATGATGTCACATAAGCAAAATGGCTTTTGTTTTTGTTGAAATTAAGTCAAAATGTTGACATATGGCTATAGTCTGGAGGTATGGAAATAAGCAAGTCAGCTTTTGTTTCCGGTGCAAAAATGTAAAAATTTTATCATGGCAATAGTCCAACAATAATGATATAACAAAAATTGTAGAAAATGTTTTTATTTCATTCTTATAGAATAAAATAGACCTTTGTCAATAATATAACATGTAGCTTGTAAATATTATACTTGTGTGTTTAGCTAAAAATAAAAATTCCCTAAAAAATTGTGTCGCCTGGAGTCGAACCTTTTGCTCAAAACCTCAAAAGACAGTTTTCATGATAAATCATGTATAATCAATGAATACATTTTTCCAATGATGTCAAGGGACCTATAAAATTACCTTAAAAATGGCAAAAATCAAAATGCCCAGACATATTAACAATTTATACAATTTTTTGTGAATAATGGTTTATATAGTTACAATGCAATCAAAAACAAACATACTAATCCATGTCCAAATCACAATCTAGAAGCAAAGTATAAAACTTAGGAACTTACAAGTTAGGCTAGACACGTTAACTTCCACCAGGGAAGTGAGGCCGGGTGCTTCGGAAGGGTAAGCACCTCCTGTTTAGCTAGCTACACCCATCATATTTGTAAAGGAGACTCGGTGAGAGTGTGCTTATGGTTCACAGAATATTTCAGTACTCAGGTTTGAATCCCGCTAGGGCCGATCCTTTTGTGAGAAAGTTTGCAGTTGGCTTGCCCAAGGTTGGTGGTTTTTCTGGGCAGTCGTTTCCTCCACCATCCAAGAACTGACAGTGAAGATATAAGTGAAAGAATCTTGACTGGGGCATAAAACACCATCAATCCACATTACAGTAAAACCTTGATTCATCGCCACCATTTGTTCAGTCAAATTTTGGCGTTATAAAGGGGTTTGGCAATAAATACATCGAGGGAGGCCCATAAAGAAAAACAAACAAAATGGATTTTGGGACTTCAAAATAGTGTGGCGATAAGTGAGGTGGCAAAGTTATCAAGGGGCATTATAAAGAGGTTTTACTGTATTTTATATCTCTTTGAAACATTAGTTAGATGTAAATCAGTAGTTTGGAATCACATGTCCAACCAAATATTGTATTCATGTAAGATTTTTAGCTTATGAGATAAGTATCAAATTATATTCAATATGAAATGTAGAAATTTGTACTTTAATAACATGTACCTGGCAATAGCCAGAATAACCAAGAATAAATAAAAAAATGCTAAACTGTAAAAATATGATTCCCCAGTTTATTAGTTCTGTATCAAATTATATACCATTGAAAATAAGAATTACAATATATAATTGAAAATCACCATAGCAACCAAGGACATATGGTAACAAAACAAACTAGAATAGTTTCTTAAAAGACGAATACCCCCATTCTCAACATCACTTAAAGAGGGTAAAATCTTAAGATCTTAATTTCTTGACCTTTAACCTACATACCTAAGTTTGATATTCAACACATGGTCTCATGTTGGTATACATTTGTGCATTTAAGTTTGATCAAAATCCATCTATAGATGTAGAAGTTATGAAGTGGAAACATTATTTGGATAGATGGATGGATAGATAGCTAGACAGACAGACAGACAGACAGACACAGTATAATTCATGAAATAAAAAAGGAGAGTTAAGCACATTTAATTAGGCTCCTTATGATAAGACTTCCAACTTTGAGCAAGTGCTGAGTACATTCTAGTGGTTTGGTTCAACTGTTCCTAAAGAACCTTAGCATACCCAGTCTCGTCTAGGTCCTCCTCTGTTGTTAAAAGCTATTTGCTTTTCTAAAAGAACCCATTCAAAACTACCCATTACTCTCTAAAATCAGAATTTTTTTGCATGGAGAAATCATTATACCACCAAAATGGTTTTTAATTCTTTATCATAGTCTGTAAGAAGCTTTGTCATTTTATAATGGAAAATCGGGTCCTTGTTCTTTTTTTTATAAAATTGGGTCCTTGTTTTTGAGATTGTATCCTTGTTATTTTTTATATATATATAAAATCGGGTCCTTGTTTTTGAGATTGGGTAAAATTGGGTCCTTGTTTTTGAGATTGGGAAAAATTGGGTCCTTAGTTTTTGAGAATTTGGAAAATAGGGTCCTTGGTTTTTGAGATGGGGTAAAATTGGGTCCTTGTTTTTGAGAATGGGTGAAATTGGGACTTTGTTTTTTTGATTGGGTAAAATTGGATCCTTGTTTTTGAGAATGGGGTAAAATTGGGTCCTTGTTTTTGAGAATGGGTAAAATTGGGTCCTTGTTTTTGAGAATGGGTAAAATTGGGTCCTTGTTTTTGAAAATGGGTAAAATTGGGACTTTGTTTTTGAGAATGGGTAAAATTGGGACTTTGTTTTTGAGAATGGGTAAAATTGGGTCCTTGTTTTTGAGATTGGGTAAAATTGGGTCCCTTTTTTAAAAATGTTTGACTTAGACAAACCACACTTTTAAAGCTTTTAAAATAACTATAAAGCAGAGAAGCCAAATGGTTTTAAAAGGATTTATTGGTAAATTTAGTGTCTTGTTTGCATATTTTTATGGATTTTTATAACACTAAAATATTGTATTAACCATAAAATTTGCATAAATATGCTCTTAAATAGAAAAGTTACATAAATCGGCATTTAGAAATCCAGAAAATAAGCCAGTAAATTTACTGAATGCCAGGATAATAGTATTGATCATAGGTTGATTAGCTTTTAAACTTGAACAGTTATAATTTTATAACTATATATTTGCAATATTGTGCACAGTTTCATAGAAGCTACTGAGATGGATTTGCATGGAAAGCGGTTACAATACGTACAGTACTGGTATATTGTTGATCATTGATGCTCTTTTCTCGAGAAAATTGAGGACTGGCGTTATTGAGTTTTATGTGCCAATTAAGATTTTTTCACTGATATTAAGGCAGTCAGGTTTACATTTGGTGAGCTAGCTAAGGTACAGTAATGGCTGAACAGTAGGTTGGTCCGTTTGATCCCATTTCTGAAAAATGAAAGGAAAGAATGTGGTAGAACAGTACTGCTCAATTACCGGTAAATAGTTGGATAGTTCATAGGGTAAAATGTCTCACTTGTAATAGGAAGGTTTTAGGCTCTGAGTTTGGCCATTACATTATTATTTTTTCTTTATATACTTTTTCATATGTGAGAGGTTGTGGGTTCGAACCCAAGCCTTGTCTGACCAAGATTTGAAAATGGGTGGTAACTGTTCTTTCACCAAGCATTCCGCATTTAGGAATGTAAGTCATGGGATCCTTCAAAAGAGACCTTAAAAACCGCTGTCCCATGTCAAGACAGGCGTGGCATTTTAAAGAACTCTCCCTGCACATTGCTCTGAGCACAATGCAAAATTCAAAATTTCTGCCACTTCACCTGTAACTGGTGACATATCAATATACTGTAAGTGTAATACAATGTATTCTTGACTGGTACCTAAAACCCTATTTTATAAATTTTGATATACCTTTACTTTGTATACACCTGTATGTTGTTTTGGATACCTGATCATAAATTTTTACCTATCCAGGTGTAAAATCACTTTGATTATCGTGATGATTTTAATTACATCGGTGACAAAGACACTCCTGGCGATGCGTGTGCACAATATCCTGGTAACGCTATTTTCTTTGTTTCATAATTAATAATATCAATATTTTACTGTTTAAATATTTATGTAATATAATGCTTGTAGGGAAATTTATTGTGAAATATTGTCGCTGTTCATTAATTGATATACTCGTTAAGATCAATAATCACGCATTTCATTATCCCTGCGATTTAATTATGATAAACTGATACCACTCCTATAGCTGATTAGTAAAGTGTTTGATAATACACGACAGTTTTTTATGGTGTGTTTTCCATAGGTAATGTTGGGGGGGGGGGGGGGGGGGGGGGGGAATAATGGTGTTTTGTGTTTGATTCAGCATACTTTTCATTTATATCAAAGCAGTCAGTGCCAATGAAAACCCACCTACATCACTTACCACACCGGTAGATAAGTTTTTAATTTATAGGAAAATTTTATGTTTTCCATATGGTACCAAAATCTTATACATTCCATATAGTGATTAATTTCCATGTGAAAAACTCAATGTACACCAAATTAAAATTAAAACTACAAAAATTAAAGCAATTTTGTTTTACCTTCATAGCTTGACATTGTTCTTTTTAGTCTTTTTGAAATGACAGTGACATTACAAAATCAAATTGTCATGAGATATATAGCTAAATGTTTATGTTGTCCACAAAATATCTTGTCAAGGCAATAAGATATCCAACAGTAACAAAAACTTCACGCATAATTCACGGTAATCCAAGAATGTAACTCAAGGTTGTGGAATGGCTAAATGTTCATGCGTAGTCATGGTTATGACATATCTGGCGCTAACAAAAAAATTCAGATGCTTCAATAAAATAAAGTCAGGTATAGAACATAAGGGAATTAGGTCTATTATTAGAAAAAGTTTACTTGTTCTTGGTATGCTTTCAAATGCATATTGAGAGTAGTTCAGATTTAAATGTCTCTATATATTAATGTTAAAAATGTCTGAAGATCTGAAAGAGTTTAGTCTTTCAATATACATGTATAACATACATATATACATTTGTTGATTTCTAGTTTAGCTAGTATTGCTAGTATTACATATTTAGTACCTTCGCTAGTTTTAGACAAACACAAATTCAATTTTTAAAATTAATTCAAAAATCTCTTCTGAAGTGGGCTGATGGAGTAATGAGGCAGTGTTTCATACCAGTTAAGATTCTTTCACTTATATCAAGATGGTTAGTTCTAGGATCATGGAGGTAATCAGAGTACCTTGAAGAAAACCCACCAACCTTTTGTAAGTGAACTGGCAAATTTCTTTCACAAGAAACTGTCCATGTTTGATTCCAAGGTGGTTAGAGGTGTTGTGATTTGTAAGCACACACTTTAGACCACTTAGCCACTAGGCATATACAAAAAAAATATGTCGTCCATTGGCAAAAATTAAAATACAGTAAAACCTTGATTCATCGCCATCATTTGTTCAATCAAATTTTGGCGTTATACTGGGGTTTGGCGATAAATCAGGGGAGGCCCATAAAGAAAAACATAAACAAAATGGATTTTGGGACTTCAAAATAGTGTGGCGATAAGCGAGGTGGCAAAGTTATCGAGGGGCATTATAACGAGGTTTTACTGTATATGATAAAAATAATACAGCATGGTAAAATCCATCTCATATGCCATTTCAGCCTTCGGACAACATCAGATCTCTGGCCAAAGCCCTCGACCTGATATTGGAGTCCTGGGCCGATATGGCATGTTATATGCTTTATTCTCTATAAAATGTTCCATTGATGGTCTACGATTATATGACGATTTTTAGTCCAGTTCTTTTTCTCTGCATGCTATTTATTTTTCTCTCTTTTTTTTCTTAGTATTTAGTTAGATAGCTTTTTGATGTTGTGCTTTTTCGCATGTGTGTTGTTTTTTGATTGTAGAAAGATGATGATGAGGATGAAGCTGATATAGATGATTTAGTTGCTAGGCATAATAAATCACATAGTGCTAGTCGCTATGGCAACCTGCTTTCTGCTATAGCTGTAAGTATCCCTTAAAATAGATAGTGTATATGTTGTTAAATCTTGACATTTTTTGTTATTTATGGATATTTTTATTTAATTATTTAATGCATCTTCACAGTTTTTATACGGCCATGTCATTATAAACTTTACATCTTTATTGCCCTATTCAGGCTAAATAACATTCAATTTATCACAATGCATCGTATATGGAACAAGGTATGGCTTGTTCCCATTACACAACATTATACCCCTAGGGTAGGCATTGGCATCAATATTAGCTTGATTGTCTGCATCCATTGTTAAAAATTTTGGTTAATCTGTTTTGATGCACTGGATGTGCAGACTAACTACACTTTTCACACATTTTTCAATGTTGGGACTCCTTGGTCAACATCAGTAATGTAATGAGAAAAGGTATAACATTTGGAGACCATTTGGAGAGGTCAACATGTGTTATGTTAGACCTTAAAACCAAACTGTTGCCTAAGGCCAAGTGCCAGCATAACATATTTTGACCTCAAACTTAGTCACAAATGTTTTGTTATACCTGTTCCCTTTCTTCGTTATTTATCATGTGAACTCTGTAAAACTTTGTTGCTACCAGTAGCTTTTCAAAGATTCTATACAATTTTAGAATGTCTCTAGAAATTTTTAGAAATAATTATTTAAAAAGTTATAACTTATGACAAGTTTGTTAGACTTTGTCTACAATAAAATTATTTATGTCATTTGACAGCTAGGTAGTCTATCGGTCAATGCGCCAGGTTCTGAAAACTGAAAATGTCTTCAAAATTTTTCAGAAATGATGATCAAAAGCAACTTTCACAGTTTCTGATTTTGTATCATTTATGTTTGGCTTTTGTTTATAGGATAGTAGAGAGAGTATAGTTAGTTACTATAGTAACGCTGGTGAAGTGGATTATGGGAAGATTCCAGTTACAGGGGAAATCCAGTTTGGATTGGACTATAATTATAGAACAGGGACTTTAGAAATCTACATCAAACAGTGTAAAGATCTAGCTCCAGTTGACACAAAACGTAACAGATCTGATCCGTAAGTAAATAAGAATCAGTTCATGTCACCCAGAATCCCTGGAACTCATTATGAGCTGCTCTGTAAGTGTAGCTGGACCAATGCATGTCACTCAGAATCCATGGAAGTTATGTTGAGCTCTTTAGGTGCGACCAGATCAAATCTTGTCGCCCATAATTTCTGGAACTCATATTGAGCTCAATAAGTATAACTGGATCCAATCATGTTACCCATAATTCCTGGAACTCATATTGAACTCAATAAAAGTATAACTGGATCCAATCATGTTACCCATAATTCCGCGAACTCATGTTGAGCTCAATAAGTATAACTGGATCCAATCATGTTACCTATAATTCCTGGAACTCATATTGAGCTTAATAAGTATAACTGGATCCAATCATGTTACCCATAATTCCTGGAACTCATATTGAGCTTAATAAGTATAACTGGATCCAATCATGTTACCCATAATTCCTGGAACTCATATTGAACTCAATAAGTATAACTGGATCCAATCATGTTACCCATAATTCCTGGAACTCATGTTGAGCTCTGTAGGTACTGTTAAAAATCATGTCATCCAGAATTGCTGGAACACATCTTTAGCTATGTTGGTATAGCCTAACAAGTTCAAATGTTGTTCCATCAATTCCTGGAACTAATCTTTAGCTTTGTGGGTTAAATTGGGTCAAATTCTGTCAGCTAGAATCTTTGTAACACATTTTTGGCTCCAAGTATAACATCAGAAAATTCCGTCAAAGTCCCAAAGGGGTTTGGTTAAGACAAATTCTTCTGTCCCAAAGGTGTTGGTTTAAGCAGGTTTTTCTCTCTTGTAACTGCCATTTTGATCTATCTAGTATTTCTACTGTGTTCATATTTTATAATATGACACCATTGTATTTTATATAACAGCCCGGAGTAAGGAGTAATACGATAAGACTCTTCGTAACATTGATTTTTATACAGAAATCCGGGTTTAATAGCTCCCTGTATACTTTGGCAGAAGATAAGTCATTGTTTAAGTATAGATGGCGGTAAAACGGTTTTATCGGTGAATTTATTCAAATGATAAAAATATTTATTTTACCAATTTAATACATGTGCAGTTAAACCTAATTTTATTTAAAAAAAAAAAAAAAAACACACATTGTAAATTTTGTACTGTCAGGATTTTAATCTTCTAAAGGGTTTGGCGATAAATTGAGAAACACTTTTTAAAAAAAAAAAAAATTTAAAATTTAAAGTGTACTTTGAAATATAGAAAAGAAATCCTTGCATTAAATCCACTAGTAAGACTTTTCAAAGAAAACTTTTAAAAATGCAATTTTGAATATTGGTAAAAAGAATCTGGATCGTAATTCTTCCCTGAAAAGTGTAATTTTGTCAATAATGTACATTTTAAAAAATCAAGAGAGGGAGATGGTTTAAAAGTATGCTGCAGTGACAGTATTTATTGTACTCTCAAAACATGATCACTGAAAGATTCTTAGGTCAATAAAAGACCTTGTTTTTAAATGCTTTAATATTGTTAAAGAGAATCGGTATGTTTATTAGTTTATTTGTCTTTGCAAAGTGTTTTCTGCTGATCATGATTACTAAAATAAATTATTAAAATATGTCTGGGCATTGTGGAGATACAAAACTGAATTGAAAGAGTTCACTTTGGCATCCAAAGTTCCATTCCTGACTGTTTTTTCCCCAAAATGCAGCCAAATTTCCCAAATTCATTTATGAGGGCTACAATATTTAATGAAGCATAGGAATAAACTACAAGTCATAACCAAATAATGCACCAAGATTAACAAGCCTGATTCTGGACCAAATATTTAACAATATCTTGCACTCAGATTGGCAACCCATTTTGAATCAAGTATATTAGAACAAGGTTTGAGATTTCCCTATCTTCTACCACAAGTGGTGATTGATTCTATTAGTCTTTTAACAATGGGGTTATAATTATTTTGTCTTATTATATTTACAGATATGTGAAGACATACCTATTACCAGACAAGACTAGAAGTGGTAAAAGAAAAACTAAAGTCAAGAAACACACACTTAGTCCTACATTTGAGGAAACTTTAAGGGTAAGTGAAAACTAAAGTCAAGAAACACACACTTAGCCCTACATTTGAGGAAACTTTAAGGGTAAGTATATTTTGGACGGACTTCCATCTGTAAATGCTCTACCTCTGAGTCTTGTAAATACTAAGACAGTATGAGCAGAAGAATTTCCTATATATACCGTAGTCGCTGTATAATGTTTTCCATGGACTAGATATGTCTACGGTTTTAATCTTGCTATTACTGGGTATATCACCTACAGTTTTAAATTCTGCTACCAGAAATGCATACACTGTGATTTTGTTTGTATAAAATTACTACCAAATAAATGTAGTTTCCCCAAGGAAAAATGACTAAAATTTCCCAATTAGACCAATAAAATTTCCAAAACATCAGTGATAAACATATAAATAGATGAAAATAGAATAAATTTTCCCAAGTTTAAAAGGCAGAAGGTAGTTTTTAAAAACTGTAACAAAAAATCACCGATACACAAGTACATAAAACTGTATTAAAGGCTTTCCAGTAACCAGTAAAGTACAACATATTCAACCTGTGTTGTGTGAAATTGGATATGTTTTATTTTTGTCTAAAACAAGGACTAGATATGCCTATGGTTTTAATCTTGCTCTTACTGGGTATATCACCTACAGTTTTAAATTCTGACACCAGAAATACATACACAAGTAAAACTGTAATGAAGGCCTTCCAGTAACAAGTAAAGTACAACATATTCAACCTGTGTTGTGTTATATTGGATATGTTTTATTTCTGTCTAATGGATACTACAAATAAAAGGGTTTGGTTTTATAGTCATTTGTATAGTTTTTACAATATATCATTTCAACAAAGTTATTTCCAAACAAGCTTATATAGAAAATTAAAATATAGCTAAAATTGATTTGTCTAAAAACTAATGGACTGTGTCATAGCAGTGGCGGACTCAGATTTGGGGTTCCAGGGGTCGTAACCCCCTTTATTTATGTCTGTGATATTACTACATGTATGCTTGCTCAGGTTGTATGAAATAGCTAGATTTAAAAAAATTTCTGGAGGGACATAGCCCAATATCTTCTACCAGCTCTTTCTCCACACCAACAAAAAAATTGACCCCCCCCCCCCTTTCTTTCCACAATTTCTGTGTCTGCCATTGTTTGGTAAGCTTGGCAAGAAAAGTAAATGTCAGTTGTCAGTGCTTATTGCCATAATTGCTGTATTTCTGTTACTTCATATGTTCCTATATACAGAAGCCATACACTTAGAAATAGATAAAAATGAAATAATAAAATCGTATCTACTTACTTGCTCAATAGATGCTTTAGATGGTTAATGCATTCTTTTTATTTCTTTTTCAGTATTTGATTTCAAAAAGTGAGTTGGAGAACCGTACATTATGGGTTACTGTCTGGCATAGTGATAAGTTTGGTAGAAATGACTTTCTAGGAGAAGTCACCATTAACTTTGATTACTTTAGATTCAGCGATTCTGCACCAAAGTGGTACTCGCTTCAGGAAAGGGTAAGTGAAACAAAATCTGATTATTATGTCCCTTGATTACATTGCCACCTTTTCTATTGCCATACTGTTTATAATACCCCCAACCACTGTGGTAGCTCAATTGGTAGAGTGCTCACTCCGTAAGTGGTCTAACCTCGACCAGGTCTGTCCCAAGACTTGAAAGTGGGTAGTGACTGTCAAGTGCTTCTTTCGCCAAACACTTGTCATTAAGAATGAAAGTCACAGTTCTTTTGGATGGGAACTTAAAATAAACGAGGTCCCGTGTCCCGATGGGCATGGCAGGCTAAAGATTCTTGCTGTTTAAGCCATCAGTGCAACACACAGGCAAAATTTCTGAAACTTCACCTATAGCTGTCGATGTCTCAATATAAGTGAAATATTCTTTACTGGGATGTAAAACACCATTACTCAACTCAACTCTTATAATATCCTGGATGACATTGCAATGTCAATAAATACCTGTAGTATAAGATCCCATTGCTTCATATTTCAGCCAAATTAGAACCCTAGAAGGTCTTTATAAACAGGCTTCACTGAAGTTTCTTAAATTTTGTTCTGTTTCTAGTTGGATTTTCGGTAGTCTTTTTAAAACCTTAATACATTTTAACTTGAAATTGGCAAGTTTTTTCTTTAATACCCGAAAGTAAGAAGATCATGAAGATCTGAAATTCAACTTTAAATTTTTATTCACTTGCATTTGCACTGAGCACTGACTGTCTTCCAATGACACACTAAAAAGGATGCAAACAACTTTCTCACAAAATTTAACTGCAGTGAAAATTTACCAATTTATTTTTACGACTGTTATCTTACTCTTAAGTGATAGTACTGGTTACTAAAAATGTATACACAAATTCATTTGTTTACTGGAAGCAGAAAATTGATTTTTTTTTTTTTTACAAATGGATACTTAATTCATTTTCCCTTACTTCATTTAATCTCTGGTTATTTCCGTGTTTCTATTTATAGTTTGAATCGCCTTCAGGACCAATGTTGTCATATAAAGGTGACCTAATTATCTCGCTGCGTTATGTCCCACATGACACGTTAATGGGAACTAAAAAGACATCACCGATGAAGAAGAAGTTAAAGAAAACAAGCAGAATGGAGAGTGGACCTGCTGGGGAACTTCATGTTGTCATAAAAGAGGCTAGAAATCTTACAGCGGTCCGATCTAATGGGACTTCTGATCCATTCTGTAAAGGGTAAGTGCAGTTGAACTATGGTCATTCGCACTTTGATTTTTCAAACACTTTAGGTAATTGGAAGTTCTCGATATGTTGCGGCTGTCCTGGGCTGTAATTCTCATAAAAATCTTCTTTAACTTAAACTTTAAAATTTGGATACCCTAATTTTTAGCTCATCTGAGCCAAAGGCACTTAAGATGTGCAAAGTCAAAGTTTGAAGTTCTACACTTCACTTATTTGAACCATCTGATTTTTAGAACCTAACCGTTCAGAACATACAGAGTTTAAGCTTCCAGGACCAGTAGAGAAGATGATCCTGCACAATTGTAAGCCAGTATGACTTGTTACATGTACAAATTTTATTGCAAGTCCCATGAATAAAGTTAAAGTCTGTCCCGAGCCATTAGGCCCATCAGGCCGGAGCTTATCCCGGTTTCGGTGGCGTTAAGCGACTGAGAGTTCAAGACTCTCCCCTGAATGGGATGCCGGTCCATCGCAGGGTTAACCCCCAGCATTTTGCTGGTACTCATTTATTTTTCAGCTGAGTGAACTGGAACAACGTGAAATTAAGTGTCTTGCTCAAGGACACAACACATCGCCCGGTCCAGGGATCGAACCCACGACCTTCGAATCATGAGTCCAACGCCTTAACCACTAGGCCACACGCTCCCACAGTCCCATGAATACATTGATGTAATTTCTAAGCATAGTTGTACACAACAATGTTGACATACACGAGAATATATTCATAATATTGAAGTAGTGTATTGAAGAAAAACCAATATACATAGAGTATGATGCATTTTGTATAAGATATTTTACGTAACATATGGATGTTACATTCCTATGATTAACAGAGTAATTTCCCCTTGATTAATTTTTTTCCACAGACATTAACACATTTGAGCAGAAGATTTTAACTTTCACTTTGTAGTTTTATGTGATAGAACTTCTCTTAAATGATTTAACCTTAAAGAATATTTTTTTATGATTCAATATAAAACCAACCAACTCGGTCATGTTATATTGGCACTGATTCAACCAATTATGATGTACAATGAAGAAATTACCTTTCTTCCAGGGATGAATCCTCCTACAGCATGAGAGATGGTAGCAAATGTTCTTGTGGAATAGATTAATGTTGTTTTACGTCCATGTCAAGATGTTTATAGATATGATCAGTTCTTGAATGGTCAAGGTAGCCAAAGTACATGCATAAGACCACCAGCCGTTGACTAGCAAACTGACATTTGAGACAGAAAATTGTATTGGAAATTGTTCTCACTCGCGCATCTTTTGGATGAGATAGTGGAAAGCTGATTCCTATTGTCATCATTGGTAGAAACTACACAGCACATTTCCATTATTGCATTGCAAATGTATATATCACCTAGAGCTGATGATACCTCAAATACAAGTGAAATTATCTTGACCTGGATATGAAACACCATTCCATTCACTTGCTCACCAAGTTTGCGATAAAAAAGAGGTTGGCACCTAACTTCACTTCCTTGGTGGAAGTTCTTGTGTTTAACTAAATATGCCAGTTTTCAAATTTGTTTTTCTTTGCATTTGAGATTGTGTTTTGGATGTCAACTGATATGTTTGTGTTTGATTTTAGACTGATGCTTTATGTTAGTGAATCTTAAAGCTTTTTAAACCGCTCTATAAATCGGAAATTAAACTTTTATTTTTCATTATGTACAGGTATCTGTTACCAGACAAGCACCGATCCAGCAAGCAGAAGACACCTATTGTAAAACAGAACTGTAATCCAATGTGGAACCATACATTTATCTTTGAGGAAGTAACGATCTCCGATTTAAAGGAGCGAAGTTTAGAGTTAACATTATGGGACTTTGATAAGATATCCAGTAATGATTTCCTAGGTGGAGTTAGACTTAATTTGGGAGTAGGTAAGGTTCTATAGTATAAGATATCTTCAATACAAGATAAAGTATCTTTATACGCAGGTGGCCCCTATATAGAAGTGGCCTTTAAGGCAGGTTGGACTGTATATATTAAGCATGGTCAACATATATAAGGGTTGCATCACATATTCAGCATTCCTATTTTGCTTTCATTTGCTATGTTAGGTAACACAAGTCTTTCTAGTAGACAATGCCCCTGAATAGAATCAAAGATGTTTTTTTTAATTTTATCCTCATAAAGGGAAAATAAAAGTAGAACAGAAATACTTACACAGACACATGATTCTCATCACCTAGTTTGGAATCCCACTCAGGACAAATCCTAGTACCCGGTACATTTATGAGAGAACTTACCAAAGGCCAGTGGTTTTCTCCTGGCACTCCAGTTTCCTCCACCATCCCTGAACTGACCACCTACATATAAGAGAAAGAATCTCAACTTGGGCAAGAAACCCCATTACTCCACTCCATGCTAGCATTGTTATATAGGGCCATAACAATATAATAAAACCCATTAATAATAATAATAATAATAATATTGTTTTTGTATTTTATTCAGGCCGTAGCTGTGGTAAACAAGTTGACTGGATGGATGCCAGAGGAGAAGAAATTTCCATGTGGCAGGCAATGTTAGATCGACCCAATATGTGGATAGATGGATCGTTAATACTGAGATCAAATATGGACAAAAGAAAGTACTAACAGACACTAGTTTTAATTACGGGGTACTGTACAGTACTTGATAAGAGGCATCAGTATCTTACTGCTACATGTGATGTGTGTAAATAAACACAATTACGTGATACCTATTATTTGCAAATTTGTATCAAAACCTACTTCATGACATGGAATGTTTGCTACATCTGTCTCCAGTTTCACAATCATTTCCCAACTAAGATTTTCTTTAAGTAATTTTTTAACCACTGTTATTGAAATACAAATAATAATATAAATTAGATTTCAATTTTGCCAGATTTAAGTTGAAGGAAATCTTTGTTGAGAAATGATTGTGAAACTAGAGTCTTATCTTTGTTGCATTAACCCCTTTTTATTTTTGGTCTTTTTTTTTTAAATTCATCAGTGTATCGTAAATAAAATGCTCTCCTAAAAAGAAAGATTTACAGTAGTCCTACATTAGTAAGAATTTCTTTATCTAAGAAGGCAATTACCATAGTAATCATGATCTTCTTAAAGTTTGCAGTTTGCCCTAAAAAAAAATGAAATATTTTGACAGTATGCAGTTTTCTTTTAAACTTTTAAAATTTTTTCCTCCAAAAAAACAAAATTAACCACTAATTTCTGTTAAGGTAATGATACAAATCGCCTCGACATAAGATATGAAATTTTACCAGGGGTTCAAAATTCCCTGGGTCCGAGATCCAGGACCTATTGATTTTGCTTTAGGACCCTTGATATTTAAACTGTAAAAGTCCTATGGACCTTCCAGAATAATCCTACCTTTTATATATAACAATATAATTACACATGGATCTTTAAATTTTGATATTGGACTTTCAAAATTTTATGTGGGACCTTCAAAAAATAAAGTTAAAAAGTCCTGGACCTTCCATTTCAAAACATAATTTTGAACCTCTGTTTACAGTTAAATTATGAGTAAAAGGATAAGTCCATGTACATTTAAGTTGCTATCATTAATACATGATTAGCAAAAAATGTGACGCACATTAAATGGTTGTGAGCTTTACATGTGATAATGGGGTTCGCCACTGTACCACGTGATACCTTCTAATGTGTCTGCGAAACGCTTGTTTCCAATGGACATGGAATTGCACAATATGACGTTTTGCCCTAAAAACGATGTTTTTCCGGGAATTTGTGACGTTGACGTTTTCCAAAATGTTCCACACAAACGTTAACAGGTATTGACAACGTGGTACAGTGGCGAACCCCATTGAAACCACTTTCATCTCACCTTACTTACTGGTATGGTCTAAAATCTATTGCAATGGATTGTTCTATTCATTTAGTAGGGGTAAATTGAAATTTAAACAGGCATTTGAATATTACAATACTTTTGTGGTCTTTTTGAATGAATAACAGGCAAATCCTGATAAACACAACAAAAGTTTGCTGGGCCCTACTATAATGTATATTAGGAATTATGAACACAATTGTGGATGAAATAATTGAATTTTACAATGATTGAAAGAAACAGGGTATATTACTGCAGACTTGCAGTGTTTTATGCAAGAGGAAGACTGAATTTAAAGAACTAAGACGTAAATTGGCACATTTTCATATCAGTTACCATTCACAAAAAGCAATACTTGTATTCATTTGCATTCTTATATTTTTTCTCATCAGTTTTTCCTCTTAATAGATTGAAAACTATTAAAAATTCCTCTTCTGTCAACAAATTTGGTTCATAATCACTTATGATTTCATGCTTTCTGGTTTTTTCATGGCGGAAATAAATTACCCCTGCCACGAAACTGTGCAAATTATTCAATAAAGGTTAGTGTTAGGATTCTCTGCTTGTATCATATCGGGGGAAAACTGTTACCCTTGCAATTTCAATGTGCAAATTATTCAATTATGGTTGTTTTCTTTCTTTAAAGTGTTAAATTTTCAGATGTATATTCATGTATATAAATATATAGTTCTACATGTCATAAGATTGTAAATATGAACTGCTAGGCCTTATTATTATACCCCCTGCAAACGAAGTTTAGGGGGGTATATAGGAATCACCATGTCTGTCTGTCCTCTGTGTAAAATCGTGTCCAGGCTATATCTCGGAATTCCTTTGGACGACTGTCATAAAACTTGACATGGATAATCTTCATGGTCCAAAGGTGT
Source organism: Anadara kagoshimensis (assembly GCA_021292105.1). Lineage (NCBI taxonomy): Eukaryota > Metazoa > Mollusca > Bivalvia > Arcoida > Arcidae > Anadara > Anadara kagoshimensis. Next base: position 49,755,567 of record CM037865.1, read on the forward strand.
GTCATGAGTCATGACCATGAACAATGGTCATACAGGAAAGGTCAAGATCACAGGAAAACGTAAAATGATGAGGGGTTTTGGCGTTGGCTTCATATCTTCCATGTCTATGGATGGAATTTGATCAAACTTGGCACAAATGTAAACCAACATGATACAATGTGTCGCTTGCCAAATTTATGTGCATAAGTCAAAGGTCAAGGTCAGGAGGTCAATGTTGGGGGGGGGGGGGTATTTGACTCTCAAGAGACAGTTCTAGTTATATTAGAAATCAAATTTCTAAGCATTGCAGAAAATTTGCTCATTATTGGAACATGTGGTAAAACAATTTGTTATATAGAATCTCATATTTATGTTATTATTTATTGACAAATTTTAATGGTATTTATAATAAATTTTTATATCTGCCTTGTGTAAGCTGATGGTATACTGTTTTCAAGAACCAGTAAAAAAAATTTGAAAGCCACCACATTTTTAGGTATCATTTGGTGGACTTCATTATGATTTGGAATAACACCTTATCACAGAATAATGTCATTTCATGGGATTTCATACGTATTGGAATTAATGTTTTTGTACAAACAGGGTGGATATCAAATGGTACATAAACTAGAAAAACTGTGAGCCACAAGCTCACAAAAAATACCCCTCTCCCAAAAATCCATTGGATCAATTTTTTAAATAGGAGGTGCACATCTACATTATAGCACAAAGATTGTATGAAAGTTTCATGAAAATCCATTGAAGGGTTTAGGAGGAGTTGCGGACAAGAGATAGGTACCCTAAGGTGTAACGGAAGGGCGGACACACGGACAGACACCCCTATCACTCTATACCCCCAAAAAGTGGGGGTATAAAAACATGAAATTGAGATTATAATAACATGAAAGCTGCAGATTTTTACAAACCAACTGGTTAAGCTACCTGAGATCTGAACATCTGGACTATGGCATCTTTATTGAACAGGTCCAGAGGTTCAAAATTATGTTTTGAAATGGAAGGTCCAGGACTTTTTAACTTTATTTTTTGAAGGTCCCACATAAAATTTTGAAAGTCAAATATCAAAATATAAAGATCCATGTGTAATTATATTGTTATATATAAAAGGTAAGATTATTCTGGAAGGTCCATAGGACTTTTACAGTTTAAATATCAAGGGTCCCAAAGCAAAATCAATAGGTCCTGGACCTCGGACCCAGGGAATTTTGAACCCCTGAGGTCTTTTACTGTTTCTTCACTTGTAATAATTAAATATCTGCTACTTGGTGCTAAATTCCAAGCATTATAGCACATGATATCTTTTCCAAATTAGATTCAATGTTAATATATGTCCTTATATGAAATCCAGTGGATGTATCTAAAAAGTATTTATTTGAATGTAGCAGTCTGAAACTAGATGTTTGAATAGAAAAAGTATTTTATTTCTTCTTATGAAGCACTGAAAACGAGGCATAAAAATTAAGTTTGTCTGGACTTAAGCTATAGGCTAATGCTGTCCTGGTTTTATAACTGGGTTGAAAGTTCAACTAAAATTTGTTTGATGATCTTACTTTACTAGGAACTGCAGTTATCTCATTTATCTCAAAACTAATTTTTGATCGATATAAATGAAAAAAAATCTTACTGGGATGTAAAACACCCTTTATACTTCAATAAACTTTAGTTAAACTGAAATATTTCATTGTAATGTTTTGTTTAAACTTTTTTCTCAGGTGCAATCTTTATGTCTATTAAGGGTATTGTGTTGACAATGTAAATTAGAATATTTTCATTATTATTGATATATTATTAATTACTTTTTTATTATTAAAAATGTATATATTGTTATTATTTTATCTGTTAATTATATACATGTTTTGTTTTTGTTCATTCTTTAAGTGTGTGAAATCCAGTTACAGTCCGTCAGTGATATTGTGGCAGTGTGTTTTAAACATGGAAGGGTCTATAATATGTAGATAGCCTAAGATAGGGATATATAAAGGTGGTGTTTGACAAATGAGCGCATGAAGGGGTGAATATATGTATATGTTAATGCGGTATTCATACCTATTGTGTATAATAAACTAGACTGTGTTTATAAACATTCTGCCACAATATCGATGACGGACTATAAGCTACAATTATTCCCCATAAATAAACACAAAAAAATGAATATGCAGAGTAAATGAGAAAAAAAACCTTATTCTGCAGTTTAAAGAAAGTATTTAATCATTTTACAAACATCTTAAAAAATGTTTGTTGATATGTCTTTTGTGAGCATATAAAAATTATGAAAATACACTGAAAACTGTTTGTGGCATACTCATTAAAATCACATCTCAACATCATAGTGCTGATCCGTTTTGGAAAGTTTAACTTGATTTTATAATGGATCCATAATGAACTAGAAAAACTGTGAGCCACAAGCTCACAAAAAATTCCCCCTGCTCCCCCCCACATAAAAAAAAATAAATCGGATCAAATTTTTTAAATAGGAGCTACATTATATCACAAAGATTGTGTGAAAGTTTCATGAAAATCCATTGAAGGGTTTAGGAGGAGTTGTGGATAAGAGATAGGTACCCTAAGGTGTAACGGAAGGACGGACACCCCTATCACTATATACCCCCCACTTTTTAATTATCAATATCAACAGATACTATCACTGCACACTAAAGAGATCTTTAATTTGTTGAAGATTTTGTACTCAAAATTTTATCGTTTTGAGGTTGACTTATTAAAAAGAAAATTTGTGAAACCCATATTAAACTTGTTAAAAATTATAGGGATATGCAAGTTTTTAACGATAATAGTGTGGCAAGAAAAAAAAAGTTAACCACGTCAATGAAGAGAATTTATACAAAGGGGAGAAAATCTTGAATTTAGTTGACTTTGTTTACAATTATTTATTTACATATACAATATTGCTAACATGACAGAAATCCTTCTAATATTTTTATGAATTTATCTACAATTATAATTTTATTTTCATAGTATATCAATATATTTATTAAATTTATTATGTTTAAGTTTTGAGATTCTCAAATTTTATGTAACAGTTTTTTTGCTAGATGTGGGATGGTTACTACAAACCTTAATCAGTTACCTGATAGTATGCCATTTACCTAGCCCATTAAGTTGTGGTACCATAGCTTTTGAAACATTCCTAAAATGCACAGAAAAATTTACATGAATGCAAGAATGTAACACTGCCGACTCAGAAGTTGAAATGAATTTTGAATTCAATATTCATGATTTTTCTTTTCTATTAACTGTATTTTCTAAAGATTTATTGTTATTTATAGTTAGTTTTCTGTTCCATATTGATTTATTTCTATTAATGAATTATGTTTCAATTAATCTGTGATATATATATTTGTGACTTATTCATTGATACAAATGTCTCCCAAATATTGAAAATATGAAACCTTGACAACCATAGATAAAATAAATGGTTGGTATTTAATGTTTAAAATCCCAATCCATATATGGTGTTGGTATGTTGCTATGACTGTCAATCACTCTTAGTATTAACCTATCTATTTTGTCATCCTTTGATATCTGGGCATTTGACAAGGTGCTTCATTGAAGATTTATCCATGACTGACACAATTCACATTTTAAATAAAGCTAGAGGCAAGATAGACACACTATAGCTTCTTTTGCTAAGGTTATCTTTTTTCTGTTTCATGCTTTATTTACAAACAGAAGAATATTTTATTTTTGAAACTAATTCAAGTTAGTGTCATCATTAATTAAGACTTTAGTGTTTGACAAACAGGTTGTCTTGTACATACATATTATTTACTGTCATTTGCTACTTTTGATTTTTTATAATGAAATAACTGCTTTAAAAAATCCAAGAGCAGCATGTCATTACCATTCAATTTGAAATCCATACTTTTCTTTTTTTGTGTTATTGTTATGTAATTGACGGATCCCTGGCCACGCCCACAATGTACTGACAAATGCCCGTTGTGCTTGAATTACACACAAAAAGAATGAAAACTGGGCCTGAATTGTGCCATTTAATGACGTCACTGACACTAGTACGTCATTAGTTGCTGTGACGCTTTGGTATCGTGATGGCAGCAAGTGTCGGAACATAAAAGGCGTGGAAGGCGATACGTCAACTAAATAAAGTGTAGAGTACCGGTAGTGTATTTGTATTTTGTTGTTAATTTGTAATGTATAAATGATAAAGTGTACAAAAAATTGTATTTTGCAAATTTTTAACTATTTCATTTTTATAAGAATTATATCAGCTGTTCAAGGGAGATAATCCCATTTTTGCTTCTATGTAAGCATTTATTTGAAAACAATCATGAATGTGATTGGTTTGTAATAATCTTTATACCAAAATAAATACTCATACAACATGTTTGTGCTATTTTTATTTGTCTTGTCATCGGTAGCTCAGTTGGTAGAGCATTCACTCCAAAAGTGTGAGGTCATGGGTTTGAACCCAACTAAGTCTGATTCAAGACTTGAAAATGGGTAGCGAGTCTACTAGTGACTTCTTTCACAAAGCACTCGATATTAGAAAGTAAACGTTCCAGTTCTTTCAGATGGAAACTTAAAATAAACGAGGTCCCTTTTCATGGTAGGCATGCCTGCTGTATAATACCATCAATGCAACACACAGGAAAAATAAGTGGCAATGTCTTGATATAAGTGAAATATTCTTGACTGGGACATTAAACACCATTATTCAACACTTTGTCATCAACAGGTTTGCAAAATGTGCAAGTGTGTTGGTTTGCCTTGTACTACCTAACATGCACTCTTAGAAAAGCATCATATCATTTGATGAAATCTTCAATGCAACTAAATATATACAATTTATCATCTAGATGCGTAGATTGTCGAAGCATTTTGCCGTATTGGAGTATTTCCTTCATTTATGTAACCCCCACAAATAAACAAATAACTAAATTTAGATTATTATGTTAAAATCGTTTAATGTTTGTTTCCTGTATACAGTGAAACAACCTTCCTTAACTGATCCCAGAATGAACCAAATCCATGTTTAAACCATTAATACTGTATGGTAAATTTACCACCACGTTTGTTTCATCCAAACAAAAGTTTCAGTCCTTCAGGGACAGTAGTTGGTTTTGACATGGTCTACTGTATAAATTCAATTCCACATTACATCTTTACCATGTATATTATCAACTTGTTTAACAATTCCACGGCCAAAATCAAAGATTCCAAGTGAGCCTACAGGCCCTATTTTTAAATTATAGAGGTTCAGATGGTTTTTTGGTAGCCTCATCTTGACTCTCACTGCATCAGATAAGTGTTTTTTCTTTCACCGACAGTCAATGTAATTATTAATGATCTTGGATCTTTTCTGTTTTTCCTACAATGGATTCTACAGCTCAGACTGTGACCTAAAGGAAAAGTAATAAGACACATGTAATATATACATAAAAAAGACCTTTGCAAACAGAAATAGACATTGTATAACAAACTGTCAAGAATATATGTAAAATATATATCCATGTAAATGATGGGGTTCTCTTTCTCACAACAGAAAACCAATTTTTAAAAAAAATTTAACACTTCAGTCAAGATTTCTTTTAACTTGTATCGGGTTGGTTGGTTTGCAAATCAAGATAGATATTGTATGAAAGTGTGTCAGAAAAACACAATAAAGGTGGCATTCAAATATCAAAATACATGACCTTGACGATTATCTGTAAGCCTTCATTAGTCTATATTCTATCCACAATGTTCAAGTAAGGTACAGTGTCATAAGTTTTTTTTATCATTATTAAACATGTAACAAAAATTGAATTTATATGTACATGTAGGTCAAGTTGATACTGTAGTCAAGATTCTTTCATTAATATCAAAGTTCAGGGATGGTGGAGAACACTGGAGTACAGAAAGAAAACCAGACCTTCAGTGAGCAAATTGATAAACTTTGTCACATTTAGGAAAGAAAACCAGACCTTCAGTGAGCAAATTGATAAACTTTGTCACATTTAGGTTTGAACTGGTGGAACTTGAACCTAGGTGGTGGGGAAACTATGATCCATAAACTTTTGACCTTTTGGTCACTGAGGTCCTCTAATATTAAAGTATATGAATAACAACTATACCTTTTATAACATCAATAGGTTTTTCTAGTAAGAATATGGTCTGTTTCCAATGTGTCATGGTACTTGATGGTCCCGTTGAGAAGAAAACCTGATAAAAATATTTTAATAAATGTACTAATGATATATATTATATTTTGATTACAGGTTAAAGAGACTAATATCACCTGCACTTCAATCCTAAATCTTCTGTTATCTTGACCTTCAAGATATGACTTTGGATCAAGGTCATAACTAACCATTGGATCATAGGGATTATTTCATCAAAATTCTGCATAGCAGAAATTGGCTATTGACTTGGGTAATCTAAGTATGGTTTGCATGATTGTAGTGTAAGTCTAATAACATACCATACTTCTTGTTTGGATTTACAAGTTATATTTCCAAGTTTTACACCTTTCATTTAAAATGTTTTTGCCACTAGAATTTATTAGTTTTTTTTTTTTTTACAATTACTGAACAAAATACAGCTGCAGAAATGTACCATGTAAAACAAATCTGAACTTTATCCTCAAAAATGTACATTAACCTATTATATATCATGTGACACTGGCAAATATTTGTGCAAATCTATTGTTTCCAATGGTTATAGAAACTGTTACAGTTACAGTTCCAGACAATTATGTCCTTTTTAAGATGAAAAAATCAATTTACTGGATTCAATGTCCAATGTTAACAACAATTCCATACAATCATAAATTGGTGTCACATGATACATGAGTCAATGCCATTGTAGGTTTTCAGTAACTTACTTTATTACTACAATTCCTGTCAAACATTATATCAAAATATCCCACTACAGCCGTCACAGGTCCATCTCGATTTATTTGTAAAGTAAAATCTTGTTTAAATTGCAGGTCGTCAAATATACATGTACAAAGGTCTAAATCCTGAAAAAGAACAATTACAAATAACTATATATCTATTCAATGTATTTCAAATAGTATAATTGAGGTCTATGTCGCAAAGAATGTGTGATATGGTAGCATGGATATATGGGTCTTAATCACAATTCATTGTTTCACAACATCAAGTACTATTTAAATAGTAGTTGGGGTATGGTTGACGTCACATCATGCCTCGCTGCTTCAATTAAAATCTTACTCACTTGAGCTGATTTTGGTGTAAGAAAGTTTTTGTCTGTTAGCTTGCTGATTTTCTCCAGGCACTCCAGTTTCTTCTATCCCAAAAAACTAACCACTAAGTGACAAAATCTTGACTGCATAAAACATCATCAATCCATTGAAAATACATGTACAGTCAAACCTATCTATAAAGCCAACCAAAGGAACTGGTAAAAGTGGCCTTTATATACAGGTTCAAATAATATAAATAAAGAACAATTAAGATACAATTTGCCTGGCCCATATAAGAAGGTGGTCCTTATATAGAAGTGGCCTTAAGGCAAGTTGGACTGAACTACTAATGATAAATAGGGTATTGTTTTTCTTTCCATTCTGTCAAAATAAATTACTTACTTTTACTATTGCTGGTTCAGATATCACAGATTCAGGTTCAATTTTTCCTACACTGGCCTCTTTTATGACCTCTGACCTCATACAACTCATCTGAAAGCCATACACATCATCCCAAAATGTCACATGATTACTGTAAAGGTTAAGGTCACTTACTGCGGCTAGCGAGATATTACACTTATCAGGATACACTGTAAAATACATCAATTCGAAATAACATTAATCAAAGCTTCAGTTAATTATGTTGAACCTTACTGTAAAATCATTAATTTCTGTGGCGTCTAATTTTCGTGGTTCTATGAAAAAATATCATTTTGTGAGGAGGTAACTTTGAGATTTGTGATTTCTGCTTTATGTGTGTAATATATACTATTTGATTGACATGGATCATTCTTTCCACTAAAGCAACAATAATTGAAACTTTGCAAATGTACCAGTAGATTGTAATTGGATACAGACTTTTATGTTTTCAAATTTGGTGTGTGTCGTGTCATAAAAAAACAACATATTTGTTGCAATTTATGCTTACACTTTCCAAAAAGACCTAGAATTGCCTCTTCAGAGCCAAATACCCCCCCCCCCCCCCCCCCCCCCCACTCCCAACATTTAATGTTTTCAGGTGACCTTGACCTCCCGAAGATCAAGATCATGACACACCTTTGTACCATGAAGGTTATTCGTATGAAGTTTTATGACAGTTGTTGAAAGCATGTGAGATATGGCCCATACACAATTTTACACTGACAGATGACCGGACAGATAGATGGACATTCATAGTGATTCTTATGTACCTCCCTCAAACTAGTTTGTGTGTGTGTGGGGGGGGGGGGAGAGAGAGAGGGGGTATAAAAATATAAAATATGAAATTAAGTCTGTAAATTGATGAGACACACTTCAACATCATATTTGTTTTACTTCAAATTGATGCCATCAATGACATAAAGATATTTTGTAGGGCAATAATCATCCCATTTACCCAGTAATTTATGACAAGCTGTACTAAAACTAGAACTGTCTCTTGCCAAATATCCCCAGCCCCAACATTTATAGTTTTCCCATGACCTTGATCTTTCTGATATGACCTTGGTTCAAGGACATGACACACCTTTGGACCATGAAGATTATTCATGTGAAGTTTTATGAAAGTCAACCAAAGCAGCTAGATATGGCCCGGACATGATTTTCCTGCGACCTTGAACATTATGATAAGACCTTGAACCATGAAGATTATTGATGTGAAGTTTTATGGCAGTCATCCAATGCAGCTTTTAGATATGGCCTGGACATGATTTACACGGACAGACAGACGGACATGGTGATTCCTATATACCCCCCTCAAACTAGTTTGAAGGGGTATAATAAAGCCATTATAACTTTGAAGTATACCAATAACTGTAATCCCTTACCACAAGCACCATCTTTCAGATCTTTAAGAAATTTATTTCTAGCATCTAAAACTGAATCCAACATGGACTCAAATAAAAGAAAATATCCCATCCATTCTGATATTATGATGTCGACCTTGTCTACAGGTAAATCTACATCTTCTACACGACCTTTAATTAACTTGACCTTGTCTTCTAATTTATTTTCTCTGAAAAAAAAGTTGATTTTTTTTAAATTTCAGTATGCACAAAAACTGTCAAAAGACCAATATAGGTCACTTTCACATTTTGTCCATTAAAAAGTTCTCAAAAAATTAACATTGGATGGGAGAATACTCCAGAGAAGTTTGCAGAGTATAGGAAGAAGAAGGGTGTTGTGGTGCTTCAACAATATGTTTTTTAGTTGCAACAGGTGCATTAAAAAATCAACATGACCCTATCTTGGTAATAAATTAATGCTTATATCAAAATTATTACACGTATATGAGGTTGACATCTTAAAATTATTCACTCGAACACAAATTCAAAAAGCAAATTTAGTGAATTAGGTCAAAGGGCCTTAACTCCCAGAAAAATGAGCAAACCATCTTGAATTAACAATATGTGCATCTCCTTTCAATGTTGATGATTTGCACCAGGTTTTGTGAAATACATGTAGTGCTTCATAGTTTTGGATAAGTTGCACAGACAAGAATTTCAGATGGATGGATGGAAGGACGGAAAGAAGGATGTACGGACAGAAATTGAATTTAACTCGAAAGGTAGGGGGATAAATATTTAGTAGTTTTAAAATAAAGTCTTTAAACACTGACACATTTCTAGATTTAAGATATTGTTCACATTAGTATTAGACAGGTATTTCGTGTATAGCGGTTAATTCATCAAAGAATAATAATTCTATGGTAGATGTTTGTCCTCCTTGTACAAAGTTCTTACAATTTAAAACAAATTTTCATTTAGACTGGCTGCAAAAAATAAATCCAATCTCTGAAAAGATGGCAGAAACTGGAGAACATGAAGAACCTGATCAAACTTCAAAAGATGTTAAATCCAGACCAGATGTTTGGTGGACTATTTCTGCAATGTTTTTTCTGTAACATCCAATTTAAACATAACTGAGTGCCATTTACCTGACAATATCCATAGCCTGGTATATGATATCAGACTGATCTACTCCTATAACAAGCTTTGCTCCTGAAGTTGCAGCAAACATTGACAGGATACCAGTACCACAACCTACATCCAGTACAACCTTGTCCTTGAACACATCTTTGTTTTGGTACATAAAGTCTCTATAACTTTCTGTCCGTACTTTGTCCTTCAAATAATAATTCATTGCAGTTGTTTATATTCCAAATAAATCTTGTTTGATGTTAAAATTCAACTAAATATCATTGACTCAATTTTTGGTAGAATAAGACTTATTTTTAAATGTTTCAATGTGCATGTTTGGGTACCACTACTTGTAAAACAAATGGGATTGTTGGAGTACTGCCAAAGTACAATAACAATGGATTCCATTATGTCATCATTAAAACAAGCACCTGTGCCAAGTCTGGAAGATTTATAACAATCATCTTTCTGTTTTGCTTATAGAAGATATCAATTTCTGCCACTTCAATTATAGCTGGTGGCATTACAGTATAAGTGAAATAACTGTGACCCCATCACTTAGATACTCTTTCAATCTGGGGGATGGTGCATACATGCATGCAATTGACAGATCGCCAGCCATGCCCATAATGTTCCGACAAAAGCCCGACATGCTTGAATTACACATATAAAGAATGAAAACTCGGCCTGAACCATGCCAATTAATGACGTCAATGACACTAGGAGGTCATTAGTTGTCATGACGCTGCTTTAATACCATGATGTTGGCCAGTGTCAGAACCTTAATAGCATGACCAACGATACATCAATTATGTGTGTATGTGCAGTATCACTTACATTGAGCATTTCCTTGTGTATACTAAAATGTGAATAGGAATCAAAATAAGCTTCATCTTCATCTTCTGTCATTGTTTCAATAACACTGTCAGATTTAACAGGTGACGAGTCTGACTGTGACATCATCAGGTCTTTTGCAACCACTCTGAAAAATGCCAATACAATTTTTATTACATTATTGTTCATCATTTTTTTTTTTTTACAAACTATTTATTTTTACTATTTTCATGAGACATGCTCATGAACAGTGAAAATATTATTAAAACATAGCACTGTCGTGCTGTTGTACAGCGTACAGTAGTTGGGAAAATTGTGTTGTGGCAAGACAGAATATAACCGAAAATTCGGGGGGGGGGGGGGGGGGGGGGAGATCAATGCATAGTCCGACGGATTTTTTTTTTTTTTTGAAAAAGAAACAATGTACCAAACCATGTATTGCTGAATTAAATGGTAGAAAATAATAATTTCATAAATATATGAAAAAGACAATCGGTAATTAAAATTTAAAAAAGTTGTACCCGATCGTTTTGTCATTTCGGATAGAGAGAAAGAGTTTTGCAGATCCTACCGTCGCTATGAGGGGGTACATTCTATCGGTTGTATGTAACTGGATCATTTGCTGTTAATCTGGGTTTTAATTAACTGCTGATTATCACTCACAATATTCCCGTTTCATGTTAATGGTGAAGTACAGTTGTTTTACCAGTTCCGAATTTTTACTACCGAATAATCTAAAATTTCAATCCCGTTCAATTAAAGGAATCGCAAAATAACTTTCTAAATTTGCTTCTACTTGAATGTATGGGCATTAATTGTTTAAATAATATTAAACTTCAACCGCTTCCTAAAAGGTCGACAGATTGTTGGTGACCTAGTTTAACGATGTAAACAAATCGTGATCACGGAAATGCTTTTTTCAAGAAAACATACTACCACGTGTTTTTGAGGACAGGTGTAGATATTTTGGAATCAGTTAACATTTGTATTATTACACAACATAAATTTTATTTCCTCTGCTTGTGGACGACGTCGGCAGCAGCGCTTATATGAAACCCTGTTCGGAACTGGTAAAACGACTGTACACAACACTGTACGAATTATCTCCCTTTCACGAAAGTAAAATCTAATCGATAAACATTTTAAAATATGACACAATTGCCTCAACATCAAAATACGTTATCATAACCTTCAAAATAAATTTAAATTTCCGTAGATTTCGCGAAGAATTAATTAAACAACCTGCCGTTGCTGTTCATTTCATAAAAAGTTATGATTTTACATCGTAGGACGCAAACTTCTAGAACTACTTTTTATTGTAAACATGAGATCAGTTCGCCAAATTGCAGAAATTATTAGGTGCATCCCGTCGCAATATTTTACTAGATTCCGAAATGTATTCCGAAAATTTATTCCAAATGTGCATATGTAACCAAATGCATTACCCGTCTCAGAATACATATCTCACGATAAAACAGATATACTTCTTTCACGCTCATTTACCAGGCGCACTATTTCCAGGTGTACTCATATCTTATAATTTCATAGCAAAGAAGCTCGATATCTTGGAAGAAAGTGACAACAATGTACGCGTTTTCACGCTGTACAAAAAGTGTGGTATATATTGAATTGGAATCATGAACCAAGCAGTTCTTTGAATTAATCAATCAAGAAAATGCATTCTCTGATATCAAACTGGAGCAACTGCTTTCATATCTCAATTTAAAAACAACATATTTCAGAAGTGAGTGATACAGGCACTTTGCAAATGTTGTGTAATACTAAAGAGAAATATCAAAACATAACAGTTACCTCATTTTCTCCATTTCTTCCAGCGCTCTTTGTAGATCAGTTTCAGCTCTCTGGGCTCGACTTTCTGCATTCAGCAATCTTTCAGCCATATCTTGTGAAACATCTGAATGGTTATTTACAGGTGATACTTGGGTGTTATTACATTTTACAGGCACAGAGGTCATCATGTTTTCTTCTAATAATTCTTCTATATCTGAAAAAAAAAACACGGAATGGTAAATGAGTGTCACAAGGGTAAGACTTCTTCTTCTTATTATTATTATTATATGTATTATTATATGCTAGGTTTCCACAAATTTTATCACAACTTGGTAAAATAGATTGCCTCTGAAGAGAATTTCTATTAAAATTAGCAGCCAAAGACAATTTTGGCAATCAGGAAAAGAAACCTAGTACATGTTGCATAACTTTGCCATTCTCATACAAAGGACGATAACTCTGTTTCTTGAAACTTTCAATCATTAAAATGTGGAAGTGACCAATTAGTAAATTATTCGCTGGAAAATCAACAATGAAAACCTGTAAAGGCATATTCTACCACAGTACTTTATTTACATGTGACCTTTTAAACTCTATTATACACATGCAACACATTTGTGCCACATATCTCTCTCTCTCTCTCTCTCTCACACACACACTTCCTATAAATCAGTAGTTTTCTCCAGAAACTCTGGTTTCCTCTAACATCCCAGAACTGGCTGTCTTGCTTTTTGTCAAAAAATCTTGACCAGAGTGTATAACCAACTTTCACTAAAAACTTCCACATTGCATGTGGGCTGAACAATCTGGCTTAACAATGTTAAACTATTTTTGATACTGCTACAATCAATATCAAAATCAAAAATAATTTACTGTATAAGAAGAATAACTCACGAGGAAAAAATATTCACAATTTTCATGGTAACTCTTATAACGCGAATATATCGTCTCAGCGAAAATTTCCTTTTTTCCTTGTTACACTTTCTCTACAGTCTGAACAGTGAAAATTTCTTACTGCAAAATAGTTCGGAAGATCATAACCGTGAAAGTTTCCTACCGCTAATGTTTCTTCTTACCGGTATACAGTACAATCATCAAGGCAGAGAATGGCCTAGCCTGTACACTGACAATTAAGTTGAGGGTATAACACAAGTTCTGTATATCATACACCCTACAGGTACAGTAAAACCTCGATTCATCGCCACCATTTGTTCAGTAAAATTTTGGCATTATAAAGGGGTTTGGCGATAAATTGAGGGAGGCGGATAAAGAAAAACATAAACAAAATGGATTTTGGGACTTCAAAATAGTGTGGCGTTAAGCAAGGTGGCAAAGTTATCGAGGGGCATTATAATGAGGTTTTACTGTATTGCTAAAAATAATATTGTAAATATAATACCATATTGTAATAAACCATCTTCTACATCATAAGGCTTCATATATTCATCACTTAGCCATGGTGGTTCTCCGCTGTTTTTTACCTTCTGGATCAGATCTGGACCCACATTCTATTAATTATACGACATAAACAAAACCCTGGTCAAAGATGGTGCACAAAGACAATGTGACAACTTATTATATATGAGATTTATACAGCACTTCCTGTCTTATAGGTGCTTACCCTTCCGGAGCACCTGGCCTCACTTCCCTGGTGGAAGTTCACGCGTCTAACCTGTCAGTTCCAAAGTTTTTACTTTGCTTCTGGATTGTGATTCAGACATGGATTAGTATGTTTGTTTTTGATTATGACTAGAAAAGTGTGCTGGTTTTTCATTGAAATTATGTGTTCTGTAAATATTACTGGTATATCATTTAATATATATTATTTATATCTTATGCATAGTTTGTACGTGTTAAGATTGAAATATCTGTCTTCACTTAAGAATTCTAAATTTCAGAAATGTTATGAAAACCCTTAAAACCGAGTAAAGTTATGGCGAATCAAATCAAAACAAACATACCAATCCATGTCTAAATCACAATCCCAAAGCAAAGTAAAATCTTTGAAACTGACAAATTACATAAACATTTAAACTTCCAAGGAAGTAAGGCAGGGTTATTAAGAAATTTTAACTTGTGAAACGTTAGCTCTAATCTTATTGGTAAGCATTGAAAAAAGAAACAACTTAGCTGAAAAGCTGATATGACTAAGCTCTTTACACATATTGTAGACAAAGACCAACAACAGTCAAACCAGAAATAATAGACCTGTTGAGTTGAGTTGAGTTGAGTAATAATGGTGTTTAACATCCCAGTCAAGAATACTTCATTTATATCAGGACGTTACCAGCTTTAGATGAAGGTGCAGAAACTTTGTCTATGCGATGCGCTGATGGCATTATACAGCAGTGTTATTTATTGTGCCAGGCCTACCATGACATGGAACTTTTATTTCAAGTTCCCATCCAAAAGAACCATGACTTTCATTTCGTAATGCTAAGTGCTTGGCGAAAGAACAGTCAATACCCACTTTCAAGTCTTGGGTCAGATACGGCTGGGGATGAAACCCACAACCTCCCATGTACAACCGAGCACTCTACTAGCTAAGCTACCGCAGTGGTAAAATACCCTTTGGCCTCAAGTCCCAGTAATGCTAAACATTTGGATCACGCAACAAGTAACAACACAGTACTTTAACACTTACATTTTGTCTGATGTAGTTGACCATTTTGATGTACTGTATACAGTCTAAATTAAACAATCTGTTAACTTCATAAATATCAAAATTATGACTATCTCTACAATGCTTAAACAAGTCCTCTGCTGACTGAGATAATAATGCACAAAACAAACATTTTATTTTTAATTCTTCCATTTTTTCATCATCTTCCCATTCCTCGTCATCATCACCACTGTCATCACAATTGTTGTTGATCCGTTCCATATCCATGTTCTGTAGATCTGAAAATAAATAAATAAGTAACCTTTAAAATTCACATATAGTCTATAGTTTCATTAGCTACGACCTCAAGACAAGTTTATTTTAGTTGGCTAAAAACTGATGAAGTAATAAATATACTGCCACATTTACCCCTAAGAAGAGACAAATGGCCGAGTGGTCAATGTAGGAAATCAAAGGGCTATGGATTTGACTGCTGCCATATAAGAGGAGGTTTGCATGGTAGAAGCAGAAATGAACGATTCACACCATTTATGGGAAAATCTGCAAAAACTGGCAAATGACAGACAAAAGTTGAAAGACTTCGGTGCTGCCCCACACGCCAGAGGGTGTAATGGGCAGTAAGAAAGTAAGTTACAACTAAAAAGCGATTGAAACAGACTGAGCAAAGTAAGTATTGTACTGTAGACCCAGTTATTTAAATTAACAACCACTTCCTACTGTTTAATTCATGTCCGGCAGAGCACATGTTTTTCAAGCTTTTAGATATGAAAATCAATAAATTTTCTATCATGTCACATACCGTTGTTAAGTATGCATTTTGTTGTAATAAATGAGCACTAAGGTACATACATGAATTAAACAGTAATTCATTATCTATGTTCCGATTGTTATAATTTCATCATTGTCAAGTTTTTATTCCAAAACACATAATGCTCAACCATTTAGAGGGTCATTACAATCAGTGGTACAATATTGAGCCCCATTCCCTCCCCGAGTCATAATATCACAATGCCATACACCAGTGACATAATCAGGGAGTAAATTCCCTTCCGGAGCACCCGGTCTCATTCCCTGATGAAAGATCATATGTTTAACTTATTCTGTCGGTTCTCGAAGTCTTTACAATTTGCTTTTGGATTGTGATATGGATCAGGTAAGGATAGACCTGAAATTCATGACTCTGAACTGCTTTTTTATGATACAGTGATTACGGCAGTAGCGGATCTTAGTCAGTAACGGATCATTTTTTGAAATAAAGTTAATGTTTACCCTATCATTACGAGAAACCAATAAAACTCCGATATATTTCTGTAAAGCGGATAATTTTACTTCATTCTACATATAATTTATTTTGATAAACGTCCCAATTCGTCAATTCTCGACTTTTTAATGCGAATGCCATAAGCGTCTCAACGACACGGATGTGTTTTCCAAACACTTACTTTCGATTTGGACAACGTGTTCAATACTTTTAAAGGTAACTTGAAATGATTGCAATAGCCATTTACAAACGTTAATAAATGTCTTTTTTCACGACATAAACTTTTATTGAGCGTTACAGTTCTTGACAATAAAAAATAAACCAGTGTTCCGAAGGGTGCAAGTACGGCAATAACGGATCAGCTGCTGTATACTTCCAATATGTATCATTGTATGTACATACTGTTCTTGTCAGAATAAAATTTCATGAACAACAGTATGTCATAATATTTATGACTTATAAGGTACAATTTTACTTTATTTTCTTCAATATTCTTTGCTTTTATATTTCAGTATTCAAAACAATGTTTATTGACTTAATTCATTTTTACATTCATATCAGAAACCTTGTGATGATTTGTTTTTGTTATTTATTTGTTGATATTATCACTAAAATTTTTTATATTGTTTCATGATTTGGAATTGTTGCAATTGCATGATGGAAACTCAAATTAATCATGTTTAGAGTTGATCCCCTATCGTTCTCTTGACACTAGGTGGCGTGATCCGCTACTCACAAATTGATTCGTTACTGACCTAAATACATGGGATACAAAACGCGTGGAATGTCCATACTTATAGTCGGACGATTTTTATTATCTAGTGATAAATTGAAAGAGTGGGGGAATGTCAATTGATAGTACCAAAAAATTACAATCGGCGGTGATGTTTTTTTCGGAGAGCAGTGAATATTGCACTAATGATCCGTTACTGCCGTAATCACTGTACTGATATTGCCGTTCGGAGCCATGAATTTCAGGTCCAAGATAAAGATATCATAATAAACCACAACTTTTACCCACAAATTGACAGACTGAAGCAAGTGTCATGGTTATAACATAATGCAATAAACTTCACTTTAAACCCAATCCGCTTGATTAAACACGCCAGACTATAAAGAAGTGGTTTCAATCTGAAATCTGACAAACACGTGTTTACCTTTGGTAGCCATTTTCGCCTATGTTTATGTTCTCGGGTTTTATCATAAGCATTAGTTTTACGTTTCCTGGTTTCGGAACTCCCGGGCGCTTACCTTGATTTCCGACAAGCTCACAAAAAATTGTCAAAACTTAATACAAAATATACTGACCTAATAGGAAAAAAAAAACACTTTTTATTCATCCAAAAGTGAACTTAATTCTGTACATATATATATAGAGCAATTTTTCAAAAACAATTATGTTTTTACCGTAATTAAAATATAATTTGGTTAGGTCAGTGCATTTTAAATGCATATTATTGATAGCTTAATGGAAATATTTTCAATTAAAAGAAACAAATGTGCACTCAATTTATGGAAGTACACTGCACAGCTTAATATCTCCAATTTGATTGGTGATGCTCATCTATTCATTTGCTATAAAATTTTCAGTAAACCTTAGTGCATTCCAAAGGAAATGACTCGATATCCTCTAGTCTGGTAAAAAACCTTAGTGATCGAGTGATCCAAGGTTCACACTTATGAATCACCAGGGTCAATGGGGTTCGCCGCCGTACCACGTGATCAATACCTCTTAACGTTTGTGCGAAACATTTTGGAAAATGTCAACGTCACAAATTCCGGAGTAACGTCGTTTTTACGGGAAAAACGTCATATTGTGAGATTCCATGTCCATTGGAAACAAGCGTTTCACAGATACGTTAGAAAGTATCACGTGGTACAGCGGCGAACCCCATTCTGGAAGTCATGAATGCCTTAACAATATAACCACCATAAGGTCTTTGTTGGGGATATTTAGCATTATATGAATGCAAAAATACTGATATTATGGCGTTTTGGATGAAAAATTTTGAAAATGCTCCCTCTGAAAAATCCTAGATTGAGCATTGGATCACAGTGCCTCTCAGCAAATAGGTAAAAATCTCACACAAGACAGATCATAGTGTGAAAAGTTTGTCAGTTTGCTTGCCGAAGGTCTGTGAATCTCACACAAGACAGATCCTAGTGTGAAAAGTTTGTCAGTTTGCTTGCCGAAGGTCTGTGAATCCCACACAAGACAGATCCTAGTGTGAAAAGTTTGTCAGTTTGCTTGCCGAAGGTCTGTGAATCCCACACAAGACAGATCCTAGTGTGAAAAGTTTGTCAGTTTGCGTGCCGAAGGTCTGTGAATCCCACACAAGACAGATCCTAGTGTGAAAAGTTTGTCAGTTTGCTTGCCGAAGGTCTGTGAATCCCACACAAGACAGATCCTAGTGTGAAAAGTTTGTCAGTTTGCTTGCGAAAGGTCTGTGAATCCCACACAAGACAGATCCTAGTGTGAAAAGTTTATCAGTTTGCTTGCGAAAGGTCTGTGAATCCCACACAAGACAGATCCTAGTGTGAAAAGTTTGTCAGTTTGCTTGCTGAAGGTCTGTGAATCCCACACAAGACAGATCCTAGTGTGAAAAGTTTATCAGTTTGCTTGCGAAAGGTCTGTGAATCCCACACAAGACAGATCCTAGTGTGAAAAGTTTATCAGTTTGCTTGCGAAAGGTCTGTGAATCCCACACAAGACAGATCCTAGTGTGAAAAGTTTATCAGTTTGCTTGCGAAAGGTCTGTGAATCCCACACAAGACAGATCCTAGTGTGAAAAGTTTGTCAGTTTGCTTGCGAAAGGAATCTTTACTGGGGCTTAAAATAAAATACATGTACCATTATAATGTTCCATTCCACTAACTGCCAACATTGCAACTGAAAGAATCTTGACTGGGAACATACAATTGACGTATCACCGGCCATGCCTTTTATGTTCTGATACTAGTTGCCATTATGGCATCAAAGGTGCGTCATGGCAACTAATGACGTACTAGTGTCAGTGATGTCATTAAATGGCACAATTCAGGCCAAATTTTCATTCTTTTTGCATCTAATTCAAGCATGCCGAGCCTTTGTCAGAACATTGTGGGCGTGGCCAGCAATCTGTCAATTCCATTTCTCCGCTCTATTACACTCCCTAACCTTCCTGTGAAAGAATCTTGACTAGGGACAGTAAATTTCATATCTCTGCTCTATTACACTCCCTAACCTTTGTGTCAAAGAATCTTGACTGGGAACATACAATTCCATTTCCCTCTCTATTCTACTCCCTTACCAAGCAAGTGAAAGAATCTTGATTGGGGCATAAAACCCTGTAACTCTGTTTATTCCACTCCATAGGTTTGCAAATGATTCATTGATTGAATGGGGTTTTACATCCCAGTCAAGAATATTTCACTTATATCAAGACATCACCAGCTATAGGTGAGGTGGCAGAAATTTTTACATTTGTAGTGCATTTAGGGCAATGTGTAGGGAGGGTTCATGCAGGCTGGTTTTTTAAGGTCTCTTCTCAAGAACCGTGTGACTTTCATGTCTAAATGCAGTGGTGCATGGCAAAAGAAGAGTCACTTACTATTTTAAAGTCTTAGTCAGCTCCAACTGGAGTTTGAACCCACGACCTCCACACACAAAAAGCAAGCACTCTACCAACTGAGCTACCGTAATGGTTAGTATTGTACACAGACAAATCAATAGTTATGTATATATATATATAAAATTAATATTTAATATTTACTCTGTTTACTTAATATCACATGGACGGAATAACTCCAATATTTCATTAAATAAATAAAAATATAAATAAAGTATGAATTGACAGATCACCAGCCATGCCCAAAATGTTTCGACAAAGGGTCGGCATGATTGATTTACACGCAAAAAGAATGAAAACTCAGTCTGAATTGCTGTTTAATGACATCAATGACACTAGTACGGCATTAGTTGCCGTAATGCTGCTTTAGCACCGTGATGGCAGCCAGTGTTGGAACATAATAGGCATGGCCGGCAATACATCAATTGTGCTAACACTTATGAAAAAATATATGAATAATATCTTTACTGTCCCTAAATTCAATATGGAAGCTCCATGTCTTTTAATTTGGGACATGCCAAGTGAAAATAGCAGGGGTTTAATTCAGCAAGAGAATGATTTATAAATAGAACCTATGAGATATTGGATGGTAACACAATTTGACCTTATGACCTTGTATATTGGATGATATAACAATTTGACCTTATGACAACGAATACTTATTCAGATCTATTTTCACTACAATTTGTATCTTCAAGTTGGGTAGTTATTCAGATTTTTTCTCACAACTTTTTTGTATCTTCAAGTTGTGTAGATTTTCAGATGTATTTTTGCATCTCCAAGTTGTGTAGTTTTTAAATGTATTTTCACAACTTTTTGTATCTTTAGGTGTATCTTCAGGTTATGTAGTTTGCACTTTCACAGTATTAAAATTCTCGCTATTTTCTATAGTTTTCAGACCTTTTTCTACATTCACTTGTTTTTTCAGACCTATCTTCATTTCACAATTTTAGATGATCATTATTTTCTATTGTGTTTCCAGATCTTTTCTAATTTTCATTTTTTTTCAGATCTATTGTCCTATAAAATTTCAGAGCCTCACTATTTTCCATTCTTTTTTATCTTGATTATTTATCTTTTTTGGATCTTTCCTTATTTCACTTTAATTTTTCAGACCTATCTTTAGAACCTCACTACCGATAATTTCCATGGTTTTTTCAGACCTATTGTCATGCATTTACAGTTTTAGAACCTCACTACCGGTAATTTCCATGGTTTTTTCAAACCTATTGTCATCCATTTACAGTTTAAGAACCTCGTTATTTCTGATTGTTTTTCATACTTTTCTTTATTCCATTCAATTTTCAGACCTACATGTATATTAGATGCTCACTACTTCTTAATTTTTCAGACCTTTTTCTTCTTTCACTTCAGTTTTTCAGACCTATCCTCATGTAACAATATTTTCCTTTCACTTCAATTTTTCAGACCTATCCTCTTGTAACAATATTTTCCTTTCACTTCAATTTTTCAGACCTATCCTCTTGTAACAATATTTTCCTGTCACTTCAGTTTTTCAGACCTATCCTCTTGTAACAATATTTTCCTTTCACTTCAATTTTTCAGACCTATCCTCTTGTAACAATATTTTCCTTTCACTTCAATTTTTCAGACCTATCCTCTTGTAACAATATTTTCCTTTCACTTCAATTTTTCAGACCTATCCTCTTGTAACAATATTTTCCTGTCACTTCAGTTTTTCAGACCTATCCTCTTGTAACAAAATTTTCAAGATTTATCTGTACGCCATAAATAGTTTTTCATTCCGATTTTCAGTTCACACTGTTGTGTAACTTCCTATATTTGATGAAGTTGTTCAGATATATTGTCACTTATAGCCATTTACTATTCTTTAACTTCCTCTATACAGCCATTTCATCATTTCACACCATTTACTGTTTAAGTTCCTCTCTACATCTGGTATAATTTTTTGGGCATATCATCATTTCACACTGTTTATTGTTACACTTCCTCTACATTTGATGATACAGTTTTTCAGACATACAGGTATCATCATTTCATGCCATTTATAAGTCTCAATTTTGTATCATCTTTTTCAGCCTTTCTTTCCACATTTCAGATCATTTCCAGCTTTCTTCAGGTCCGTATTCATTTCCATGCAGATCTGGATTTATTTGGCCCTTCGGCAGCACTTCCCTAAGCAGCTACTTTTCTTTCCATCTTTTTCGGTTGGGTTTGGCCTTGGACTTTCGTATCATCTTTTTCAGCCTTTCTTTCCACATTTCAGATCATTTCCAGCATTTTTCAGACCCGTCTTCATTTCCATGCAGATTTGGATTTATTTGGCACTTTGGCAGCACTTCCCTGAGCAGCTACTTTTCTTTCCATCTTTTTTGGTTGGGGTTGGCCTTGGCCTTTAGCCAATGGACCCCTATCTCCACCAACTTCTTTCTGCTGTGAACTATCAGGCATCTGAATAAATAATTGTACATAAAGGAATAAATTTGAGAAATCTCTGAGTAAAATTTAGAGGGTGCCCTTACTCTGTTGACCCTAAAATACTGATTTTGTCAGACAAAAATGAAAGTCACATTTTTTTTCGGATGGGAACTTAAAATAAACGAGGTCCTTGTCACAGTAGGCTTGGCACGATAAAGAACCCTGCTGTATAATCCCATCAGCGCAACGCACAGGCAAAATTTCTGCACCTTCGCCTATAGCTGGTGAAGTCTTGATATAAGTAAAATATTCTTGACTGGGAAGTTAAAAACCATTACTCAACTCAACTCATTGACATAATACTGATCTTTTCAAAAGAAATTCATTGAATTAATTACATGTACATGTATGTTATAATCGGAATTAAACTTTTCAATACATGGTCCCTGATTTTTTTTCTAGGCTTGGGCCAGGATGACCCCAACAAATACATTTCTTGATTGATTACTGACAATCTATTAATTAGTCAATAATATAATCTTCACCCCCAGATAAAGAAATTCATAAGAAGAGAGCAGTGAAAGATATATCTGTCAAATTGTCATGAAAGACGTGCCCCAGTGAAGATTCTTTCACTTATATCATAGTGGTCAGTTCAAGGATGGTGGGGGGAGGGGGAGGGGGGAAACAGTGTGCATGAAAAAAAAACCTGACCATCTTCAGCAAATCTAACAAACTTTCTCACACTTTAATAATATGAGTTTCTACTGAAGCAACAAAATTATAATTTTTTCATGTGTTCATTCTGGTTACATAAAAACCATGTGTGTGCTGGAAAAAAACAACAACAACTGATTTTTGGCAAGTGAACTGACAACTTTCTCACACTATAACAGATTTTCTAATGATTGGTTGGTTGGTTGAATGTTGCTTAACATCGCATCAGCAATTTTTCAGCTATTCCGACGAGAACTATTTTATTAATCTCTATAGATTAATCTATGAACAATTTTGTGTATGCATGTGAACTGCGAGTGTGTTGTATGGTCTGGCTTGTACTAGCGCGCACTCAGGGCGACTTTAACGTGCTAGCTCACTGAGTCAGTACGCCGCAGACAAGCGTACCACTCCCCCAGTCCATTATACTGATACCAGGTAAATCAGTAAAGGCCAATAGTGAGGAAAATTCACTTTCCCATATGTGGTCTGAGCGGGGCTCGAACTCACAGCAGTGAGAGACCCTGGATTTGAAGACTAATGTCTTGTCCATTAGGCCACTGTGGCCTCTAGATTTTCTAATGAAGTAACTGTGTTAATTCTGGTTACACAAAATAAAATCACTCTTACCATAGTTAACTGTTCTTTTAGGTTTCTCTTTACTCTAGCTATTTCTTTATTTTTAGGCGACCTGGGTGATATCTGTGATACAGGTGCCCTCTTCCCTTTTGGCGTATGCTGTTTTTGTCCTGCTGTTGCAGCATCTGACTGCCTGTAAAAAGAATACAAAACGCATGCACTAGAATTAAAATTTTACAAAAAAAGAAAAATCCATGATTAAATATTCAATGAAAAATTTTATGCAAAACCAAATTTTCCATAAAAATCCATAATTACTTTTTAATTGGAAATCCATAATTACATTTTCAATGAAACTTTAAATCAACAAGTAAGTGAATTTGGATACCCCACCAGAAGATACTTTTTAGTTAAAGGGCCACAGTTCAGAGAAAAATGAGAAAATCAACTCAGTTAATGATATGCACATCTCCTATCAATGCTGAAGTTTCACAAAAAATGTTCTTCATAGTTTTGGAGAATTACTCTGCATACAAACCTTTGTTGCATATTTTTTAGCATGGATACTAATTCCATTACATCTTTTTGTTGATGATGTTGCGGGTTATTTTCCCAGTGTTCTCTGTACTGACCCAATAACCTGGATATGTCTGCTAACTGCTCAGGCGGTAAAACACCCGACATCATTGGATCTGGGGATAAAAAAAAATACAGTGGTAAAACAAAATTGATTTTAAGAAAATGTGTTGTTGGATAAATTGAATATAACAGTGTTTATAAACATTCAGATGGTATGTCACAAATCGTTTTTGTCAATTTTCATTCATGAAAGATTTGACTAACATTTTTTCAGTGCAGTCAGTCAACCACAGTTAAAAACAAGAAGTCAGTTGGTTCAAGACACGCAACAAACCAAAGGCTTAAATCTCTGTGTGCATTAATTTAGTTTTATAATGGTGTTTTATGTTCCAGTCAAGAATATTCCACTTATATTGAGATGTCTATAGCAACAAAAATTGTGCATTTTGCTGATGTCATTATACAGCAGGGTTCTTTACCTATCATGACACAGGTTCTCATATATTTTAAGTTCCCATCGAAAAGAAACGAGGCTTTGAATTCCTAACTAATGCCAAGTGCTTGTCAAAAGAACAGCCACTTTCCACTTTCAAGTCTTGGGTCAAACCAAGTTGGGTTTTAAACCCAAGACCTTCCATTTACGGAGCAAGCACTCCACCACATGAGCTACGGCAGTGGTGTATATGTGTGTTGATATACAACTTTGCAAATCGCTTCTGAAGGGTTCTTTAACATGCCATACCTGCCATGACATGGAGCATCGGTTTTTAAACTTCATTTCTAAATGCAGAGTACTTAGCGAAAGAAAAGTCACTACCTATTTGCAAGTCTTGGGCAGGGTTCGAACCCACGATCTCTTACGTGCGAAGCAAGCATGCTACCAACTGAGCTACAGAAGTGGTATACAAACTTGTAGTAGTCTGTCCTGATTCCCTGTCTGTCTGTGTGTGTGTGCTCATGTGTGTGTGTATGTGTTTTGACAGATATATGTGTAAATATTACACATGTGTAAACATATAATTTAAGTATGGAACATACTTGTAGTTGTCTGGTCCGGATTCCCTGTTGCTTGTCTGGTGTTGTTGTCAGGCTTCTTTACTGCCTGTACAAATAAAATCAAAATATAAAGAGATTTATGAGTCTGTCACTCACATCACAAAATTTTAATAAACCATTTTCCACTATAAACCTTAAATGAATTGATGTATCGCCGGCCACGCCTTTTATGTTCCAACAATGACCGCCATCACAGTACCAAAGCAGTGTCATAGCAACTAATGACGTTCTAGTGTCAGTGACGTCATTAAATATTACAATTCAGGCCGAGTTTTCATTCTTTTTGCATGTAATTCAAGCATGCTGGGCCTTTGTCGGAACATTGTGGGCGTGTCGATTGGCCAATGTTTATCAATATGTTTAATCTACCACATTTTTTACTGCTATTGTAACCCAGTAATTTAAAATCCATTATTTAGCAGAACTGTTAAATAACAAGTTTTAATATAGCAAATCAACAAATTCAAAATTATTAGTCACCAAATTTCTAAAATTAGTGAAAATAAAGTACATGTATTTTCAAAAACATTTTCTAAAATACTGTAAAACATTTGTTCAGTCAAGTTATGGCGTTATAAAGGGGTTTGGCGATAAATTGGGGGAGGTGGATAAAGAAAAACATAAACAAAATGGATTTTCAGACTTCAAAACAGTGTGACGATAGGCGAGGTGGCAAAGTTATCAACTTTTTTGAAAGATTTTCTCAGAAATTAGTAATGAATGGTGATTTTTGGCTACCAGGCTATACCTGTTTTTCACGAAGCTGTTGTATCCGCTGGAATTCTTTCTGCATCTGAGCTGCCTGTGCTGTGTCATTCATATCTAAATCTTCTAATAAAACAAAACAAAGAAACACATATAAGTTACAAGTTATATTTCGGTTGAGTTTTTTTTCACTTATTGTAAATCGAAAAGTTTTCAAATTGTGACATTTCCAGTTATTCGCACATTTTTAGTCCTGCAAATGCTAGTTAATCAAATAAAAATTAAATATTTGCGAAAGTTTCAATTTTGTGTCTTATTGTGTCTTTTGTGTTACTATTCAGAGCTCCAGATAAGAATTTGACATGAAGGGTCATAACCCCCTACTTTTTTTTAAAGAGTATGGACACTGATCCATAAAATTGTAAAGAGTATTTTCAATATTTGAAGCCATCAATTCAAATAAGTATAACTTCTAACAATAATACAGTAACATCATCTTCATTGTGACAATGACATTTCACATGTACTTGGGTCAGGAGTTCAACCCCCATAGCAGGCTCTAATGTTAAAAGAATTGTAAAGGGTAATGAGGATTTTTAAAGGGTTTCAACACCCTTACATTTACAATTTAAAGAGTACATGTATTTTAAAAAATTAAAGGGCATTTACACAGATACTCCTCTTATCTGGAGCTCTGCTATTGTGAATTTATGCAAAATTTCCAGATTTACAGGAACCTTCAATCAGAAGACACTGTGCATAATACTGGTTGTAATTATCACATTGCTCTCAATGAAATGCCCAAAGTCCTTCTTTATCAAGAGGTCATAACTCTGTAAGCCAGTGCATATTGTAGGATACACAAGACTTTAAAAATCTTAAATAGGTCGGTCAAAGAGGGTACAGACTTACTGACAGACAGATGTGATTCCAATAAATAGGTTGCCAAAAATTAAAAATGTTAATAGTATTCCAAAATTTGTGGAAATATACCATAGTCCTTTTTGAAGGTGGCAAATTTATCGCATTATAATGAGTTTTAACTGTATGTGTTATACAAAACATAAAAAATAACGATGCACACAGACATCAGTTTGAACTGTAAAGAACTGTTAAACCAACATGCAAATATCAAATTAAAGAGACTGTTAAAACCATATACATGTAAATTCTATAACCACATGCCAACATATTAAATCCACTGTTTTCTGGTATGTTAATAAGTGTGGTGGTTATAAGGTAATTGTCGTAATATATGTGCTATCCTACCATATTTTTATCTGTAAAAACTATTGCATAAACTAGCAGGTAAATACTGAAAATAGCTTATCAAATGTATCATACTTTCTTAGCATTTCTAAGTAGTTAGGTCAAATCTGTGTTGTTTAATGGTGACACAGGCTGCGCTGTAAAAGTCTGTAGCGATTCAAAAATCAAAAGCTGTAAATTACTGTCAGACAAACCTAGACCATGTGGTCGAGCAACTAAGAGTACTGTAAACCAACTTTTATTCGCGGGCGAATAACTTTCGCGTATTTCGCGAGGACAAGATAATTGCGAAAGTGAAACGTCGCGAACTTGTTTCCGAAAATGGTTATATATATATTAATACCAAATATTCAGCTTAAGTCTATATCACGAAAGTTTATAGACGTGAAATGGTTTTGGTAAAAAATTCGCGAAAGTTAATATCCACGAATAAAAGTTGGTTGATAGTAATTAATTGCCCTATAATGCACTCCACAGTCAAGATTTATTCATAAATAGAATAAGAGTCAGGTCAGGGATAGTTGGGAGAAAACCATCAGCAGGCAAACTGACAAACTTTCTCAAATTATGATCTGTCCCAAGCTGAATTCAAAAATAGGTGACAAGAGGCAGTGATCTGTAAGCATGCACTTAGACCATTTGGTTACCAAGCCACCACCTCACCTCCCCCATTGAAAGGAACCCCAACTCAACACAGGGTGTTCTGAACTGGAAAAATACAAAATTAAAATCTTTACTCGAGCACATTCATGTAACCAGGCTGGGGTTCAAACCCTGACCCTGTGGTTGGAGTTTACCTAAATTGCATGCTACAACTCTTTTTTTTTGTACGGTAAGACCAAAAGGAACAAGAGGCCCAATAGGGCCTGTACCGCTCACCTGGGCCGTTTACAGCACAAAAACACAATAAATACTACATTTAAGGAGCAATAACTCTGATGTGGATATTTAGATATTTATGAAACTTGCTACTCGCATCTGTGACCTTGACCTTCGAACCAATGACTATAATCTATATATTAAAATGATCATTGCACCAATACCAACAATATTTTAATATACATGCCTATACAAATAGTTCATAGTTTTCCAGATAATGAACCTTTTTGGTATTGATTTGCAAATGTGACCTTGACCTTTTGACCCATGACCTTTTTCTATACATCAAAATGATCGTTGTCTCAATACCTACAACATTCTAATATACATGCCTATACAAAAAGTTCATAGTTATCAAGATAATGAACCATTTCAGTATTCTTTCGCATCTGTGACCTTGACCTTTAAACCAATGACCTTAATCTATATATCAAAATGATCTTTACATCAATACTAACAATATTCCAATATACATGCCTATACAAAAAGTTTATAGTTTTCAAGATAATGAACCATTTCAGTATTCTTTCGCATCTGTGACCTTGACCTTTGAACCCATGACCTTAATCTATATATCAAAATGATCTTTACATCAATACCAACAATATTCCAATATACATGCGTATACAAAACATTTATAGTTTTCGAGATAATTAACCATTTTGGTATTGTTTTGCTACTGTGACCTTGACCTTTGGACCCTTGACCTTTTTCTATACATAAAAATGATCATTGTATCAATACCTACAACATTCTAATATACATGCCTATACAAAAAGTTCATAGTTTTCAAGATAATGAACCATTTCAGTATTCTTTCGGATCTGTGACCTTGACCTTTGAACCAATGACCTTAATCTATATATCAAAATGATCGTTACATCAATATCAACAATATTCCAATATACATGCCTATACAAAAAGTTTATAGTTTTCAAGATAATTAACCTTTTTGGTATTGTTTTGCTACTGTGACCTTGACCTTTTGACCCATGACCCTTTTCTATACATCAAAATAATCGTTGTATCAATACCTACAACTTTCTCATATACATGCTTATACAAAAAGTTCATAGTTTTCAAGATAATGAACCATTGCAGTGTTCTTTCGCATCTGTGACCTTGACCTTTGAACCAATGACCTTAATCTATATATCAAAATGATCGTTACATCAATACCAACACTATTCCAATATACATGCCTATACAAAAAATTTATAGTTTTCGAGATAATTAACCATTTTGGTATTGTTTTGCTACTGTGACCTTGACCTTTAGACATTTGACCTTTTTCTATACATCAAAATGATCGTTGTATCAATACCTACAACATTCTAATATACATGCCTATACAAAAAGTTGATAGTTTTCAAGATAATGAACCATTTCAGTATTCTTTCGCATCTGTGACCTTGACCTTTGAACCCATGACCTTAATCTATATATCAAAATGATCGTTACATCAATACGAACAATATTCTAATATACATGCTTATATAAAAAGTTTATAGTTTTCGAGATAATAAATAAGATAAGAAAGGTAAAAAATTAGGTCATGACCTTCATAATTGACCTTGACACCATTTTGAAGATAATTACAAGAATATGTCAAAACTGAAAACCCCATGTCATTATCTGGTCGTATAGTCAAGTTATAACAATTTAAAAATATTTTACGATTTTTGCCAAATTAAACTCAAAAACGCGTAACCTATTTTTACACCAAATTTCATGAAATGAACAAACTTAAAGGTTAAGACTATGTAGAATCCAAATATCACATCAGATTTTGCCTCCAATGAGTGGTTCAAGAGAAAAGTTTTTTTTAGGTTTTGTCTATTTTTAGTAACAGCGGCCATCTTGGATATTCGATCGCCATGATTTGAACAAACTATAGTTAGACTCTATTAAGGACCTTTCATGGCAAATTTGGTTTAAGTTGGCCCAGCAGTTTCGGAGGAGAAGATTAAAGTTTACTGACGCACGCACGCACGCACGCACGCCTCGCCATGCCATAAGCTCACATGGCCTTTGGCCAGGTGAGCTAAAAAATTGTTTCCACTTATGCTCTTAGAATAATTAAGGTCAGAAAATAGCCGATATCTTTTTCTTTATATTTTTTTACACTAACCATATAGAACACGGGTGCAACCTGAACAGTGCTTGTCAAAATATTGCCATTGAAGGGAATATGAATTTAGGGTCAGTTGGGTTAGGGGAAACACACTTTTTTCAGGCTTAAAACGTTAAAACCAAACACCAAAGTTGATTAAAAACAAAACAACAAACATTTTTTTAAAACCTGTCACACTCACCTTTTTGTATATTAGCTAGAGAAATAAAATAAACAAATCCCTATAATGTCTATAATAATAAATTCCTATCTGATATAATCATACACAGGGTTAGCTCTGCCATTTGCCAATTTAGACGATTATTAATTGCTATACAGTCAAACCTGTCTAAAAAGGTAGCCCAAGGGAATCTGTAAAAGTGGCTTCTATGGACAGGTGGTCTTTATATACAGGTCCAATTAGAATGAATGAAGAACTATTGGGATACAATTCTACTGGCTTTTACAGGCAGGTGGCCTTTATATAGAGGTGGCCTTTAAGGCAGGTTGGACTGTAATTTCTCATTCCAAAAATAGATATTTGCAAATATCTTTGCTCCAAAATTAGTACCAATTTCATTATTAGGCAGACTAAAATCTTTTTTTAACAAAGTAGAAAAAACAAAACAAGTGTCATAAACTTTTAACCAAGATCAATCTATACAGCAGATTAGAAGTTATACATTTCTACATTTAAGGTAATTTTAGTTTCTTAGTTTTTCTGGCCCTTTATCATATAAATTGGCTCCTAAATTTATAAATTGGCTAATATTTTGGCTAAAAATTTTTGAGAGCCAGAGCTAACCCTAGTTCAACACAAAGATAACAGTCCAATTCAAAATCTCTCACCACCTAGGTTCAAACTCCACCCAGTGGGATTCAAACCTAGACCGTGAAAGGTGCTGTAATACGTAACTTAAGCTGGTAAGTTGGTGCTTTAGACCAATTGTAGGGATTATTTGGCAAGAGAAAATGATGTATGATAATTTCAGAATATACATGTACTTAAATTCAAATTTCAATCTACATGTATATTTCAACAGTTGGCAATAACAACCAGTCCAACAGTCCCGAGACTGGTAATTTTTGGGAAGGACCAGGTACTTTTTCAATAGTCTCCTATATACCACAATAGAAAATGTTGAAATAATCAAAGTCAAGGACTAGTTGAAAATTTCGACTTATTTCCAACATTAATTATAAACATCAACAAAAGTTACTGATGAAAAGATGGGCGTGTTGATAAAACTGATTAAATGCACATAAAGAGTTGTCTACTCTTTCTTGTATTTACTGTACATGTATTTAATTTCGCGTGTATTTATTTTTGTGGTATAGGAAATTGAGACATATATGCATAGTTGAAATTTTGCATTTTTGGAATATGCATTATAACAGAAAAAGCATGATATAATTTTCGCTGTGTATTAATTTTTGCGCAAAACAAAAGACTGTGAAATAAGCGAAAATAAGTACACTACGAAAATAAATACGTTAACAGTATTTTAATGATTTGTATACACATCCTCACCTGTCTGGTCATGTGAGAACATGGAAGCGTTTTCATCTATTTGCATATCATTCACCGCATCGCCGGCAACACTACCTGGTGGCTTTTGAAGTAACTAAAATAAACAGAAATAGAATTATCATGATGTGAAAAAAATACCCTCATGGTAAAACCTTTTAGAAACTATACAAAATAGAGTACATGTACTTATCCAATCAATTTCCTACAATTTATCATGAGATATACTAATACACATTTATGGTTGAAACAGACAACTTACCATCTGTATGTAATGCTGTAATTCACTTTGTCTAAACTCGTGTCTGTCAAACTTCTCTTCTATCTGGTTATATTCTGCATTTAACCTGTAAAACAAATACAGAAAGAGTTAATGTTATCCAAACCTTTAACTGTTGAAGAAATTTTGAAAAAAAAGCAAAAACTGTACCCTATTTTCAATCTAAATTTTATGTATCAAGATGGTTGGTTGATGGTTGCTTAATGTCACATCAGCAATGTTTCAGCTATTCGTGATGAAACTATTTTATTAATCTCTATGGTTTAATCCATGAACAAGTTCATGCGAGTGTGCGGTCTGCCTTGTACTAGCGCACAAAAAGGGTGACTTCAACGTGCTAGCTCACAGAGTTAGTATGCCACAGACAAGTGTACCACTCCCCCAGTCACATTATAGTGATACCAGGTGAACAGGTAATGGCCAACAGCAAGGAAAATTCACTTTCCCACCTGTGGTCTGAGCGTTTTGCATCAAGAAATAAGGTGAATAAAAACTCAGTTATTTCTACATGTATATATCTCAATATTTCTCAATCATTTGAGAATGGGGTACAAGCTCTTGTAGTTGCGAAAATTAACAGTCAAATTGGAAGAAAAAAAAACATTATTATTTTTACAAAGTTCTAAAATCGTACAGATAGACAGATGGAATCATGTTTAATACATACAGTTCAACCTGCCTTAAAGGTCACCTCTATATAAGGGTCACCTGCTTATAGAGGTCAGTAGAATTGTATCACAATTGTTCTTTATTCATATTATTTGAACCTGTATATAAAGACCACCCGCCCATAAAGGCCACTTTTACTGGTTCCCTTGGGTGGCCTTTATAGACAGGGTTGACTGTATTCGTTTTAATTGTTTTTAAATTGATTTCTGAGATGAATATATTTTTATTTATTTCACCATTTCTGTAGTCAACATTTCAAAATTATCTATCAACTTAGTGTTTGTGAAAAAAGCAGATTTTTAAAATGTGAGTGGAGGCCAATATCGGCCCACAAATCAGCCCAGTCAGATTCCTGCTTGATGCTGCAGATTTTTGTAAAATTTTATTTGAAGGCAAAGTTGCGCTTTTCAGATGAGACTAGCGCATATAAGCTTGACATACTTCATAGTTTCATCTATCACTGCACTTATTTCACCAACAGAATCATCATCTGCGCTATCTTCCTGTTGTCTGCTGTGTTCCTCTGAAGCCTGACTTCTAGTCTGTTTAGTGGGCGGAGAATACACTAATCTCTGAGATATCTGAGGTTCCTGATTGGTCTCATTGCAACCTGTCAAAAAAAATAGATACAGTTAAACCATAATGCCCCTTAATAACTTTTCCATGTCACTTAACACCAAAGTAAATCTGCACCACTATTATGGCACTCGATAAATTTGACAACTCACTAATCACCACAGTTTTTGAAAACAAAAATTATATCTGCTGTTAGAATTGTTATTTTTGATGACAAGACACAAACACTGAAAGTACAATGGTTTATATTTACCAAAAGGGTGGGGGTGGGTAATGTGTTTAAAACCTGTATTATTTCAGAAAAAAAAGTTTTGCAACAGTTTTATTTTAGTGAATTAATCTTACTATCAGTTGCTCCGAAATAAAACTGTCACTGAATTTTTTAAGTTTAAAGTATTCTAAATACTATTTATTTGATTATTTTCCAATCTAGCAATTTTCAGAGGGGGACTATTTCCAAAAACTTATCTATAAAACAACAAAACATCAATATTTTTGCAGTCAAGTAATGTTAAATACGGCCAACTAAGGCCTTAACAATAAGGTCATTTGGCAAAATAAGGGATGGAAGGCCCCAAACCCCCCTCTGAAATGAAAAATGATCAGTCAGTTGGGAAACTAAAAACACATCTCTTTTGGCCTAAAAGAAACAATTATAACAGTATAAGAGTTAACATACCTTGTCTCCTGTTTAGGGACTCGTAATCCAGACTGCCATGTTGCTGGGGTGGTCTGATAGCTACTGCCACAGGAGGGACAGACTGATTTGGAAACCATCCATCTATACTTTGACCCGACGTATTCATCAAACCGTGACCATGACCTACACTATTGTGTAACCAACTTTCTACATTCTCATTGGCAGCTGACAATGACCTCGGACCTGCAGGAAGTATATGTGCCCTTTCACTATGATCATGTGACCAGTTCTGCATGCTATGATTGGTTGTTTCTGATGTGATGGGTAAACTATGATTATGGTGTGCCCCTGCTGATAAAGACTGTGTACCTAGATGGCTTAAAAGTGTTCTTTCAAATTGATCATGTGACCAGTTTAGCATACTTTGATTGGTTGGTTCCGATGGCAACGGTAAGCTGTGATTATGGACATTAGACGGTACTTGTTGATGGATCACCTGTCCGTTGTCTGGCAGGCTTGCAAGAGTCTCCTGATGTGGTTGATATCTAGCACCTTGATGGTTCATTTGGGGATTGATCACTCGGTTTTCTTCACCAGCTGCTGAGTTTGGTGGTTGTGCCGCAGGAAACATAATAGGATGAGTTAGACTAAAACAAAAACAAGAGTTGAAGAAATGAATACTGTAAAGGGGGAAATTTTCGCGTGGGTATAATTTTTGCTTATTTCACACTAAAGAAATTACCGCAAAATTTTTATTCATATAGACTATGAACACCATTTCAAAACAGTTATATTTTCATTAAAAATCAAAGTACTGAAAGTACTGAAAGCAGACGGCTCATTGATTGCAAAGAACCTCATTACTGAAAAGAAATGATTGGTAATTGTGTATTCAATCCATTTTATTTAATTCAATATTGAACTGATGGGAAAATTAAAATACACACAAAAAATAAATATATATATTGTTTAACATCCTTGGGACAGTAAGGAAACAAAACTTTCAAGAGAGTCAAAATCCCTGGATTTGAATTTCTAGTCAATACAGTGGAGAAGAAATGTCAATTAACGCCTTGCTATAAAACATTCATATACTTTAAACAATTCAGTTTACAATACATCTAATTCCTCACATGCATTGTCTTATGTCGTCTGTCATTTTAATTAAATTTAAGTAACAAAGAATTCTGATTTTGGTTCTAATGCAAATGATCTAGACTTCAATTTTCTGGTCCGATTTTTATTAACATCATCACAAATTCTCATGCCACGTCACCATCACCATGAATCATCATTATCAGCTGCAGCAACAGTAGAACTCATTTCACCACCACTACCACCAGTCATCATAAATCTCCTTGCCGCATCATTAACTGGTTACATCATCATCCTGTCTTATCATCATCATCATCATCATCATCATGATGTCACATAATCATCATCATCATCATCATCATCATCATCATGTCGAATCATCATTATCATCATCATGTTATGTCATCATCATCATCATGTTACGTCATCATCATTATCATCATCATCATCATCATGTCACATCATCATCATCATCATCATCATAAGAAACATTGTGACATCGCCATCATCATCATCAGATGTCATCACCAGCATCATTATCATCTTCATCAAATCATCATCATAACTTATCATGTCACATCATCAACATTGTGAAGTTATCCTCCTCATCACCATCATCACTCCTCATATCACAACATCATCATCACAACTCTTCATATCATATCATCATCATCAACATTGTGACATCATCATCATCATCATCATGAATTATCATCATCATCATAATCATCAGGAGCAGATGTTATCACCACCATCATTAACATCTTCATCATCGCCATTATCATCATCATCAGCAGCAGCAGTAGAACATGTGTCACATTATTTACGTGGTTACTTCATCATCATCATCATCATCATCATCATCATGGGCAGGAACAGAACTCATGTCACCATAATCATCATCATAATCAGCATCATCATCATAGCTTATGTCACATCGTCATCATCATCATCATTGGCAGTAGCAGAACTTAATGTCATCACCTCCACCATTGTCATCATCTTCATCACAATCATCATTATCGGCATCAACGGAACTAGTGTCACAACCACCATCATCATCAACATCATCATCATAGCTTCTAATGTCTTATCATCATCTGACATCATGGTGACATCATCAGCATCATCATCAGCATCGTCATCAGCAGAACTGAATGTCACCACTATTATCATTATTTTCATCAGAACATCATGCCACATCATCATCAAGTGTCATCATCACATAAAAAACCTTCATCATGACCAGCTACTTCCCTTTATTTGCATTTGACACATAAACTTGTTTTCCTTTCCAATGTTTAAGTCATTAATTTAATTCACTATATTCACAATTAATTTGAAGAAATAAAAAATAAAACAAAATTAAAAAATTAAATCTTTGTTTTAGTGTTAATTTAAATGTAGTTAAAATTATTGTGGAATTCATATAAATTGACCAAGTGAGCTTCAAAAGCCTGAATTGCTATAAACAATTCTGACACATCCTATCGCCCCTAAGCTAACAATTTGCATCTCCCAATAACAGAAGTTGTCCAGGTAACCGTCTCTTTCAGAAGTTTGTTGACAAGAATGGTGTACAAAAGGGGGCAATATTTCTTAATATGATTAATTGATAATAAATTTATTATTATTTGGATAACTGAAATGTCCAACATTATCCTCTGCTGCAATAAAATTACTTTGAATTTAAAAAATATTATAAGGTGGTTGGATAATTTTATTTTACTGATTTTAAATGTCCAGGTAATTTACTCCCGCTGTGGGCCCCACTAAAAGGTGAATAGAAGAACCAGACACTGTTCTATTTATAGTTGACATAGCTATAGTGTGTAAAAGTGTTGTTATTTATTCAGAGTGAGAATTTTATTAACATCAGATTCTAATTCACGGATTAATTATTATTATCAAGTGACCACCGGGATTTTTAAGGTAAGAATACCACAATCTCGGACTTTCCATTTTTTCTGTGCAAGTTTATCATGACACACGTGGATTGAAACTATTTGTGGACTGAAACTGTTTTTACACTTATTCAATATTTTTTGTGTTCCCGAGGATGGCATTTAAAAGTGACTGCATGTTGTAGACACGGGTGGTCGCTATATAAAATTTGCATTCAGATTGAACTGTAATCTACACTACAATAGTTTTTAACTTTTAAGTTTTATTATTAATTGATGAAGTTTCATTTTTATTCACTTTAACATGGCGTTATGAACGATTAATGCTGATACACGCTAATTTTGCTTCTCGTAAAGTGGTGAAAATTCTGTTCACACAATATCCCCAATTGTCCCGGATAAATTTTAAACTGAAATCCCGATTATGATGCTCAACTCGGCCGTAATTTTCAATTGATGTAAAGGGGGGGGTTTGAAAGTATCATTTTAATTTAACGTGAAATCTAATTTAATCTGAAAGTGAATGTTCCGCCCACTGACCAATGAAATCCATTTGGCATTGCCTAATTATATATGCATGTACAATAGGAATTCCCGGGACTTTGCGTCATGTGATGTCTTTTATAATAATTGATTGTAAGACCTTAAAATTATTATTTATTTAAAAAATGGTAGATGTATTTCATAGATTCTATATGGAATTTACGTTATTATTTTTTTTTTATTTCATCGAGTATAACGAACGTTAGTGTCGAGGTCTTTCTGTGAAGTACAGTGCCGTGTGCAAACTTACGCACATTTTTGCCGATAGCGGAAATGGCGCTGATGTTTTTCTTCCGGTCAAATCTTCCTGATCGCAATAAAGCTGACGCTGTTAGCGTCTGCTTTAAAAATTAATTTTAGAATTTATTTTCATGGTTAATTTGCGTTCAATTCTGGGATTATATTTCTGAGCATTGACCATGATACTGAACATGCAAGAGTTACACCAATGCTTACGACGTTATATGTATACTACCTGACGTAGTTGTGTATTACGTCACCAATATTGTCTTTGATTCAGTGATCATCCACTGAACGGATTCAAAGCATGTCCGATGATCTTGAAAAAGTTGCAACATGCATTAGATGAACTATCTAATTCAGTGGTAAAAATTTTGGATTTACACACAGAAACTTTCGAAGATATAGGAAATACGCAAGGCTAATGAAAATATTTTGCATTGAGATTGTGATTTGGACATGGACCGGTTTGTTCGTTTTTGATGATTTGACAGTAACGGTTGGATTTAAACAGCTAAATTAAAAGGCCAAAATCATGTTTTATCGACAGATAACTGTTTAGAATTTTGAATTCCTTCACCAGCCCATGTGATTAACTAGTTTAGACAGTATATGTGTATGTACTTAGCTCTGTAAAACTGTGAAGAGATGCTTTGAAATCACCGACTGTGGCAGATTCAATTGTAGTGTACCCCCTTAGAGGGTGTGGTTGCCCTTGTGGCCCTGTATTACCCTGTAGTACTTACCTTTGTAAAAACTGTTGCATGTGAAGAGATGCATTGAAGTCACTTAAGTTGATTTCATCTGACTGCGGTGGATTCAATTCCAAAGTAGCAGAAGTAGTCTCCCTTGATGGGTCTGATTGCTCTTGTTGCCCCGAGTT
Source organism: Anadara kagoshimensis (assembly GCA_021292105.1). Classification (NCBI taxonomy): domain Eukaryota; kingdom Metazoa; phylum Mollusca; class Bivalvia; order Arcoida; family Arcidae; genus Anadara; species Anadara kagoshimensis. The sequence continues at coordinate 49,794,395 of CM037865.1, forward strand.
ACCCTGTTGTTTAGTAGACTGCATACTCTCTTCGTGTGGACTGGATATCTGATAAGCACCATTGGACTGGTTTGGAATTCTAAAACTGACACCGGTTTTGTTTTCCGTGTTGCCATCTCGAGGTGTAAATGACTTCATGTTCTACAAATAAACCATGAACCTTAAACATTTGTTCATGTGGTTTAATGGTCTAAGTCAAGAATCATGAGGTAACAGTTAAATATAACTCTATGAAAGAACCTACATATTGGACCACAAACTCTGCAACGAATAGCTGCAATATTGCTGATGCGGCTTTAAACAACAATTCACTCACTCACTCACTCTGCAGCTTTTTCTGTGCAAGTCCAACAGTCATTTCCAGACAAATCAGCAAAGTGAAAAAAGGGAAACTTGATTTGCAACTCATTGTGGTAGTCTTGCATACAAAATTCCATTTGCAACTCATTGTGGTAGTCTTGCATACAAAATTCCATTTGCAACTCATTGTGGTAGTCTTGCATACAAAATTCCATTTGCAACTCATTGTGGTAGTCTTGCATACAAAATTCCATTTGCAACTCATTGTGGTAGTCTTGCATACAAAATTTCATAAGTGTGGAAAACTTTTATTCAATGAATATATCAAAAAAAGCTAAGCTAAGCTAACCTAAGCTAAGTTAAAGATTTACAAGCTAAGCAGAAAATATGAGGTTTTGTCTCTTTTTCTTGATTTTTGCCCCCTCAATTTTCTTGCAGAACCAATTTGGGAATTTTTAAGTTACAAAATTGGGAAAAATATATACTTTTTCAGCATTGGAAATTAGTCCTTTTTAATACCAAAATCCTGTGGGTTGCCAGATAAATCCCTGGTACATGTATCTATAACCTTCCTTACCTGTCTATGTTTCTATGGATACAATGTATATAATTAACTTACCTGTCTCTGTGGAGTGCTAACTAACAAAGAGACTGCTTCATTCCACTGGGACTGCATCATGGACTGAAACTTGGTCAGGATCTCGTACCTGTGAACCAAAAAAAAAATAGAACTCTGCATTAAATACATAGGATACATAAACATGTACACTTTCTACTTCAGGTATTTTATTTTTTTAATGATAAATAGGGGACAAAATTGATGTATCGCCGGATACGCCCACAATGTTCCAACAAAAGGCCCAAGAAGCTTGAACTAGACGTAAAAAGAATGAAACATCAACATCTTTAACACTAGGTTTACACAATTTTAAAACTGTTGGTAGGAAAATTTCAGATATTTGAGAAAATAAAGTAATTTGACTACCAGGAATGAAAATATAGTGATAATTATGTACTGGACTGACAGTGACGAGTCAGTGAGAGTTTTCCAGACTTTCCTCCCTGAGTTTTGTAATACTTGATGTTAAGTTGCCTTACCTCTGAGATCCTAGTTTTTGTTTGGCTGACTTACCTCTGAGATTCTAGTTTTTGTTTGGCTGACTTACCTCTGAGATCCTAGTTTTTGTTTGGCTGACTTACCTCTGAGACTCTAGTTTTTGTTTGGCTGACTTACCTCCGAGATTCTAGTTTTTGTTTGGCTGACTTACCTCTGAGATCCTAGTTTTTGTTTGGCTGACTTACCTCTGAGATTCTAGTTTCTGTTTGGCTGACTTACCTCTGAGATCCTAGTTTTTGTTTGGCTGACTTACCTCTGAGATTCTAGTTTTTGTTTGGCTGACTTACCTCTGAGATCCTAGTTTTTGTTTGGCTGACTTACCTCTGAGATTCTAGTTTCTGTTTGGCTGACTTACCTCTGAGATCCTAGTTTTTGTTTGGCTGACTTACCTCTGAGATTCTAGTTTCTGTTTGGCTGACTTACCTCTGAGATTCTAGTTTCTGTTTGGCTGACTTACCTCTGAGATCCTAGTTTTTGTTTGGCTGACTTACCTCTGAGATCCTAGTTTTTGTTTGGCTGACTTACCTCTGAGATTCTAGTTTCTGTTTGGCTGACTTACCTCTGAGATTCTAGTTTCTGTTTGGCTGACTTACCTCTGAGATTCTAGTTTCTGTTTGGCTGACTTACCTCTGAGATTCTAGTTTCTGTTTGGCTGACTTACCTCTGAGATTCTAGTTTCTGTTTGGCTGACTTTAAGTTCGACACTTCCTTTCTAATGGTCTGTAACCTAGTGAATACATATATAAAAGTTCAAGTCATTAGTAATATGGAGTACATCAGGACTCGGATAAAAAAAAAATTTAGGATAATTTGTTGCCCAACTACTTGACACTGTGCCAAGTACAGTCAAACCTTGTGATAAAGGCCACCCAAGGGGCACAGTAAATGTGGCCTTTATGGGCAGGTGACCTTTATATACTAGTTCAAATAACATGATCAAAGAGTAATTGGGATAAAGTTTCACTGGCCTTTAAAAGCAGGTGGCCTTTAAGGCAGGTTCGACTGTAATCGGATGTTGTGTACTCTGCAGCAAGTAGTTGTAACTTATTAGAAAAAGATGATATTATACAATTATTGTCTTTTGATGAGATGGATGAGGGATTACACAGACCTGATCAAAGTAATATTTACTGAGGCTGTCAGGCCGAGGTGAATATCATTTTGGTCAGGTCCGTATAATCCCATATCTACTGATATCAAAAGACAGTAATTGTTTTATTATATGACACTTTCAAATTGCATTTAAAAATTCTGATTTTAGTGTATTCAGCAAAATGACCACAACTTTGGCATTACTGGAGACATTCATCGAGTTGGTAAAGCCGGTTCTTTTAAATACTTTCTTATTAGTTTAACTGCACTATCTGTGAATTTCTTTGTGTTAATGGCATGCCAAAACCGGCTCCAATCCTGAGGTTTCTACAGACGCAAACGTGGCTTGTCATCTTATATTGTGTATTGCCAAATCGTGTCAATGATGTCAGAGAGTGCTATCTTTTGACGTCTTTTAATTATGACATCAAAATTTCCGGAAAGTCCCTTTTCTATTTTGGATCGAAAAATGGTCTGCCAACTGTTTGTTACTATTTATAGCGTTAAAGTGGTCTGCCAACTATTTATCTACTTTTTGAGGTATTTTTTTTATTGAATATCGCTACATGTATCACTGGAATTGACCAATCAGAGAAAAGGAAAACACTCAGTCATATAATAATTGATTTTATTCATATTTGAATTTGGTATATTAATAGGAATCATGAATGACATGTGCTACACACCAATGCTGGTTTCACTTTTCAAGGAATCACATCAATTTTATGGTAAAACTTCATTCAGATTATGTGATCTCATATCTAACAGATTATGTTTTTACATCGAGGTGGTAGCCAAAGCAGGTTTTATTGGAAAAGTTGGTCACAATACATGTAGGTGAAGCATATTAATGATTGGTTTAACTACCACAGTCTATGCTGTTAAATTTTAACAATGGGCCTATCATACCTTTCCTCGTATTCCTCACACTGTTTTCTGTTTTCGTCGTCTTTGGCTTTCAACTCCTCATGGAATTTCGCCAACTGTTTCTCTAGGTCCTGTTTATTTCTCTGGTTGATCTCAGATATCTGACGTCGATGATTTTCACGCAACTCATCTTCCGTCTGCTCCATTCTCTTGTGTACGTCAGCAATTTGAGCTGCAATCTGAATTTAAAAAAAAAAAATTTTAAATAATGAATTAATTCTAAGGGGACAAAATTCTGTGCTTCAATTGTCAGAGATTACTCACAGTTCCAAAAGAATGGACATAAACAGATTAATAAGGAAGTTGAGTTAAGTAAGGGTGTTTAACGTCCCAGTCAAGAATATTTCACTTATATCGAGACGTCGCCAGCTATAGGCGAAGGTGCAAAAATTTTGCATGTGCGTTGCGCTGATAGCATTATACAGCAGGTTTCTTTAGTGTGCCAAGCCCATCGTGACATAGAACCACGTTTATTTTATGTTTCCATCCGAAAGAACTGTGACTTTCGTGCCATAATGCCGAGTGCTTGGCGAAAGAACAGTCACTACCCACTTTCAAGTCTTGGGTCAGACCTGGCCGGAGATCGAACCCAAGACCTCCCACTTACGGAGCGAGCACTCTACCAACTGAGCTACCGCAGTGGTTAGGACGGAAGCAGTGTTCAATCTAGAAGGGGACTTGTAATAATTTTGTCACCCAAAAATACTGTGGATGTTTCAATCTTTTTACATAAATTGGGTCAAGTTATTATGTCAGCTCAATTTTTCAAACCATGCCATCCAATTTTTTAAGGCCTTGGTCAGGATGAACCCATTAAATACAGTTCTGGTTTGAATACTGATGAAGCTATATTAATGATCATGACCATACATGTATACCAGTATTTTAAAATCTAATACTGAATACTGTTTAAATGTCTCTGACCCATTTCTCTCATGCAGCCAACCTGAGTAAAAATCACGGCATGGCACCTGTGGATTTGGAGAATAACATTTTTCATTTTACTAGAAGGCTATACCTTCACTACTCACCCATAGTGACTAGATTCTAATTAGGCCGATGTTATCACCACATATTTTTTCATACCTGTATAACCGTATGTACTCTAACATACATTAATTGAAGAGAATCAAATAATATAATTTAGAATTAAATCAAAATTTAATTGATATTCTGCCCCAAAAAGTGACGTCTAAATGATGGATGACCAGTCTTAAAACATGTTCAACAGCAAATACGATCTGACTGTATGGGGAAAACAAAATGGTGGATCTAAAAACGTATTTACGTTTTTGATCAAAATAATCTTTTATTTGATTTGACCCAAATATGACAAATGTCTTTATTTGTACTTTAATTATTACTAAACTGATGTATTTATAGCCAATCATAAACTTACATAGCCCATGTACATGTATATTACAAAATATGGGCATAAAAATATGTGGTAATAACACATTTGTTATTGACACATACGGGGCAATAACCACTCCATTTTAATTATCAGAAGGACACTATTAACTAGAGCACTCTCTTGAGACAAATACCCCGTCCCCGAAATTGCTGAGTTGTTATTTCCAAAATTTGTTTGACCTTGTGACCTTGACTCTTGACCCATGCACCTGAATTTGGTATGCAACACACTGCCTCATGTTGGTTTAAACTGGTTCCAAGATTGATCAAAATCCATCCATAGGCATGGAAGATATGGAGTGGATACAATATCAATATTGGAACAGACAACCAGGGCCGATTCCTATATATCCTCAAAAAATCTGTTTGCAGTGGGTATTGTGAAGAGTAAGATAACAGATAAACAGTACCTCTTTTTCCATCTGAGAGTGTAAATCAGTTTCCAGCATTCTGAGGTTACTTTCAAACTTGGCCTCCATAATTCCTATTTCTACCTTCAAACTTTCCTACAAAATGAAAATAAAACTTATTTACAAGTTGTAATTTACGCAGTCTTTTTGCACCACTTTGATGGAAATGTAATCTACTAATTTACTAATCATGACACCTTTTTTTCTCTCTCTTCTTCCTGTTTTGGGGTGTAGGAGTGGGGGTTGGGGTGGGTTACCTATGAATACACACCTGTGGGGAGGGGGATATTAACATGTTTTATGTGATTACTTGTTATTATTCCTGTATGAAATTCCATTTTCACACAATTTTTATTTCATAATTTATTAGTATGTAATGAACTTCGGGAAAAATATGCTAACAAAAAAAAAGCAATTTTCAGTTTTGAATGTATAGTGAAGACAATATGTGGTGACACAAGACTAAAGGTGGAGTTGAGAGGCGTAATGGTGTTTCATGTGCCAGTCAAAGATATTGAACTTATACTTAAATGGTCAGTTCAGCTTGGTTGGTTGGTTGAATGTTGCTTAATGTCACATCAGCAATTTTTCAGCTATTCGCGACGAGAACTATTTTATTAATCTCTATGGATTAATCTATGAACAATTTAGTGTATGCATGTGAAGTGTTGTATGGTCTGCCATGTACTAGCACACACTCAGGGGACTTTAACATGTTAGCTCACAGAGTCAGTACTCAGCAGACAAGCGTACCACTCCCCCAGTCTATTATACGGATACAAGGTGAACCAGTTAAGGCCAACGGCAAGGAAAATTACTTTCCCACATGTGGTCTGAGCGGGACTCGAACTCACAGCAGTGACAGATCCTGGATTTGAGGAATGACGTTTTATCTATTAGGCCACTGCGGCCTCCTGGTCAGTTCAGGAATAATAGAGGAAACCAGAGTATCTGATAAAAACCACTACCTCTTGCAAGCAAATTGACAAAATTTCTTCTACTAGGATATATATTACCTCCCCACTTTGTTTGGGGGGACATAACAAAACTGAAAGCTGAAAACTGGTTTATTAGTAGAAGTAGAAGTTAACCTTCTCTCTATTTGAAGCATCTAACTCCATTCCCAGTCTCTTTGTTTCCATTTGCGTAGCTGAATATTTTTCTTCCAATTCCTTTGTTAAATTCATCAATTCTTCTGACTTACTCTGAAAAACATAAAACAGTTGAAATGAAACAAATTTGCAATATTGCAATACAACCGCCTATTACCGCACTTTGAAAAACAGAAATCCTGTCTAATTGAAATAATCCTGTTGGACCTGAATTTTTTCCCTGGTCTAAAGGACAATTGGTTTTTAGAAGTTACATGTATGTTGTTCTAAAGATTTGCATATGTATATTTGGTTAACAAGTTTACTCCAATTTTTCATCACTTTTGAATAGAGTGAGTTGATAGAACGCTCGCTCTGTCTGTGGGATGCAGGCATTTTCGAAACCTGGCCAGGTCTGCCCAAAACTTGAAAATACATGTAAGTAGTGACTATTCTTTTGCCAAGCACTTGTAATGCAGAATGAAAGTCACAGTTTTTTTTAAGGAATAGACCTTGTAAACTGAAGCCTCATATCACGGTAAGCATAGCATGTTAAAGAACCCCCACTGAAAATTACCCCGAGTGCACTGCAAAGGTAAAAATTAATGCCACTTCATTTATACCTTGGAGAGGTCTCGATATAAGTGAACTATTCTTGACTAGAATGTAAAACCTTATTCAATCCTCTACAATGGAACTGTTACAGTTACTTATATTTTTGCTAATAATTACTATTTCTTGTAATATTTTATTTACTTTTACTGTAAAACACTATATTTTGCAATGATTTCTATCAAAGTCATTTTGTTACATGAAATTTTCACAATATACCATTATGAATATGAATAAAATGTGGGTAAAATGGTTTCATCTTAATAAATTTATTTTTTTATTTAGAAATATGGAATCTCGGTACCTCCAGATATCATTGTTTCCACCCATATGCATAAATATGTTGCATTCTAGTAAACTAACGTGCATTTTTCTTTATCACTTTTAGTTTATCACACAAAATTCTGTGAATTATCATTATTATTGTTATTAATAACTTTTTTTTAAATAGATTATTGTTAATCAGTTAACAGTGCTTTACTTCACACTTACTCGTTCTTGTTGTAGTATTTTCTGGTTATTATCATTCACTTCATCAATCTTCTGTATTAATTCTTGTTCTCTTTTAAACCAATCATCTTGTTCCTATAAACAGTAAACATAATCTAAGTTTCCATAAATTTGAAGTTAATCATAGTCAAATTTCCAATATTTGTATAAACGTAGTTGTTTTTAATGTATTTTTTCACAGTTTCCACAAACTCAAAGTTAATCATAGTCAAATTTCCAATATTTGTATAAATGTAGTCGTTTTTAAAGTATATTTTTCACAAATTTACTAAAATACATGTATATCACCTTTTTCAAAAGAATTTCTCAGAAATTACAAATGTAGTACCCAATGGTGATTTTGGTTACCAGAAATGGAAACATTGTGTCGCTGGGTACAAGGTTCGGAACCTTATGATTTTACACTGGGACCCTTGATATTTAAAATGTGAAAGTATGATAGACCTGCCATTTATTTGACCAGTATAACCATAATTTTTCTTAATGATATCATAATTGCACATGGACCTTTCAATGATGACATTGGAATTTCAAAACTTTATGTGGGACCTGCAAAAAATAAAGGCAAAAAGTCCTGGACCTTCTATCACCTGACCTCACCTCACCTCACCTATCCTCTTTGTGCCGGCTGGCACATACGACCCCACTACACCTTTTCGTGCATTATGGGTTTCCGTAATCATAATGATTTTTACTCTCCTTGGTGATTAGCCATGTAGAAACCCCATGAACTCGGAGAACCAGTGGTTATCTGTTAGGGTTTTCCTTCCCTTAGCCACAGGTTCCAGTTAATTGAGGTGCCGGAGACTCGCCTATCACCACTGCCACTCAGCTGCAATTGCATTTCCAGGGAAAACCAGACGTGGAGGTTAACATGTGATTCGCTGGCAGAACCTTTTTGAGACAGTTGGCATTGCTCAAGTTTTTATAAGGCGAAACCTAGTGACATTGGAAACACCCCTCGAGACCATACCAGCATATGACCTTCTATTACAAAACATAATTTTGAACCCCTGATGAGTACCACTGACAATGGTTAATAAATACTAACACTATGTAATCTGTCCTGCAGTTGCTGGAGTTTTTTCTCCATTTGATCTCGATTTTCGTGAATGTTGTCCCATTCCTGTGACATCAACTTTGTTCTGTCTTTCTCCGCCTCAAGAAGTTCCTGTGCATGAACTCGTTGACGTTCTTTCTCCATAATCTAAGATAAAAGAATATAAATTAGCATGCTTTAACATTATCATTTTCTTTCCTTAACTACCAGTAGAAATTGAATTATGGGATTGAGAACCTTACCTGAGATAATAATTATTCTGAAATTATATTAACATATTAACAAATAAATATATTATTGAATATTTCTTTAAATTAAAATCAAAAATATATCTGCAAGATAAAATTTTCAAAACTTTGTTACTGTAACAGTTAGAGAGATATAATATTTTCAAAATTAATTAGAACTGTCTCTTGAGAGCCAAATACCCCCCCCCCCCCCCCTCAACATTTATGTTTCCCATGACCTTGACCTTTGACTTATGCACATAAATTTGGTATGCGACACATTGTTTTACGTTGGTTTAAATTTGTGCCAAGTTTAATCAAAATCCAAAAACTGTTAAATTACTGACCAAATACCTACTACCAGTATGCACATTTTCAATTTTGTGGATTTTTGTTAATGCAATACATGTATATTTTTCTTGACCTAGTGGCAGCATGAAATCTTATATTTAAAGAGAAACACTTTGGCCATTACAGCCACTGTTCTATGTACACTGTGTTTTGTATGTAAACTAACCTCGGATTGAAGTTTATCTACTGTCAATTCAAAATTTTGTTTTTCTTTCCGTAAAGAATCCACAGTGTTGGCCATATCTTTCTCAAAATGTTCCAACATCTACAAAAAACAAAGTTTTTCATGTATGACACATTTATTTTGATATCCTATTCACAATGTTATACATTTATAAAACCGATCATATTTACAGACAGAATTTTTTTTTTTTTACAAAATTCTACTAAAGCTGTGTTTTTTAAAGCTGAAATAGTTTTTTTCACCTTAAGAAATATATTTTTCCCACATTATAATATTTCCCCCAAAATTAAAAAAAAAAATCCTTTTTTTCAAGACAAATAACTTTATTGCATACATTTAGCTCATTAAGTAAAGACATCACTTTCAAGTACAGCAAATACTTTCATATTTCAATTCTATGAATGAAATTTTACCTATGGCAAATGCACATTTGAATAATTATTTATCGATGACATTGTAGAACATTAAATTATACAATGCACAGGTTCAAAATTGTGTTTTGTAATGGAAGGTCCAGGACCTTTTGTCTATATTTTTGGCAGGTCCCACATAAAGTTTTGAAAGTTTAATATCATCAATGAAAGGTTTATGTGTAATTGATGGATCGCCGACTACGCCCACAATGTTCTGACAAAGGCTCGGCATGCTTAAATTACACATAAAAAGAATGAAAACTCCGTCTGAATTGTGCCATTCAATGACGTCACTGATACTAGTACATCATTAGTTACCATGAATTTTTTTTATACTGCCATGGAGGCCAGTGTTGGAACATAAAAGGCATGGCTGGGGATACGTCAATTATGTTATTATGCAGAAAAAGTATTTTCCTGGTGAAAAATGGCAGGTCTATCAAACTTTTACAGTTAAAATATCAAGGGTCCAAATGTAAAATCAATAGGTAGGTCCTGGACCACTGACCTGGGGAATTTTCAAACCCCTGCAATGCCTTTCTTATTTAACTGTTTTGGAAACATCACGTAGTGATTTATATACTGTATAACGAGAAATATTCGCAATGTATTAATATTCGCGGTTTTCACAGTCAAGTCTCAACCGCGAAAAATAAGTACACCGTTAAGTTTTCTACATGTGGAAAAATAAAAATGGGTCCCACAAACACTGATAATATCAATCGGCAGTAATTTTAACGGTGTCATCTTTTATTGCCTTCAACTCACTGTTTGAAATAAAATATCAGCACAAAATAAATGAGAATTTATTAGTCTTGTTAGCGTTTATTTCACATATTACTTATGTTACTATATCCATTATTTGACACCCGAGGACAAATGAACAGATATGGCTACCATGACTTTCAGAATGTTTACAAGTAACAGGAAGCATGTGTATACTCTCGAACCAAACTTCTTAATGAATAGAGTTCTACTTAAAATGTATCATATATAAACTTTTACCGTCCGTATATATTTATATAATAAATAAAATCAAGATTTTAAAAATAAAATAAGAATGTCGAGACATTATAATCTCTCCATACTCAGCCATGTGTCGGCATCATCTGCGTATCATACTGAATGTAAAAGTTCTATTTGGAATTTTATCGTGCACTTGAGATTGATATTTATAGTAATTTTTGCGTGCGATATATTTTGTGTTCATATTTTACTGTATTTCCTCGTTTTTCTTTTATTAAAAATAACTTTAATGCTGATGTACGTTGTATATTTTACCTGGATCGATCTTTTTATTTAACACAACCGTGGTCAGTGTAAAGTAAGCGATTAGGAGGATTAAGTCCTGTGTTTATTTGATAGATAATTAGTATAATTAGTATGAATTACTCATTACAATGAAATAACACCTGCCAGACAATCTTATGATGTAGGGCTTTAATTTGGCGTTTTATTTGCCAATTCGTCGGTGAATTTTAGTAGATATCGATAATTTAATGTAATTCCTACCAACTCGTCAACCGCAAAAGTAAGTACACGCGAACAAGTTGCTGAATGTGAAACCACGAAAGTTTCTACCCGCAAATATTTCTCGTTATACAGTATATAATAGGTTTATGTACCTCCTTCTGTTTTGTGAACTTTTCTTCTGCTAGCATCTTTCCTTGTCTAAGTTCATTGATAAATCCCTCTTTCTCGTTATCCCTCTTCTTCCATCCTTCAACCACTTTTGCTAGTTGCTACCAAAACAAAATTTCTAGATAAAGCAGCAGAAATGACAAACAGGATTCATAGACATTTGGATTCCAAATTAAACGACTTTTTAGGGTCTTTTCATGATCTTATTTTCAAATTTAAGGCCTAATCAGAGGAACAATTCTAGCAAAAAAAATATTGGCAAGGCAATTAGACTAAATCAATAAAACAATTACTTACATGTCCATAGGACGACACGAAGTGGAGGTTGAAGTTGGGCGTTTAAGAGGGCCAGATACCTTAAAATTGTTCATTTAAACGTAACTAATTAATTAATGGATTTATTTCTTTACATCAGTCTATTTGCAACCACTAAATAGCAATATACAGACACACCCAACTGCCCAAATTTAAGGACTTTTTAGGACCTTCAGGATAAATTGAAGGCCTTTTTAGAGTCAAACTTGTTTTAGGGTCTTTTTGGGGGAACCTCAAAATTTAAGGACTTTTCAAGGCCTGTACGAACCCTGGACAAAGTTCATATCTGTCTGCAAAAATGAGGAACTGATGATGTCATAATTGTTTATGCAATTTGCAATTTGAACCCAGCTGGTGAATGACACTGTGATCTGTAAGCATATGCATTAGACCAAAGAACCACCAGAGGCCCAACTTACAACAGGAATCACCTATAGTTCAAGCAAGATGGAACCCTTTAAAAAGTATGTTGATACATTTTTCCTAATTACCTTGTCTAACTGCTCAATCATGATATCTTTTCTAATAAAAAGTATATCAATACATTTTTCCTACTTACTTTGTCTAACTGCTCAATCATGATATCTTTCCTTTTATCCGTAGAAACGGCCACAGCTAATTGTTGTTGTAATTCTAACAACTGTAAAATAAATCAGTATATTAAATGTACACAAGCAGTGATACTGTCTGCCTAAGATAAGTTTCACTGGAGAAAAATTTCTCATGTTTCGCAGAATTTAAAATTACATGTAATAGCCAATGGCAACTTTGGCTATTAGGAATGGAAGCATGGGTAACATAAATATGTTCAACTTTTCAATGGTTTACTCTCAGAAATGTTATGTTACACAGTAAGTTTCAATCACTGCTAATTGTAAGCGGCCTCTGTAGCAGCTACAGGTGGCCTACTCTTTATCCAACTCTACAGAGGTGTGCACTGAGACACAGGACCTTGGTTTAGAGTCTCATCCGAAAGACTTCTGAGTAACAAGCTTTTTCCACCTCTAGTATGGACAGGAGATGCAGGAGATGAAAATCATCTAAGAAAATTTCTAAGTCCCAATAGAGGTTCCAACCCACAACCTTTGACTTCAAAAGCCAGTAACAGTACCACTCGACCATGTGTGTCCATATTATATAAGATTCAAATAATACTATAATACAAACCTTTACATTCAGCCTCTGAATATGCTGTTCACAATGCTAAAACAAAGAAAAGACCAAATTAAAAATAATTTTAAAACAAGGGACCATAACTCAAAAGACTTTAAAAACATGGGGAAAAACTCATAAGGATTAATTAGTAACCCTTTGGAGTACTCTCATTTCTTGGATACACCTGGTAGCTATTTTATACAAGATTGATAACCAATGTATCTAAACTTTGATTGTGATATGTTTTCATACATGGTTATTGTTGTTGTTGTTGAAAGTTGCTTAATGTCGCATCAACAATTTTTCAGCAATTCGCGACGAGAACTTCTTTATTAATCTCTATGGATTAATCTATGAACAAGTTCGTGTATGCATGTGAAGTGCGAGTGTGTTTTATAGTCTGCCTTGTACCAGTGCGCACTCAGGGCAACTTTAAGATGCTAAGTCACCGGGGCAGTTTGCATACAAGCATACAACTCCCCTAGTAACATTATACTGACACCGGGTGAACCAGTAAAGGCCAACGGCAAGGAAAATTCACTTTCCAATATGTGTTATGAAACTCACAGCGGAGAGAGACCATGGATTTGTAGACTGACATCTTATTCATTAGGCCTCTATGACCTCCCATACATAAATGAATAGTTGTTTATTTATCCTAATCTGAAATTGTTAGATTCCAAATATACAACAGTTGATAACAAAATACCAAGACAATCAAATTTTGGGTGCCATTTCAAGCGATCAATAAATGTGAAGTGTTTACTCTTTTGACTTCTCAGACAAAAACTGATTAACAGATTAATTGATGTATCGCCGGCCACACCCACAATGTTCTGACACTAACCGCCATCACGGTACCAAAGCAGCGTCACGGCAACTAATGACGTTCTAGTGTCAGTGACGTTATTAAACCGCACAATTCAGGCAGAGTTTTCATTCTTTTTGCGCGTAATTCAAGCATGCTGGACCTTTGTCGGAACATTGTGGGTGTGGCCAGCAATACATCAATTGTTCAGACTATTCAAAGATTAATTGATTCGTAATTGAAGACCAAATTGACATCACTATTTTAATGAACTACATGTACATATGTACCTTCCTTCTATAGTTTTCTTTCTCTAAAGCTTCTCGGAGTCGCTGATTTTCTGTGTTCAAAGAGCCTTCACTTCGAGATGGGTTAGCACTCTCAGTCCACATTCTAGACGTAAAACTAGGAAAATTCTCCAGCAAGTCAGACACATCATCCTGGGATCTTGCACTGAAAGAAACAATTTAAAAGTTTTATGAAACTGTTAAAAAGATTCATACATGTACAGTTGAATCTCATTATCTCGCACATAGATATCTCAAAAACCCAGAAAAGCCAAACTTTAAAAAAAAGTCCAGAATGGGTTACCAGTACTCCTTATTTAGCCAAAATAAGTCCAATTATCTCAAACTTTGATATCTCGAATTTTATGATAAGTTGAATGAAATTTCAAAGAAAATGGTGTTTGTTAATTTGAACTATAATTTTTTAGTCATTTCGATTGCTGCTCACAACATTCTTTATCTCAAACTTTGGATAAGTTGAACTATTTTTGTTTCCTGATTGAGTTTGAGATAACAAGATTCAACTGTATTTGGTAGATTTAACACTTATAACAGTTCTTTTCTAGTGACAACATCAGTTTTTTTTACCATTTTAAGAACCATCATCTGCCTTTTGGATTGTGAAAATGTACACATTTTTTATAAACTGGGAAAATCTGAATACGGCCAATAGCAAACTATATTTTGAGATGTGCACTGTGATAAAAAAATTCTGGCAGGTGAATAGTTTAATACAACAAGATCCCTTCCTTTCAAAGAAAGGAGAGGGGATATTAAATTCAAAGTTCTGACTATCCTTCTGTCCGTTAAATGTTAATGATTCCACAATTCCTTGGTCCAGGACCCAGAATGAAAAGAAGGTGTCAGCCCAGCATTAAAATATCGACCATACCTGAATGCTGAATAGTCGGTGACTGGGTTAAGGTGTAAATTCTGAGGATCTTTATCTGTAATAAAAGAAAAGATTACATCATTATACAGTGAATCCAGGTCTAAAACGAAAAACTTCTGTTCAGATTATTGATAGGGGTTTTACTTCCCAATCAAGAATATTTTACCTGTATTGAGACAACACCAGTTATAGGTGAAATGGAAGAAACCTTGACCTTTGCAGTGTGCCAAGGGCAATGTGCAGGCAGAGTTCTTTAACATGCTATGTCCGCCCTGGGGCATCTGTTGTTAAGGTATCTTCCAAAGGACCCAGTGACTTTCATTTCTAAATGCAGATAATTTTTAATCAGTTTTTGTCCTGTGGTGTCACGATGAATTGAGTAATTATGTTTCACACCCTTGTCAGGATTCCTTTACATCTATTGAAAAGGTTAGTTCTGGGATGGTGAAGGAAATGTGAGTAACCGCAGACAAATGCAGACTTTTGACAAGCAAATTGCAAACTTTCTAACATTTAGATCTACCAGATTGGGATTTAAACTATGAGTGATTGTAAAATGCAAACTACATGTACATGAAGGAACTAGAACTGTCTCTTGAGAGCCAAATACCCCCCTCCCCCGCCACAACATCTATAAGGGTTAATGCAATATGATCTTGGTTCAAGGCCATGACACATAAGGATTATTCAGGTGAATTTTTATGACAGTCATCCAGAGCAACTATAAGATATGGCCAAGACAACTTTTTAAAAACATACTTTTCCTCCATGACTATATGACCTTCGTTCAATGTCATGACACAAGAAAACCCCAGTACCTGGAGATTTTTTAACTTTTAAACCTGCATCAAGTGTCATTTTCAGCATACTCTGTAGCAGATTTCATACATCTATTGAGAAGGGAAAGAAAACCCGAGTACCTGGAGATTTTTTAACCTCTGACTGGAGTAATTTTTATACCTGCATCAAATGACATTTTCAGCATACTCTGAAACCGACTTCAGACAAATATTGAGAAGGGGAAGAACCCTGAGTACCTAGAGGTTTTAAGCCTGTGACAAGAGTAATTTTTATACCTGCATCAAATGACATTTTCAAAATACTCTGAAACCAACTTCAGACATCTGTTGAGAAGGGGAAGAATCCCTGAGTACCTGTAGGTTTTAAGTCTGTGACTAGAGTAATTTTCATACCTGCATCAAATGACATTTTCAGCATACTCTGTAGTTGACTTCGGACATCCTCCATACCCTGTATGTCCATAGTTCTATCTGGTTGCTTCTGTTGATTACAAAACAATAATAATAATCAAATACAAGGCTAGGTATGGTGAGAGTAAGCTATATGCTGCTTTGTATAGCATTATCTGAGCAATTACTATATACAAATAGCACCTCCAATCACTAAATGTGTGACATTTACAATTACTGTCAGAAACAGTAAAAAGTTTTTCATCTAAACATTTATGTATATGAAGTCAATCAATTTTTTACTGAGAGAGAGAGGGGGGGGGGGGGGGGAAGTAGTATGGCCAGACCAACTGTGGGGAATAAGCTAAGCCCGACCACAGACACAAATTTGCATGCCATTCCTAGGGAATCAGGTGCACTGGATTGCATCCATTTTAAATGATGCAATGTATTTACTGTAATAATAATTACTAAGCCTCCTTTACATTTTCTGCTATCTCTTTTTTCATGCATAAGCTTGGTCTCTCTAGACCTATCTGACTTTTTATTGAAATATACAGTTCTTATATATCCTGTATGTTGACAACCAGAAAACAACACAAAAAGCCCAATAGGGCCTGTACCGCTCACCTGGGCCATAAACAGCACAAAAACACAAGAAATACTACATTTCAGGAGCAATTATTCTGATGTGGATATTTCCATATTTATGAACATTGCTAGTGAGTTAGATCTTGTCATATAAATCATTTTTGCAATTTTTACTATTTATCTTGGGGGAAATAATCAAAAACTATAAACAAGAGGCCCAAAAGTGCCTTTAACCCCTTAACCCCCGCTATTTTTTGTGGCTTTTTACAAAACCAGTACCTGATTTTCAACGCAATTTTTCGGGCATTTAGACTAAAAGTTGTAAATACCAACCCATATATATTTAGTATCCCTATATACCATACTTCACTTATAGGTGCATAAAATCTAATTATTAGTTACCATGGCAACGTAACCATCGATTTTACCAAGAAAATGAGTAATATTTTGCACATTTTTGCATTTGTTTCAATAAATTGCCCATATCCTAATTTTGACACATTAGAAAAATATTTATTCGAGTCCATATTAAATTTGAATATTACGCAAAGATCATGTGTAAAAATTATATCCAAATTTATAGGTTTTCTCAAAAAATAAAAGCAGCAAATTTTGTGTATTTTCAGTCAAATACTGAAAACAAACAGTATATACACATGTATGTGCTAAATTTATATTTAAACAACCAAATGGATCGCAGTTTCGACTCCATTTTTTTTAATTATCGATGGAGATACATGTATTAGAAGGTAAAACCATAAATATATTTTTACCTTATTATACTAAATAAGAATAAAAAATATTTTCGATAAATATCGGTTACCATGGCAACAGAAACCGGAAATCCTTAAAAAAACACAAAAAAGCGGGAATTTCTGGTAAAAACTTAAAACAATTAGCCTATTTATATATACCAGCAAATGAAAAATACGCTGAATTTTGATAAATAAAATCAGTTTCAATCATCTAATTAAAATTTATACAACGAATAGTCTTTAAATTGTTAAAATATAACAAATTTCACTTACAATAGGCATGCTTAATTTTCAACAAAAACATACATATTCTGTTAGTTTTAATGTTGATCTAGAACATACATGTAGGCCTGGTTCCGACTTTCAACAATTTAAAACGGAATGGTTAGCAATATATATTGTAAACACTTATATGATGGTTTTTCACTTGTTTTAAATTTTGTCATAAATTTAATTAAATATCCGTTACCATGGCAACGAAAACTTCGAAAATCTGAGAAATATAAGTGAAAAATAGTATAAATTTGCTATTCTCACATTTTTCTAGATGGTAGAATATAGGTTCTGTCGAATATTATTAGTATGATATTTATAATGGGAACTGGTTTTTAAAATTGTCTCATTTTCGCTAGAATTTGGGCTTAAATTTGATTGATTAATTGATTGATTGATTGATATATTTATTGATTGATGATTGATTGATTGATTGATTGATTGATTGATTGATTGATAAGGGTTTTACCTCTAAGTCAAGTATATTTCATTTATATCGGGATAAAGATGAAGCGGCAGAATTGTTTATCATTGCAGTGCGCACAGTGCCCTCTGCTAGGTTCCTTATCATGGCATGGTCATCGTCTTTTCCCTGAAAACCTGTGGTTTGAGTTCTAAGTTTTTGAGGAAAATAAAGTCACTATTGTATTTCCAAGTCGTGGTCAGACCCAGTCAGTGTTCGGACCCCACCTTTCCATATACAACACTAGTACTCTACCCACTAAGCTACAGTAGTGGTGAAAACATGAGTGTGAACCGTGTACTTTTGTAATATTCAAAAATAAAATGCGCACATAAAAATAACAGAAATATTTGCAGTTGATAATGAAACAAAAAAGTTATGATGAACACAGAATACATGAAACATTGCTACAGCAGGTTTTGTCCGATTTCTTAATTGGGAAAAAGTTTAGATCGCTATTTGAAAATTCTATTTTAATGCCATTCTACTAGTAATTGAAATTACCGAATGCTTGACGAAATAACGGTAGCAGCCTATTTTCAGACTAATGAGTTGAGTGATGGTGTTTAACGTCCCAGTCAAGAATATTTCACTTATATCGAGACCTCGCCAGCTATAGACGAAGGTGCAGAAATTTTGCCTGTGCGTTGCGTTGAAGGCATTGTATAGCAAGGTTCTTTAGCGTGACAAGCCCACCGTGACACGGGACCTCGTTTATCTAAGTTCCCATCCAAAAGAACCGTGACTTTCATTTCGTAATGGTGAGTGGTTGGCAAAAAAACCGGTCACTACCATCTTTTAAGTCTTGGGTCAGACCCGGCCGGGGATCAAACCCACGACCTCCCACGTAGCAAGCACTCTACCAACTGAGCTACCGCAGTGGTTAAATTTTTAGACTAGGTCGGGTAATAGAGAATACTTTTTACCATTTGTATTAGACGACAAATTGAAGGTGCATTTGGAGCACAAGTGACACAGTGATCTTTCAAGCGAGAATCATCTATCGCGCCTGACATATACAGCACATTGCAAGTCGTCACCCTAGGTTTGAATTGCAACTGCGACAGATCCTAATTTGCCAGGTCACTGGCCATAAATCGGTTGTTTGTGAGAACACTTTTTTCTCCAGTATCCACAATCTTACTGCTCTGATAATATAAAAAATCAAGACTGAAATATATGTCGAAAATACCCGTAACAGTTTCAAAGGGAACTTAGGAAATATTTGAAAAGTGTTTGATTCCATCGGGACTGGAGATCATTGGAAAAAACGCAGGACAGATTCAATACTGACAATGTTTTTTGTATGATTGTCAATAATTAATTGATAGTTAATAAGAGCGGACGACCGATACCATCAAGCGAAAGTACAAGTCACCACCATCAAGCCTTACAAATTCTATCAAGCTATAAAACGTAATGACTACAGGGAATTTTCATTCTTCTAACGCACCATAAGGAAATAGAACTATAGAACTCTTTATCAACAAACAACCGTGGTCTTCAAAATTCAGGCATTTTAGATGTTAATCCTTGTGTTCTGAGTTTACAGTACATGACAGTAGACAGTATTCAGTCAGCTGATTGTGATCAATATTAGACAGAAACGACACTGAAAACTTATTTGCATTTTATACGCTAAAACTGGTACTATACCCTCAAAATATATGTGATCTTTGTAACAGATTGTCAGTACACACTTCTATACTACTGGTTGGAAATCATCGTTTTACTCATTTGTTTCATATTGTCTCACTTATATCGATGCATCACCTGCTATATTTCTCTACTTTCAAAGCATTTATGGAAGATTTTTTCCTTACTGTGGAATAAGACTTCATTATTTGTGTCCAAATCTAAAGAATAGAGCTATTTCGGAAATTCTAGCTCTGCACTTTTACTTACCGTAGCAGCATAAGAGAGAGAGAGAGAGAGAGAGAGAGATTATATCAAGGTGGTTATTTCTTTCTGGTATGGTGGAGAAAACCGAAGCACATAGCCATGGTAACCGCTTTGTGAACTAACAAAGTTTCTCGTGCAGTTCTATTCAAGGTACCGGTACTTCCACATGAAGCGGAAGGAACAATTTAATAAGCTTCAATCTTTCAAGAAGGATTTTTTAAAAATATATATTACAATACTGGATATGTTGTGGAATTTCAAAAGCACATGTTTTATTTTATTGACAGCAAAACGCGTACCATCATCATCATGAATAAGTGTAATACAATGCAATCTTTGCAAAAAAAAAAAAATCAAAACGAATCTAATGCATACTGTCTTTGTAACTGAATTTCTTTAGAAACCCATCATTTTTTTGTAATTTTTATATTTTGAATAATTGATTATTATTTTTATTTCTCCGTTAGCTTTAGCAGGAGTTATTGATCAGTAACTTATTTTGTTTTGAACTGAATCGTTCGTAGAATTGTACCTCACAGATATTGTTTTTTTTAAACTTTTTAATATTGCACTTCACGTATATTTCTCGACTTCTGTTTATAAAAAAAATTGTGCCGAGACCAGCAATCATTTCGCAGTCTATATTTATCTAGATTATTTACATTATACTTGTACACTCATGATGAATACAATATATATATATATATATATATATATATATATATATATATATATATATTTAAAAAATAGCTGATTTAAATATAAAATAAAACTCGATGCAAGCCCGCGGCGGGCCCCTATATTTTTAGATACATTGTACGGACGTAGTAGAAGACATTTCTTAGACATGATAAAGTTTGTGCGCAGGACGTGTAGAGTACGTAAATCTATGTCCATAGTTACAGGGTTCGACATTAGCCCACGTCCGACAGACAATGTCTAATAAAATCTTGGTCCGGGCGTGTGAAAACTTTGCTGACAAGCCCGACTGGTCGTGTGTTAGTCTGGGGCTGAATTAATTTTACGTCGATTTTTTTTATTTCTGAACAAAAACTGTGTCGTCTTTACCTTAATTAAAACAGCCGTAAAACAGGAAGTTAAAAAAATTTACCGGTAATCAGATCAAGTCATTTTGGCGCTTTACTCAAATCCATTATCTACTCAAGCGCCGATATGATTAAGATGCAAGCACATGTTTTCTGGTATTTACATTAGCAACATCGTCGATGGTGATTTTACAGCAACAAATTTTGTGCCGACTTGCATATGACTTTTAATACATGAAGTGATTAAAATAACAAATGTTTTAAAATATAGTTCTTTTAGATTTAATGATTGTGAAACCATAACACTGGTAATAATACTCACATAATGTTGAAAGACTGGTGTCAAAGTCTTAACCTCCTTTTCAATCCGATTAATTACAAAGGATTCTTAAAAATAATCCGGATATGTTTTTAACAAGCAAACATCTTTAATTTGTCAAATAATGTTTATCAGAGCAGTAAAACTAAGGTGTAGACTGAATACCCTTGATCAGTCTAGTCAGTTTTCAAAACAAACAAAATGGCGGCTACCGTGAACATGTGCTTCCTGTTTCATTAACAACCCAAGTTTATAAGATAATTTGTAAGAAAATTATCAAGTGTATTTTTTTCACTGTTAAAAGTAATTTCATAATTTATTAATACCTATTAAAAAAAAAAAAACTTGGTCTTTTTCGGATATCCTGCATACAAGTAGAGCACCCTTATGTGGACTACTATGAGGGAACAACAAAAACAAAAAGTAGTGGTGACAGTGTTGTTACTAGTCCATCATTTACATAGTAATGTAATGCACCATAAAATATGTTTGTTTAAAATTTATCATTTTAAGCTTAAAAAGGGGCTCTGTGCAGGTCATGACCTGCATTGCAGGTTTCATTATATTGAAGAGAACCCTGCATCGATGACGACGGTTTTACCAGTCAGGCAAAGAAAAACTGTTTAAAGTAAAAGGTAGGGAAGAAACTAAAAGAAGCATGGCAATGAAAACAGACAGAAAAATTGTTTAAATGGGTTAAAGATGACATCGACAGGATGAAAAATGATGAGAAAAAAACACATTTATCATGACTTTTTTGGGGCTAGTAGAATTTAGTTCAGGGCTAGTAAAAATTCTCAGAACTAGCCCGACTGGTCTAGTCTTTAAAAACATTGTGTTGAACCCTGTAGTTCGAATGATAAAAGTTTTTAGAAATAGATATGTAGCATATTTTAACACAAATCTTCCAAACTCACTCAATATTTTTTGTATATCTGATATAGCTTACAGATGCACATGAACTACTAGTACAAAAACTAGCAATGACCCATGACGTTTGTACTTCTTTGCGGTGTACACAGACCTGCCTGTCGATGCAAAACGTGATGAATAATGAACTGACAAGATCCTTTTTTAGTCAATCATGTATAATAAACATATATTCTTAGAAGCATCAACTTTAATATCCAATATTTGATTGTAAAAAAAATCGAAATTGAAAAATTGCTTTTGAAAAGACCTCGTAAACATCGATACAAAACATCGATCGAGTTGCAACTTGTAGATGTTGACATGTAAAAATAGGTTGAAAGTTAAACATCGGATGCACCTGTTGAAGATTTCGAATCGGTAAATTGATATCATGTCTAGAATATAAGTATTTTATATGTGTAAAAACCGGAGGAAAAGCTTTCTAACGGCATAGATTTTATGAATTATATAGTGACTGTTGTAGAATTTTAAATGCTTCAAACTCGACATTGTGTTAAAATAAAAAAGAATACACGTTTTTCCCACGTGAAGGTAACAACGTCAAAGTGAAACGTTATGAACACAAAAAGTGGTAATTGTTCAGTGTGATCAATTTTATACTATTTATGTCTCTATAACTGATTTCTTGACATAAAACAAACAACCTTTTCCTGCTTTTCATAAAAATCTGAATTGTAACGAAATTGATCAACTATTTCAAAAGTTTGAACGAGTTACTTTTTCTCTAGAAAAAACGTAGGAAAAATAACTCAAAATTTTAATCACGTAAAAATAAAACCGTTCCACAAATTTCAAATAAAAAATTCGAACTGAAATATTCTTTCTATCAAAAAACCTTATTTGTAGGTAATGTTCTGTAGTTTCCTATGAAACTAAGTTTATGTAGATCCGTCAATATTTACGATTTTTACATCAAAATATGTACAACACACTGCCTGAAAATCCGGTTGGCGCTCTATGGCGCTTACGGGGGTTAAGGGGTTAATGCTCAACAGGCAAAATTTGAACCAATTTGCATAATTTGCTTAAGTTAGGTACCGGTAAATGGAAAACACTTTACATTTGTTATATGGCTAGGAATCTACTTTCTATATTTCGAATTTAAAGAAAATTGGTGGCAAATTGAACACACAATGGCCATATTATTAGTAATTTTTCTATTTATAGTAATGGTGGCCATTTTAGATTTTTACAAGGTTGCCTTGTACAAACCCTGAGGACCAGTTGAGCTAAAAATTTATAGTTTTCAAGATAAATGTTTTGCATCTTTGACCTTTTAAAAGTAATTGCAATTACATGTATTTCTGAAATGTAATTAATTAAATTACCATTACATGTAATTGAAAAAATTGCTTAATTACACATTACTTTCAATTACTTCAAAATTTGTAATTAATTCTAATTAATTACCATTACAATTACCCCATGTCTGGCCCCAGTCAAGTTTCTTTCACCTATATTGAGACAGTCAGTTCAAGAATGGTAGAGGAAACAAGAGTGCCCCCCTTAAAAATGACCGACCTTCAGCTAACAAACTTAGGATCAATCCTTAGCGAGATTCTAACCTACATGATCTATAAGCTCAAGCTTGGGCCACAGAGGCTTTTTGTAAGATGGAGAGAGGGTCAACTCATAATGAATCATCATGTATGCTTACCATATCAAATTTGGTGTTTGTATTTATATAATCATCCATATCCAATGGCCCATACTGTTGTACTTGTGTAACCACATTTAACCCTGGATGTTTCGGCGATGTGTTCTCTCCAACCTGCAAACTTCTCTGTCCCTCGCTGGCCTCACCTTGTGTTTCCTCTCTCTGATTTAGCATCCTATCACCCTGTAGGTAACCATGGTTTCTTGGTGAATTTTTTATTTCCGGTTTCGCATTTCTGACATCATTGTTTGGTTTTTCCCGTTTTGAAGTAATGGAACTTGTCGGTCTTGTGTGGCCAGAGAAAATTCTCCTATCTCTTTCATTAGTGTTGGTTCTATGACTTACTCTCTGTGCCCCCTGACCCTCACTTCTCTGTGCCCCCTGACCCTCGCTTCTCTGTGACCATTGACCTTCCATTCTTGAATTTCTATAAGGACCAGTCACCTGTCTATTTTCTGCCCCAGGAACTTTATTTCTTTGATTTTGTATCTGCTGATTATCCCTGCTCACATAGTTATCTCCCTTTGTAGATCTCTGCTGTTTATTCACATGTATGGGCACAGGTTTTGGGGCATTACGAACAGCTGACACAAAGGGTTTCCTTTCACCAATCTGCTTACTATTCATTTTTGGGTCTCTACTAACAATTTTTGGTTGAGATCTTGGTTCTTCTGTACTTGGATTTTCCCAGGCGGAGCCACTGGGTAGACTGGTACTCTGTTCTTGTCCAGCTCTATCTGATGACATAAACTCATCTCTATCAGAATCGCTCATCTGACTGTACCTCACTCCCGAATGGGTACCAGTCTGTTCTGTTATACCAGAGTCATTAGACAAGTTATGAGAATAACCAATCATTTCAGGCCTTTTAACAGTCTCAGAACTAGCCGGGGTCTCC